>JAJGRX010001058.1:600000-989580 GCA_025461125.1 Carex kokanica | reverse complement strand
CACACGGCACCGGACAGAGACTGGAGTGAGTTCTAGGCTGAGCATTATCAGCGGGCAGAGCATCCGGGATTGGAGGAGATAGGAGATGTAGATGCCATACGAGGTTATACATACCCAGGGACATCCGAGAATGAGATATCAGTCTTAATTCTTTTAGGTTGGCATGGCATCTGTCTATTTGGAAGAGGTGATTGGGATGGGGGAGCGTGAGAGATGAAGAGATGATTGAGAGCGGGAGGGAGAGCATGTGAAGCGATAGGAGAGAAGAAGATGCGATTGGGACTGGGAGCGAGAGAGCAGATGAATCGACGGGAGAGAGGAAAACGGACTCTGACGGTAACTTAACGAAGCTCTCTGTCAAGTAGAGATCCATCTGATGACATGAATCTTGACTACAATCGAATGGTACAAATGCCAATCGAACCAGCTCTGGTCCGATGGGCATCGGAACGCCCTTGCTTCCCTGCAGGATAGCATGCAAAACTCTCCTTCCTCTTTCCCTATCTTGCCACTCATGCAAAACTTCTTCAAATACTATTTTTTCAAAAAAGACTTAATCACTGATAAATACAAAATGCATGCAGATCATTTCATTTGATTTCTCAATTATAACTAACTAGTAAATAATGCTTCTCCTTTCATTTCTTTGTTGCTGTTCTTATACTTAACATCATGAATGACAATAACAAAGGGATGAATTAGACACTGGTTGCAAAGCAAGAATATTTTCTTTTTTGAATAAAGATTGAAGGTTAAGTCACCCAAGTATTTAATACCCACAAATGATTGTTCTTTTCAGATTTCGAACCTGCAACCTTCCACGCAGAGAAGAATAACTAGAATAGTTCTTTTGCTATTTGTTTTATTAGAATAATCAAATTCAACTTTTTGTAAAAATAGATTATTATAATAAGACAAACAAGTTGAATTAGCTATTCAAACTCAACCAAACACAAAATAAATCATATATAAACAATGCCAGAACCAATCATTTGATGCGCACCAACGTGGCAACACGTGCACTAATTTGCACTCAGTAAAGACTAAACAAACATTATATTTGACTAATCTTATAAATTATATAGAAATTTAATTTGTGATAATGAATTGCATCAATTAAGAAATTAGGTGTGAAGAGAAATAAGCTACCAGCTCGACTTTACCCTTCACCTAGTTGGTTACAATTCGAATGCACATGCTTCAAACAATAATCCATCTTGTCTTACAGTCAAGTTCCGGAATACTCCATCTTATCATCTAATCCTGCAAATCTATCTCCCCGGTTATTATCTTGTTTCAACAAGAACTGTAAATCATTCTTTCTTACCGTACCTATTGCGTCAAAAGTACAGCTCTTTATCCCCGTATAACTTGTGTTCAAAATAAACATGTATATAGGCATACGTGGACAGCTTGATACAAGTACAAGATCAGAATTTTTTTCTTCTCTAAAATCGATAACCTGACAAACCTTAATAATCGCATGCCAAAAATTACAAAACTGAGCTTAATGCTGATAAAAAAAAATCACGGCAGAAGTCAATAAATCCACTAAATAACCCGATGAGATGAAGAAAAAAATAATAAAAGTAATGGCCAGGGAAGAAATATACTATCCAGGATGAAGAAAATTATAGCATTAATGCTTCAAGTTTTGGCAAAACAAAAATTAATAAGGACGGAATTTCCTGGCAGCTCTCAACTCTTGTATGCGCTTTTTGTCCTGCTCGAATTTCTCCTGAAGCATCATTAACTCTGCAGCACAAATCAGAATAATAAGCTCACACACTTGTTAGCCTTGTTAAACATAAGGGCATTTTGTCGCTCGATTGCTTAACAGTCAGAAAATGTAATTTAAAAGAAAACATAAAAAAAAAGAAAAAATGATTCATCCATTTACTGCAGTGTTGATACCATCCCTTAACCAACCAAATCTCAATCAGTACCTATAGTTCTAATTGCATTCTTTCTGCTCATTTATTTAGTTATTGTTTTCATTGCATAGCTCAATTGATACCTGAACGCTAATATACAGGAAGCTACAACCAAAATACACTAGCATACCAGTACCAACTGAGGGGTCCCAGTAGATGAAGCTAACTCAAAGTCACAATTATATTCCCGTGGAAATATAAATATTAACGGAACTTCACAACAAGAAAAGAAGTATACCGTTTCTCCGGGCATCTCGTCTTTGGAACCGGTAGAAATCGAGAGTGACCTCCTTACTCTTCTTCTTGGACATTTTATCAAGGACAGCAGCTGGTGCAACTGAACCTACTGTAATTCCACTTTCAGCATCTGTTGTCTTCTTCCTGCCTTTGTGGTGTGCCACAACTGTCCAGCCCCCTTCTGCTGCTGCTGCTTCTCTCTCTTGTTTTTCCTGTTTTCAGAACAATTTGTTATATTCATTCTTCAAATTTGTAGAATTCCAATTTGTTTCAGGACAACTGTGGACATTCGTGTATGCATGTTTATTTTCTCTCTTTTTTGAGCTTTATTTTTTAACTACACATTGCCAGAACTCTCATCTTCTCATTTGGGGATGGGCTTTACCGTAAAAAAAGAAATTAAAGAACAGGAAATTATAAGAAATAAGAAAACCCACCTTAACGCAACTCTTTTTTTTTTTTAAAGTAAAGAAAAACTGGCTGTGTGGGCCAATGAACATTTACCTGCTCAAGTTTTGCCTCATGATCAGATATGAAATCATCTATTCTTTGTTGAAGCACATCTATCCCTGGTCTGCTCTCCTTGTATTCCATTAGCCATTCTGTTGAAAATATCCTCTGTTAAGGTCTGTTATATTATACACTCACAAATTGATTTCAAATATAATGCACAACAGTGTCAAATCTACAACACTACAGCCTATAATTAGCATGCCACCTAGTTATCACTACATGTTGTACACTGCCTGTCACATACTAGTAAACTTGACTGGTACTGGTACAATTTTCAGTATCTGGAATGTTAATTCACAGTGATAACAATAATATCGAAAGTTAAAAAAGTGTGCCCAAATGAATACTTTATATATCCAATTAAGTCCCACCAATCAAAGTTCTAATCTCAAAATTCATACTTTTCATTCCTCTTGAATAATCTTCATCGACTGATGAGATCTCTTCGGCATTTTCCTCATACATCTCAATACTTTCTTTTAATTTCTTCTCCTTAAGATCCTGCTTCTCAGGCTTTGATTGAATATCCTGCTTCTTGCTAATTTGGTTTTTCCCTTTCTTTTTCTCCTTTTCTGTCAAAAGTTAAACACAGCAAAACATTGCTTTGAAAACTTACAAGTTGGAATATATATTTTTTTTGAATGGACCATAGGGTCTGGAACTTACTCAGTTTCTTTTTTGTCACGCTGATTGACTCTCCCTGATTACCCAAGTCATCACCTAACAAATAAAATTTGACAAACTTTATGTAATAAGACATCAATAGGAAGAAAACACATAAACACTCAACAGTATCAATCCATACCAGGTGAGACTGCTTTTTCTTCTTTCTTGCCAGAGATTCTCTCTTCATTGTCGGCCTCTGTAGAGCTCCTAAGCTTATGCAATATTTTGTCTTTCAATTTCTTTTTCTTTATCTTAGTTGATGCATTTTTCCCAGATTTTACCAATTTTAGACCTTCAGTATCTAACATATATGGAGTAGGAATTAAAGATCATCACAAAGGTCATATATAAAAATATTTACGAATGAACCTAACATAAATAGGTAATAAGTAATCATTTTGCAAAAAAGAGAAAAAAAAATACTAAAACTAAGCCTCGGTAAAGTTTACTGGCTTAGCAACTAACTACTAAACAACAGATACTGATAACATGCTTGGTTCAGTACCACTTCAATAGTTCCAGTACAAGATGCGGTCCCGGCAGAACATGAGAACACAGGAATCTTAACAGTTCAGTCCATTGTTACGCCCTTTTTTGATAATTTTCTCTAAATCCTCGGTCTGCTGGTCTTTAAGCACAAGTCAGGTAAAGTACCAAATTGATCAGTTCAAGGCCTAATCACTCAACTAGGTTATAATTTAATTTGGCAATATAAGATTTCATGATACTGGTAGTGTATGTATCAATCAAAATTGCGATCCTCGGGTCTCAGGGTTTAAACTAAAGATATTTAAACTAAACCTTTTGCAACTACTAGACGGTGCTTGCTCTCATCCATGGCAAGGTTAACTCCTGCCGCTTCATTCACAACTTTTTTCTTCTTAAATTTCTTCTCTGGTTTCAATTTAAGCATCCCCTTCTTCTTCATTTTTTCTTCTCGCTTCTCTTTCTTATCTAAATTAAAATCCGAAAAAGACGCAATTAGCATTTAAAATTCAGCACCCAGAAATTACAGTAGTACCAATCAATTATTGTCGAAGAGCAAAATAACACTTGAGAAAACAAGGACCTTTTGCCATTGGTTTAAAGCCAAAAGGGAGAGCTAAGCTTTCAGAAGTAAAACAACAACCGCTCCAGGTTAACTACGGCGCTGGTTGGGATAACGAAGGGAGACCGAAATGGAGAGAAGGAGTCGTGGCAAAATGGAGAAGATGCGGCGGCCGGCGGCTAGAAGAAGAGTGGGAAACTGGAAATACAACAAGCGGAGAAAGGGAGGGGGGTTTTCATTTTTCTGTCCTTCATTTCTTCTTCCTTTTTACTAACAAATCTTACAAACCGAAATCAGGGCCAGGAAAGCCCGGTAAGAGCCCAATAAGAATGTATTAGACCCAATTTAACTATATTTTAATATTTTTTCCAGGACCCAACCCGAAACGACATAGGCGAGTTCCCTGCTTCCAGGCCTCTATCAAAAGTCTAAAACCCTAGCGCGCTGGAAAACCTAAACCCTTCTAAACTATCAACACCGCCACCACCGAGGAGAAGGTACAGAGAGGCGACATGGGGAGCGACAGCGAGACAGAGAGGTCGGGGAAAGATAAGAAGAAGATCAACTCGCTCATGCCTATCGCCAAGCCGCTCGCCGGAAGAAGCTCTGCAAGCGCACTTTCAAGCTCGTCCGAAGAGGTGCTCATCTTTATTTTTCATCTTTTTTTTGACCCTCGGAATTTGGATTTTTGTGTAGTGTTTCTTCTGATATTTTTTTTACGCTCAGCTGCTGAAGCGAAGTGCTTACGGAGAGGAGTGAAGGAAGTGGTTAAGAGCATCCGCCGAGGCAACAAGGGGTAAGTCTTTTATTTATTTGTAATTTGATTTAATTAAATCACCTGGTTAACTTTTGTAGCACCTCATTTTAGATTGCTAGTTCTGGATAATTTACAACCTTAATTTAAGGGCATTAATGTAGCTTGATGAGATAAGTACCATACCAGAATGATAAATTTTATGTTGTGTTATACTGCTGATACGGTGTTTATTGATTTTGACCTACTAGGTTGTGTGTAATAGCTGGAAATATTTCTCCCATTGATGTGATCACACATTTGCCGATATTATGTGAAGAATCTGGTATTCCTTACATTTATGTGCCCACAAAGGAGGTCAGTAGACTATATCTAGTATCCTTGTGTTTATTCTAGAAATCAGAGTAGCTTAGGCATATCCATGCAGGTTTCATTTTTTAATGAGAAAATCTATTGACTTTAATTAAATTTAAGTAATTAACTCAAAACCTTGGTTATATTAGCCTCATGTTTGTTATGAATCGTAAAATGTCAACTTTATTGCGTACTGAGCATCTTTAACAGCAGAACAATTCCATAGAGGTGCTAATTAAGTATAAAGGATATAATACTGCCAGTTGATGTCAGTATAGGTGTTTTCTGCCTCTTTGAGTGACAAACTTAAGTTGCATACCCTGAATGAAAGGGACATTTTTACAAGCGCCCCTGTGAAGCCTTGATATGTAGCATCCATGTAAACACAATTTCTTTGCAATTTGTTTGAATCTCCTTCTTCCTTACCATTTCACTTGTAAAATATGCTGAAGGTAGAACTCTTTTCCTCTTTTAGAGGAATACTGGTATTATTGTAATTTTCAGGGCTCGACATGATATGTAAAGTTTGTGCAAAAGTACCTTAAAATTTAATCACGCATTTCTTGTGTTTTTTTCAATTGGTAGGATCTGGCCAATGCCGGGGCAACAAAGAGGCCAACATGTTGTGTTCTGGTCTCGACTAAGCCAGCCAAAGGGGAGCTTGAGGCGGAGGTGAAAGAGAAATTGCAATCAGACTACGAACAGGTCGCATCAGAAGTTGTTGCCCTTACATCAAGCATGTACTGAGAACATGTACCAAAAGTTTGTACTCTGAGAGATGTGATCTAACAACCCAGAGCCATGTTTTCTGCATGATGTGCTTTTTCATGGTGGGGATATGTCATGATGTTGAGGTATGTTGTAGTTTTATTAGGGATTTTCATTGTAGGGGACTGGTATGAGATGCTTTGTAATTTGGAGATTTTCATATTGAAATTTAGTTATGTTTAGTGTTTACTTGTTACCACTTACCAGTGTCATATGGTATTGTGTACTGTGCTTATGGAATGTCTATTTTTTAAAGAAGGTGATATCAAGTCGTTAATGAGATTGATATACATTATAATCAAATCTGGGGCTTTAAATATTCTAATCAAATTCTGGCTTTCTTTCAAAGGATCACGGTTTGTTTTGATCTGATTTCTGGTGATACATGCAGGGAATGGCATTTTGAGCATTTGTTTGTTACTTGTATTGTTTCATTTAGTCCGTTTCTGTTCCTCAGTTATAAGCCTCTTAAGTTTTGTGAATCTGCTTTACATGCACAGCATTTTCTTGTATCTGCTATACTCATTTTGAGTATGAAAACAAATTGTAATTTTGTATTTTGAATCCTAATTTAGTAATTTTGGAAACCTATATCATCAAAAACCTACATTTTGTATTTACACCCTAGATCTTAATTATTACATAACAAAAAAAAAATTAAAAGTTGAACTTCTAACCAGTCAGGGACGCCCAACGGTGCTATATATATTGAAGGTTAAATAAAATTGAAGAAAAAAATAACTTTCGAAATACGTTGGGGCTGGTTTTTAGCCTGTTGTGTGTGTGTGTGTGTGGGTGGGGGGGCGGGGGGGCGGGGGGCGGGGGGTTTGGTTTTCGTAAATAGAAAGCAGAGCCGCTAAATTATTCCACAATGCATGTTTAGGACCGATCTGCTGAATAATTTTAGCCTCGTGGTCATGCAAAAAAACATCTGAATAATTGAGCGATCCAGCTATGAAACGAAATCGGAAAATATGTCATGGGTTTAATTTTTAATTTTTTCATTGCTACCATTAAAAAAATTGGAGCATTTGTACCCTGTCAAAATCACTGTTTTTCTCCCTCTGAAAGTTACTTTACTTTGATTTAAAATTGGAGCATTTGCACACCAAAATTCTCTCGAACACATTCTCCTAGCGAGTGCTCCAACTGCCCCACACTAGGCCATTTCTTTTCATTTGTTTTAACCTCTGATCCCAAGCTTCCGTCTTTCCTCACCCAATCCGTTAAGTAAAATTTGAAAGGTTGATACTCGATAATGGCTGCCTTCAAATATTGCCAAAAGTAAACCGTGAAGAAGCGAATCAATAAAAGAAATAGCAAAAACGAGCCAAAGGATGGCTGCTATATTCGCATTAGCCTGGCAATTATTCCCCAAAGCATTTACTCAAATTTAGTGTTTTTCAAGTTCAAGCAAACTTCAGGTGGTAAACATGTTTGTTCCCTCTTCCTTTTATTTTTGTCTCTCTCCTTTCTACTTGCTGCCCCACATGAACATCTTCTGTTATGCCAATTTCTACTGAAATCAGAGGGTAAGAAAAAAAATTAAATTGAAATGCTGAAATATAAATTATTTAATGTGTGATGACTAAAATTCGAACTTAAGTTTTCACAATCTCATGACAAACTTATCATGGTATATTAATGTTCCATACTAATAACCAATTGTGAATATTTTAAAGATTTATGTTTGTTATCGTATAGAGTTATATGGTTCAAGACCAAGAGCATTTTCCTAAACACTTCTAAAGATAAATATAAAACTCATGGAACAAAATGCATATAACATCTAATTTATAAACATAACATATAAAAGTAATCAACATAAGATAACTTTTAGAACACAAAACTTATGGAACAAAATGCATATAACATTCAATTTATAAATATAACATGTAAAAGTAATCAACATAAGATAACTTTTAGAATACAAAACTAACAGTTCTCAGCACTAATTTACAATCATACGTTTAGCATTTTACGAGAAAGACCGAAACATACAAATATTTTTAAAAATTATAAATATAGAAAAGTAAACTTATAATATATATATATAGAGTAGAACTAAGGTGCTCTTAAACTCACCAAGTCCTTTGTGAGCTTAACTCAAAAACCTATCGGATTGATTTCAAACGACATTTCCAAACCGTTAGATGTTCAATCTATATTAAAATGTGCTTGGAGACCAAATTTTACATTTTTTGGAATTTTTTTCTATTTATTAAGCTGGTTTGAAAACCGCTGTTTTTATTAAAATTCTGCACCATTGGAAAACAGTGATTTTCAAACCATCTTAATAAATAGTAAAAAAATTCAAAAAAAATGTAAAATTTGGTCTCCAAGCACATTTTAATATAGATTGAACATCTAATGGTTTGGAAATGTCGTTTGAAGTCAATCCGATAGGTTTTTGAGTTAAGCTCACGGTTTGACTTGGTGAGCTTAAGAGCACCTTAGTTCTACTCATATATATATATATATATATATGAGATGACTTTAATCATTCCTGTTTCTTTTAAATCCGCCCTGACTAACACCTCACAGTGTCAAAACAAAGTTAGATAGTATGGTTGCATGCTTTTGTTTGTTTGGTGAATATGTGAATGAATTTCATGGAGATTTTTTTTTTTTTGCTTCACTGTTTGTTTTGTTTTCTTCTATATTTTCATGTCTGTCGGAAGTAAGAGTCTGGAATGGATGAATGAATGTAATTGAGGCTTTATGTTATATAATTGATAAATTAAATTTCGATACGAATACTAACTAAATTTTGACCCGTGTATGTAGGCACATTTATGAACTAGTAGTTTTCAATGCTTAGCAAACCAAACACTTTTTGCACATTGTTAATTTTTTTTACATTAATTTGATTTCTGATTTATAATTTATCTCTAAATAATACATAAAAATTTAGTAACGTAACATTATTTAGTTAATAATTTAAAAATAGTTAAGACATATCTTGATAGCCATTTCAATAGCTATGCGCGAATCAAACATGGTAATGACAAATTTTCTGACATATTGAAGCAATAGCCATGTGCGAACCAAACATGACAATAACACATTTCTTGGAATGACATTCCCTAGCATTGCATTTCCTGAAATCCTTCTATTCTCTGGAATGATTTATAGCGCGAACCAAACGCCCCTGAGGTACTAGCACCAAGAGCCAAAGACATACTCTGATGAAGGATAAAAACCACAGAGACAGAAAAGAGAGAGAACGAAGACAGAGCTAGAGAGAGAGAAGAGAAACCAATACGGCAATACCCATAAAAGAGGAACCTATTGAGATAAAAAAAAACAGAGAGAGATAGGTTTGGACCGTTTGGTTTATCTTCTGAGAATAAAATCGCCTGAGCATTGATTTCCCCTTTTTCTCTCATAAATGCGAAACTCCTGGCTGGAGATTATGGTTGGTTTAACGGTGGCACCGAGGTTAAGTGGTATAATCACACATGGATTATTCGCCATGTTTCTTCTCTGCGCTTGGAGCTCCTCTGCTTCTGGCCTTCTAACTTCAAAAGGTGTCAACATAGAAGGTGATTTTCTCTTTAGAAATTCAGTGTTAACTGATGGGGCTTTACTCTCTCTGGGGAATTTTATGTATATTTCTCAAAAAAAATTAAAATTACGTACTTTTTCTTCTAAAATTCATAATATCATATTTATTCTTCTAAATTTTAAAAAGTTACAATTTTATTCAATTTTATTACAATTTTAAAAACTCATTTTAAATTTATAAGTAACTATTTTATCATTTATTAAAAACTAAAAGTATGTAATATGTGTAGAAAAATGTTTCGTCTTCTAACTTGTTGGTTTCCTGAGAACAAATGATCTATTTCTCTAATTGTAACGTATATACACAGTGGCATTTAGGTATATGGTCTGTACGTGCATCACAAGTAGAAAAATAATTTGTCCTCATAAACCGACCAGTTAAAAGAATAAACATTTCTCTTACATGGACTACATACTTTTATTTTTTAATAAATGGTAAAATGCGTACTTTATAAATTTAAAACAAATTTTATTAGAAAAGTCAATAAATAAGACAAATATGCTATGTTACTCGGATACTTCTAATTGGACCCTGTACTCGGATCGGGTGCGTATCGGATACGGATACGATACATACCAGATACGCCAGCTGGCGTATCAGATGACGTGGCGTATCCCTAACGATTTGATATGATCGGTCAACGATACGGCTCCGATATATATAGATTGGAATGGGCCGATATGCCCGATACGCACGCATGGACACGGGCTTGTGCACCGCGCGTCACCACTGACAATTTTTTTTATTCTAAGGCCCTCGACATTCGAACTTGGGTCCACATGATAAACGACATATACCATTACCACCACACTAACTTATATTTGTTGTTTGAAACTACTATCTATTATATATAATTTATACTTGAGTTGATTTTTTATATTATAATTTATATAATACAAGTGTTAAATTAATAAAATAATTAAAATACAATATATATATATATAGGCTGTGGCTAATTTGCTGCCGGCAGCAGTTCGGCCGAGGTGCTGTCGGGGCTATATTTAGCCGTGTGATGTCCAAACAACAAATTCAAACCGTTAGATGTTTAATCTATACTATAATCTACTTGGAGACCAAATTTTACATTTTTTGGAATTTTTTTACTATATATTAAGATGGTTTGAAAACCGCTGTTTTTAACGTTGCAGAAATTTACTAAAAACAGCGGTTTTCAAACCAGCTTAATATATAGTAAAAAAATTCCAAAAAATGTAAAATTTGGTCTCCAAGTAGATTATAGTATAGATTAAACATCTAACGGTTTGAATTTGTTGTTTGGACATCACACGGCTAAATATAGCCCCGGCAGCACTTGGCCGAACTGCTGCCGGCAGCAAATTAGACAGACCCTATATATATATAGAGGGATGCTTCGGTGGACATAAGGACCTATTTGTAAAATGAGTACTATTTTTATTTTCAAAGTTCAAACCGTCGATCCGACCGTTCAACATTATCTCCATATTAAAATGTACTTGGAGGTCAAATTTTACATTTTTTTGAATTTTTTTACTATTTATTAAGTATTTTACAAATTCAATGGTTTGAATTTGACTAGTTTTTGTAAAATACTTAATAAATAGTAAAAAAAATTCAAAAAAATGTAAAATTTGACCTCCAAGTACATTTTAATATGGAGATAATGTTGAACGGTCGGATCGACTGTTTGAACTTTGAAAATGAAAATAGGACTCATTTTACAAATAGGTCCTTATGTCCACCGAAGCAAATGCCATATATATATATATATATAGTAGCCGTATCGTATCCAGGATTTTTGAAAATTGTTGTATTCCCCATATTCGTATCGTATCCGATATGATATCCGTACCCGTATCCATGCAGCATAGCAAATATGTAAATATGATATTGTGAATTTTTGAGGAAAAAGATAGGTATTTCAAGATTTTTTGAGGGGTATGCCTGAAATTCAACCTACTCTTTTGCTCTTTTCATCCCAAAACAAGTAAAAAGCATTTTCTTTTTTCACGTGATGCTTTCAGTTTGATCTAAACTGACCTCAAATTGAACTTTTAACTCATGTCTTAATCGCTCTTTTATTCTCAACACATGCAAGGCATGAACTTAACTAATCTTCTCGTGTCCTGTATTTCTCTGTTTTTCTTTCCTTTGTTTCTATAAAACAGTGCAAGCATTGATGAGTATAAAGGCCTTGCTAAAGGACCCGCATGGAGCTTTAAGAAACTGGGACAAAGATGCTGTCGATCCTTGTAGCTGGACCATGGTGACATGCTCTTCTGAAAATTTAGTTATATCTTTGTAAGTATTTCATCAAGTTTAGTTTCACTTAAACTTTGAAATATAAAAATATTTCTATGGAATTTTAAACATGTTTTTTTTTTTTTTTACTTTATTTACAGAGGAGCTCCAAGCCAGAATTTGTCCGGGCCACTGTCTCCCAGCATAGGAAATTTGACTAATTTAGTCACGGTGTAAGTTTGCTTATTTTGTTACTGTTTGGTGAAATTCTCATCTCTAACCCTGTAAAAATTGAATATCATATTGGAGTCTATAAAATGACTACCATGGAAGAAACAGAATTCTTCCTTTCATCAACACACAAAAAGGAAAGTAAAATAAAAAAGGGTAAGAATTAGGAAAATTAATTATCTGTATCATCAAATTATTTTTAGTTGAGATTTTTTGGGTTTTGGGATGTTTACTTCATCAAACTTGTGTGCCAATCCTTATTGAAATATATATATAAAAAAAGAGAAATTAATGAGTTTATACCATTCCCCTGAAACTATACCTCATCAAAAGGCTTTGTGGGTTATGTATATGATATAAATGTACTGCATGGTATGCCTCATGTTTGATATCCAACTTTAATTGAGGAACATTCCTTCTTTTGTTTTATCTAGGTTGTTACCGAGCAATAACATGTCAGGGACTATTCCACCAGAAATAGGCAACCTCTCCAGCCTCAAAAGCCTTGATCTCTCAAACAACCATTTCTATGGGGATATCCCTGCCTCATTGGGTCACCTACAAAGCCTTAAATACTTGTAAGTATACATGTCTGAAATCTTTTATTATCCATATATAACCCTGAAATGTAAAAAATTTCTGTATGCCGGCAAATGTCCTTGTAAACAGTGGCGGATCATAGGCATGCCTAGGGGGTGCTAAGCCACCCCAAGATTTGAATTTTTTTTATTACTAAGTATATAAAAACAATACTATATGGTTTATTTTACATGTATAAGTCCCCCCCAATAATAATATACAAAGTTATAAGGCTTCAATGTAAAATTTTAAAAATAAAATTACATATGAATATTATGTTTTTAGTTTGATTTTGATAGACATGACACTTTGTTGGTGTTAGTTATTTATTGTATCATTTTGTGAAATCAAATAGTGAATGATATTCTTATCTTGTGTTATATTGTGTTATGCACTTTTTTATTAAAAAAATTAATGATATCATTTAGCCCCCTATACTCAAATCTTGGTTCCGCCCCTGCTTGTAAAAAGAATAAAATCCAATAGTTCCTCTATAAATTATGTGAGAAATCTCTTATATAGACCTCCATAGTCTGTCCTAAAGTAAGGTAAATAAAATTTCTTGAGCCCTGCGTTATGTTCTCTCTTGATTTTATTTTTCTTTAATTTTGAAGTTCGCTAGGAAGCTTAGCAATAATAGCATTTCTGGAGCATTTCTTGTTTCGGCCTTAAATCTTTCACAGCTTATTTTCCTGCATGTTTTATTGAAAGTCTCTTGTAATTATAACTGCTTTCCTTATTGCCCCGCTTTTTTTTAAAAAAAAAAAAAGCTAATATGGATTTTACAGGGATTTGTCGTATAATAATTTAAGCGGCCCTCTTCCACCTGTGTTTTCGGGAACATACAAGTAAGGATTTTTTTTGTGCTGTTTACTTATGTTCAAGCATTCGAGCTTTTAATCTATACAATAAGATTATTAATGAAACAACTGCAATTTCCTTGAATATTCTTTAAATTATTTATATGCATGCAGAAAGGTGTGATTTAAAAAAAAAAAATTGTTACAGAACTACTCAAACTTTCATAAAGTACATAAAAAATCATCACCCAACAAAACCAAAATGTTCAGTTGAACAAAATTAGAGGTTTCCTTTCCTTGACCCATCAATTTATCATGTCAGCACCAGACTCCACAAACCCCATTAATATATACAAGCTTGCAGATGTATTTTTGCAATATTTTTATTCTTAAACTTACACATACAACTTTGGTGCAGTATTGTAGGCAATCCACTGATATGTGGGGCCGGTCAACAGAAAGATTGTTTTGGTATACAGCCAACGGCAAACCTCACTGATACACAGAGTACTGACCGATACAAAAAATTTAATTCTTTCCTCTCTTTTAACCTTTTAATTTGATCACTTTTTTTTTAATTTTTTAAAATTAATAATCACACAACCTCTCTGTTGGACAGAAAAATAACATATCGACATATGTTACTAACGGAATGAAAGTTAATTTATAACTCTATTTGTTTGTAGGTGTTCCCCTTTCAGGGAATGTGAGAAACCACAAGGTGGCGGTTGCATTTGGTTCAAGTATCGGTTGCATCAGCTTCCTTTTACTAACTGTGGGATTACTTTTCTGGTGGAGGCAAAGGCGTAATAGACACATCTTATTTGACATCCATGGTATGTAAACTTAACAATTTTGAGTTGCCAATTAGGCTGTGGTTCAAATTTTTTTTTTGGCAATTATCTTTTCCCCTCAGATTTTCCCGCAATTTTTATATATAAGAAAATAAATAAAAAAATATTAAAAACAAGAAATGTATCGGGGTAATTTGAAAAATGGAAAGGCAGGCGGGCGCCATAGCATTCAACAAGGACACCATAGCATACTCAAACCCATCAGAATAAAACGGAAAAAAAAGGGACGCCATGGCTCAGGCCTACCCAGAAAAAAGAAAAAAAAAATTAAACGGGCCGCCATGGCCCAGGCCAGCCCAAAATGAAATTCAATTTTTTTTATGGTATGTTCAGTGAGCAGTCCAATAATTTTGATCAGATTCAAAATTCAATTTAGAGAAAATGGCTATATTGATTTTTGTGTTCTTTATATCAAAATAAAGGTATGAAAGTCTAGTTTCCAGATAATATAATTTATCTATACAAAAATATTACAGATTGGTACAGTTTTAGCGATTAATTGACAGAGGTCAGAAATTAGAAAAGCTGAAATTCCAGTGAGCAGTCCTATAATTTTGACCAGATTCAAAATTCAATTTAGAGAAAATGGCTCCATATATTTTTGTGTTCTTTATATCAAAATAAAGATATGAAAGTCTAGTTTCCAGATAATATAATTTCTCTATACAAAAATATTACAAATTGGTACAGTTTTAGCGATTAATTGAAAGAGGTCAGAAATCAGAAAAGCTGAAATTTCAGTGAGCAGTCCTATAATTTTGATCAGATTCAAAATTCAATTTAGAGAATATGGCTACATGGATTTTTGTGTTCTTTATATCAAAATAAAGGTATGAAAGTCTAGTTTTCAGATAATATAATTTCTCTATACAAAAATTGCGGCAGATTTTCCAGCTCTTTATTGGGTTTTACAAATTGAAGAATAATTAATGGAGGGATTCACATTTCAGTCATCTGAAACAAAAAGAAAAAAAAAATAACAAAACTATCTGGTGTGGAACTGATATCATTTTCAGTCATCGACACATGCAGACCCGTTCACAATTTAATTACTCACACCAAATAAATTGTGAGCACTGATAATTTCTTAACTTAATTAGTCTTTACCAAAGTCATCTTGGATTGATCTGAAAAACAGAATATATTTTGGAGAAAAAGCACATCTAGTATCTTGTAGCAGAGTAGACTAGGCATCAGGGGCGGATCTACACTATATCCATGGGGTGCTAAGCCACCCCATGATTTTAAAATTATTAATCACGTATGTTGGAATTTAATTGATTTTTTTATTTCTTTGAAGTTTTTATATAGTTTAGCTCCCCTCATAAAATGTTAGATTTATACTTGTAGTCTAGTGGTTAAGACTCTATTTTGTTCTTGGAAGGTCTAAGGTTCAAATCTCACTAACCACAAATTAATATTTGTGCATTTTAAGTTTCAGCTCCCTCTAACTAAATTTTTTAGTTCCGCCCCTGCTAGGCATAGCCATGCAAGTTTCATTTTTGACTGAGAAAATCTATCAACTTTAATTAAATTTAATTAATTATCCAAAGTTTGCACAGGTAATAAGCTTGGTTATATTGAGATATGCTCTTATGCTTTGAGAAGTACAGCGAGTGTTTCACTTTCTGCTCATATTTCTATTTTCAAAGTTCAAACAGTCAATCCAAACTTCTCAACATGATTTTCATATTGATATGTGTTTGGAGACCAAATTTTACTTTTTTTAGAAAATTTTACTATTTTTTAGAATTTTTGAAAATCACAGCTTTTCATTAAATAAAAAATAATAATAAATTCATAAAAACACTGATTTTCAAACATTCTAAAAAAATAGTAAAAAATTTCCAAAAAATGTAAAATTTGGTCTCCAAGCACATATCAATATAAATATCATGTTGAGAAAATCGGATCAACTATTTGAACTTTGAAAATAGAGATATGAGCGGAAAGTAAAACACTATATTTACTTCCCAAAATATCATAGCATCACTCTGGTTATATTAGCGTCATGTTCAATGTGAATCATAAAATGTTAACTTTATTGCATACTGAGCGTCTTTAATAGCAGAACAATTCCACAGAATTAAGTAGAAAGATATATTACTACCAGTTGATGTCAGTAAATTGGTTCTCATAATTTTGTAGGTGCTTTTATGACCAAGTTGTATATTTTCTGCTTCTTTGAGTGATAAACTAAAGTTCTATAGCCTGAATGAAAGGGGCATTTTCACAAGTGCCCCTGTGAAACCTTGATATATATCATCAATAAATACCGTGTAAGCTCCAGTTAGTATACCAGATATCATGTAGATCCTGTAAACACAAAAAAAATTCTGTGGCTCTATCTTTTTCCAATTTGTTCAGATCTCCTTTTTCCTTACCATTTTTCTCCTTATAAAATATGCTGAAGGTAGAACTCTTCTCCACCTTTTAGATGTGTCACCAAGTTCTTTGTGAGCTTAGCTCAAAAACCTAGCAGATGGACTTCAAACAACTAGTCTAAACCGTTGAAAACAATCTACTGCACATGTGATGCTTTTTCATGTCAAATTTATTAATATTCAAGTTAATTTGTATAAAGTCAAGTAGTCAAAAAATGAAGAAAATGAACGCATTAAAATTAACTTATAAACATTTTTTTTCGTGACCGCTTGATCATATACTAAATTGAGTCAAAAATTTATAATTTTGACATGTAAACGCATCACTCTTGAAGTAGACTGGTTTCAACAGTTTGTATTTGTTATTGGAAGTCATTCTGATAGTTTTTGAAGTTAAGTTCAGCAAAGAACTTGGTGAGCTTAAGAACACCCTAGTTCTCCTCCTGGCGTTATTGTATTTTTCAGGGCTGTACATGATAAGTGGTGTTTGTGCAAAAGTACCTTACAATTTAATCACGCATTTCTTGTATTTTTTTTATTGACAGGATCTGGCCAATGCCGGGGCAACAAAGAGAGCAACCTGTTATGTTCTGGTCATGACAAAGCCAGCCAAAGGGGAGCTTGAGGCGGAGGTGAAAGAGAAATTGCAATCAGACTACGACCAGATAACATCAGAAGTTGTTGACCTTACGATAGGCTTGTACTGATAACAAGTACCTAAAATTTGTACTCTGAGAGATGTGATATACCAACCCAGAACCATGTTTTCTGCATGATGTGCTTTTTCATAGTGGTGCTATGTCATGATGTTGAGATATGTTCTAGTTTTATTCGGGGTTCTAATTGTAGGGGTCCGGTACTGTGCTTGTGGATGTCTATTTTTACTCGTTAGTGTGATTGAGATATATTCTAATAAAATCTGGGGCTTTAAATATTCTCACTGAATTATGACAAAGACATGGTCTTTTCAAAGGATGACATTTCTTTTCTATCTGATTTCTCGTGACACATGCAGGGAATGGCATTTGGAGCATTTTTTTTTTTCAAGTTAGATGGCCTGCTGCCACTAACAATGTATTGAAAAAAAAAAGTATGTACAAGTGGCATTTGGAGCATTTGTTTGTTACTTCTATTAGTCATTTGTCTTTTTCTGTTCCTCTTTGATAAGCTCTCAAGTTTTGTATCTGCTACATGCACGTCATTTTCTGGTATCTGCT
Organism: Carex kokanica; assembly: GCA_025461125.1. Classification (NCBI taxonomy): domain Eukaryota; kingdom Viridiplantae; phylum Streptophyta; class Magnoliopsida; order Poales; family Cyperaceae; genus Carex; species Carex kokanica. The sequence goes on along the minus strand of JAJGRX010001058.1, from coordinate 971,453 downwards.
ATACTCGTTTTGAGTATGAAAATATAGATTTGCATCTTATAACCTCTTAATTTATCGGTCAGTACCCTGTGGATAGTGAAATCCTTAATTTAAATCTAAACCTTTTCAACTATTTAATACCAACATGGGGTAACTTTATATATCTTTCAAATTTATCTCTGCCAGGTGGGAACATCACAAATCCTACTTGCAAGGTTGCAGGATCCTTTAATCAGAAACTAATATTCCTCATTTACCAGAACACATGCAGCGCTGTTGACATTTCAATAACTTGCGCTAAATAAATAATTGTGAGCACTGATAGTTAATTTCTTAATTTTTACCTAAGTCATCCTTGATTGATCTGAAATACATAATATATTCAAGTGAAATATTAGGACAAGCAAACGTCTTCGGTAATATCGCCCAGGCGATATTGAAGGCAATTGAAGTTTGCCGTTTTGAGAGTCGCAACACCGGTCCGGCTGCTCTGCTCGTCTCACCTCCACCCCCTTGTCTGCTCAGTCCACCTCGTCTCGCTTTATTCGAGCGGATGACTTTGTTTAAGAGTTTCGCCGCTCGTCGCCTTATCTGTTCGTCTTGATTTTTCAGGTTCGACTAAGGGTGTTTGTATTCGTTCCATCTCCGTAATATCTACTACAACTATATATCTGAATAAAGTACACATTTTTATGGTTGTTGCTGATGACGAGATTGCAAAGAGTTGCCTCTTTCCTCCTCTTTTCCTTCTTCTTATTGTTTCCCTTCTTCTTCCACCTCTCTGAGTGGTGACTGTCATAGGCCGATTGATTCATTTTCTGGTCCAGTTTGATTCAGTGCCTTCTCGGTTGAGTGATGACTGTCCCGGTCTGATTTGATTCAGTGCCTCTTGGCTGCGCATTCCTCTAGGTGACATCAATTTTGGAAAGAAAAAAGACGTTTTGTCTCCAAAGAAGGGCTTGATACGGCATACTCCACTAGCCATACAACTCGAAAAATTACTGATGTGTCTACATTCTCATAGAAGAAAATCAGAAGGCCCTACTTACTAATCATGTGCGAATAGGCTAATTGGCATTCTCTGATTCCATGTATCTATTATTTTTTGACATATCAAATTAGATAATTTTACAAGTAACTCATGTTGGAATTGAGACGTCAATTCCAATTAATTAAGTTTGGACTACGTGTTATATGATTAATATATCACATACTGTCAATAATATTATGAGGAATAATATAAGATATGCCTAAATGTGATTGACTAAAATAATGGCATAGTACGTAATTTCGCTAAGTTTTGGAGCACGAATGCATATAGAACATAATGTAAATTAATTATAATTGTTGATGGACCAATTATAATTAATTCAACTAATACTAGTGATAAATGTAAGAATTAATTAATTATACGAAATGTTATGCATGTTATGCATATATAACATTTATGTAAATTAATTATAATATGCATATTTGATCAATTATATCAATCAATTATACGATTTGTTTGTCAGCCAAATATAATTGATTTGTATAATTGAATAGAAAAGGAAAATATGTCATGCATATTTGATTGGTTACCAAAAATGCACAAACGAATATCTTTGAGAAAATATGTCATATAGTATGTATAATTTTTGACATGAATTATAAGATCTCTCAAAGATACATTTTCACTAGTATAAAAGGCGCTGGGTCTCCAAGCAATCCGGGTAAGAAAATTTTTAGGGCACATGTGTTGTGCATAGCCACCTTATTCTCCATCCATTAGAGAATAATACTCTTGAGCTCCGTTCGTGACTCGAGAGAGAAGAAAGGCACCAGGGCTTGCTTGGAAGGACTCGAAAGCGCACCAATCAAGCACCATCTCAAGTCAACTCGTATCAAGTGAAGTTTGCAAGTGAGATTGCAAAGCATGGATCCAAGTAAGTAACTAATGCTTCCGCTGTGTATTTTAATTCTTTTTCTTGCGCGGAGTTTTGAGTTTAGGAATTGCAATTGCTAGTTAATTTAGGAATTTGGTATTTGGCTCTTTAACCTAAATTGAAATTGCACCACTAACAACTCAATGTATAGGTTTTCATACTTCTTATTTTAAACAAAAGAAACATATGTATTAGCTACACTGTAAATCGTTAAATTAATGTAATCGCCTACGGACTTTTAACCAAAAAAATATTAGAACAGAAGGTATATATCTATGGATTCTTATTAAAGAAACACACGCGCGCGCACACACTGGGCATAGTTATATATGATTAATCTCAGTCGTTATTAGTGAAATGACATTTTTACTGCTGTGCAAATGTGCCCACAAAAATTAAAATGCGAGATTAGAAGACAAATGAAACCCATGGCATATGTCATTTTTGTTTCTCTCATACAACTATGTATGAAGCACATAAGCGTTAAAAAGAAAAAGAAAGCAAAAACCTTAGCTGTCGTCTCAGCCTTAGCCATCTCCCTTCTTCCCATCTCGTGCCGCTTTCCTTTGGTCAGCGACTCTCCGCTCCTCCGGAGAGGAGCGGGATGATCTGCACCGCCAGCTCCCTCCTCTTCCTCTCTGCCTTCTCCACCTCTCCTCTTCATCCCACTTCTCTACCCTGTTCCACCCTTTTTCACCATGTTTTCTCTTCAAGAAACCCTAGCCGCTATTAAGCTTTACTCCTCCTTGTCCTCTCTCTGCACCTACCCGTCGGAAGAAGAGAAATTTGACGATAATAGCCCTAGTCGTCATCTCTCTCGTCTATCAGCACATTTTTGTTCTCCTCCACCACCATCGGGAGAATCAGCAGAGAGTTGGCGACAATAGCCCTAGTCGCCAGCGGAGAGGGTTCGTTTATTTTGTTATTTTAGTTGTTTGTGTTGTTAGATGTTGATGTTTAGATGTTGATGTTTTTTAGATGTTGTTGTAGTTTGATGTTGATGATGTTCTGGATGTAGAACGATGAATGTAATTTTACGTTTTAATTAATAAAAATTATACTTGACAGCCACTGTCAAGAGTTAAAAAGAAAAACTATGTATGAAGCACAACCGTGAGAATCCTCCCCGGTATCGTAAAAGGGAATCTTTTATCATTAGTGGATCCAAACCGTTCTTTTAACTTTGCACGAATTTCAAAACACAAATAATACTGGCTCCCTGTGCCATTCCGAATATGTATTATTTTTGAATTAATCTGAAGCTGTAAAGTAGTGAGTCCCACAGTTCAATACCTGAGAAAATTCTTGTCCGAGACCAACAGAACAAAGTTTCAGTGCAGATCAGGTGGTGCAGTTGCATCAAACCAAACCAAAGTCTTCCCCAAAAGATCTAACGGCCAGGATCTTCGTGCAACTAATAATTTTTCGCTGTCTAAGAGCATCTACATCCCTGGTATTATTAGAGTTTCTAATCTGATGTGGCAGTTTCTAATTCAGTTTTAGAGATGTAGGAGAGTTTCTTATTTAGAAACTATGCAGTAAAGTTTCTTATTAAGAAACTGTTTATAAACTCTATGTTGGCCAAATAATTAGCTCAAATTAATTCTCCTTTTTAATTTGTTGTTGACGTGGCTTAATAGAAACTCTAAAATTAATTTTAGGAATGTGAGAGTTAGAAACTTTAGAGACCTTAATTTCTAAAAAGTGGTTAACAGTTATTTAGAAACTCATTTGAGTTGCTGGAATGTAGATGCTCTAATCATCTTAATTGAAAGGGCGGTTTACTTGATTCGCATGAAAATAACGCACTAGAATATGTGCCTTTCCATAAAGATTATTCACTTGTCAATTTATTATTGGGTTTATGAAATAAATTTAATCAGCAAAGAAAGATTATTCACTTGTCACTTTATTATTGGGTTTATATAATAGAGGAGGGATCCAATTACACTTTTATTGGTGACACACTTTGACACCTATCATTTTTAAAGTTCAAATAGTTAATTTAAACCGTTCAACATGATGGATATATTAAAATGTGCTTGGAGATCAAATTTTACATTTTTTTTAATTTTTTTGTTATTTATTAAGATGGTTACAAAAATCGTTGTTTTCAGATCATTGAAAAACAGCGATTTTGTAACCATCTTAGTAAATAGTAAAAAAATTCAAAAAAATGTAAAATTTGATCTCCAAGCACATTTTAATATGGTGATCATGTTGAACGGTTCGGATCGGCTGTTTGGATTTTGAAATCGCAAAATTGACCTATATAAAAAACGGTGTCATGATGTGTCACCAAAAAAGGTGTAATTGGATCCCTCCTCTATATAATAAATTTAATCAGCAAAGAAATATGGCGTGTGGTGGGGATCCGTATCCTCCCAGGTATCTGACTCAAGACAATTCAAAGGGACAGTCCAAATTTACTCTCAGCGGTGCCAATTCGGGATAGCGCAGGGCCGGTATTAATTGTGCTTTGAGATTAGTGCCAAGTTAAAAGGACAATTCTAGACCATCCATTTCAATTGTACTCAGTCGGGTAACCTGAGATGATGTGAATTCATCTGGTAGGATCAATATAGAGAAATTTAAAAAAAAAATTGAGTAAAAGTTGAAGGTCAAGTTAACAACTATTTAATATTGATAAAAAACCTCTTAATTCAAATTTTAAACCTGCAATATTTCACTTGAAGAGCATTGTCTTTGTTACTGGATCAAGATTGATTTTCAAATTGAAAAGAATTTTTTATTTATAGAAAATATTATAAAATAAGAGAGAAAAATAGTAACTTAATTTTTTCATAGAAAGATCAGTACAATTTTCTCATTCAAATTTTGGACCTGTAAAATTCTACCGATCGAAAGCCTTTTTTCCCGGTTGTCTTCTTTCTTTCTGTGTTTCTTCGCCAAAATTATCCTCTATTACTCCCTTTAATAAGTCGCTTTGAGTGAGATACAAATCCACTACACAAGAAGTAATGAAAAGATGCCACGTAACTTCCTCTTTTCAAGTAGAAAAAAAAAAAAAAAAAAAAAATTGAATCGCTAAAATGTTTACCCTACACTACTCCCTTTGTTCAGTGCCTCAGTTTTCCCGGGTTCAAACTGGAGCTCCACCTAGAGTTCTAGAGGGGGTGTTTTACTTCATTGGATGGATAGATGGAATTCACCTTTTTGGAAATGTTTAGTTGTAAAATAAGAATAAACTGGAATAATTAAATTAAGAATAACTATTGTTGTCTTATTAGAATAGTTAAATCTCAAAATCTTTAGAAATAACTTATTCTAATAAGATAAAAAAATTAAATTCACTATTTTAACTATTGTAACTCAACAAAATATTGAATAAGCTATTCCGAATAACCTAATTCTAAAAATAACCTATTCTCAATCCAACCAAACATACTCTTGAATTGTTTACAGTACAGCACAGGACAGTATATGTACCGTTGATGATGAATTCAAAGCTAATCAACTCTCTAAAACTTCGTCCATGTGGTTAATCAGACGGCTCAGATGCTTCTGTCTTGTGAATTCAAAAAGATAGACTCCAAATTAGGCTAGATCATCATTATCCTTCTCTTCATGTGTTCTCATTTTTTATCGGCGTTCTCTGAACCATGAGCGTTTGCTAACGGGACCGGTCCCATGCCTTACTTCCTATATGTAATCTTTTTTATTTTTCTATCTTCTTCTAATTTGAGCAACTTTTTAGTTACCGGGTTAACTTTTTGCCTCAAAACTTCTAATTTGTTCTTACATAAATGTATATTTATTTATCCATGATTTGTGTATAGAATAAAAAAATTTCCAACATATTTCTTATTGAAATTTTTTTATTTAAAAAAACAATAAAAATTAACATTTTAGAATTGAATACAAGGAAGATCCGACCATGGTTTTTTCAGCCAAGTCCGACCACAAATACAAATTCAAACTGAGTACACTATGAATAGAAAATCAGGGGCAAAGTGGATCAGCACCCTTTTGTTTTCAAATTTTTTAATTTTAATTTCTCAAATGCTAAATTTATCCGACCATGATTCTTTGTTCTTAAATTTATACCTACTACAGCTATATATGCACTCCGGGTACAAATGACCTTCAAATTTAAATAGCATGCACATATTTCCTTCTGCGGTATGTTGATTTATTTTTGTTTGACTTAATTAAACTTAATATTTAAACTCTTACATAACAAAAAAATATTACTGGTATTCACCTTTAGCTGAACTGGTAGCTACATATCAGGACCCTTGTGTCTTTTTTTATTATCTAGAATCTCCGTTTCTAAAATTGAATGGAAGTAAAATCGACAAGTGGCATAATATGCTTTTTGATATAATTGTTTTCAAAAGGAATATGGAACAATTGAAAAGTTTTCAAAGACTCATTTAGAGGACAATTTTTAATAAAACGGCCATGTGTGCCAAACTACCCTCATAATCTCCTTAATTACCAAATATATCCCTACAAACAAATCCTTGTACAAACACTGTCTAAACCTTAACATAATTTTGTGTATCGTTTATGAGTTATTCCAGAAATTTGGAGACATGATTATCCCAAGAGAATTTCACAATTCCTCAAGCTTGGCCAGGCATTTGTGTCCCAAATTCCCTCTTTTGTTTGATTGGGCGTGGGGAGAGAGAAAGGTGGCGGGTTCAAAACACGAGAATTTGTGCGTGCATATCTTTTTTCTTCTCCTTTTACGGATTTAAACAGAAGAGAGAGAGAGAGACAATGAGACAGAGAGAGAAATAGAATAATTGGTCCACATGCGCTGCACTAGCTTTATGCTTCGCTTTTTTGATTCTTCCAATACCAACTCTCCGATACAGAGTTGTTGCATAGACCAAGTCATATGGATCGTACCACTTACGGCATGGGCAAGCTCCCAGTTTTCTTCAACAAAAGCATCTCTTACAAAAATAAGAAAAAGAACAGAGCAGAACAGGTTAAAGATGATTGAATCGAGTCACTACGAAGAGGAGCCGGACTTTGCAGCGTTGCACGACGCTTCTTTTTTGCAAGGCACGAATCTTGACGTGCAATTGACCGTCAAACGAATGTTATACATGACAACTAAATGCATGAGCAAAATAATTTTAAGATAGAAATCAACATCGGCCATCATTTCCATTTCATAGGCATGCCATTATTTCATCAATTTCACGTGAACCTATAACGCCTAAAATGTGATGATGCATGTGTCTGCATGTACCGTCTCAGTGCACCAAAAACATCTCAGTCATAGAGAATCAATTTTCCAATTTACCAAAATTAAATAGAACTATGTAAACGAGTATCTCTATTATTCCAAACCTAATTTATTCGAGCAAATTTAATTAATTTTAATTTATTGTACAAAGACCGTTATCCCTTTGTAAGAAAACATAGCCTCTGCTGGCATCATCATGATCGTCATCATTATATACTATAAAAATCACGAATTAGTTTTGTGATAATTTTTTTTTTATCAATCATCTCAGAGGATGGTGTGCTTAATGATTCGAGAAATGACATGCATGACACCTCCTTTTAGACTAATTATGTGTGTTCTCACCGCTTGACTACTTTTCTGACTCCTAATTATATATGATATATCATGGAATGATGGACCCATCAAATGAATAATATTTTTCTTTATGTCTAATATATCCGCGAGATTTCAAATCATCTCAAATTTTTGCACCGCAATGGGAAGAAAAATATTATGAAATTTGAATATTGCAACGGGAAAGACTGCCTGAGAGTTGCACTTAATTTTTTTTGGCAATTTGTGACAATCGGAGTAAGTTTAGAAACATGATTGAAATAAAGTTTGCAATAATCGTACTAAATTTAGAAACATAATTGTAGCAAGGTTAGAAACATACTGAGAAAAGTTCATCTATTTCAAAATACGTGCATTTGATCTGTACGAATATTAAAGCAGGTGTGTACAGATATTGAAGCAGTACGCACACATTATAAAGTGAATCGGACAAAAACATTGTCTATCAAACTCAAATTTGATCCGATAGATATCAGACTCACTCTGCTTCCTATTCAGAGATATCACCTGAGTATTATATTTTGTGATTCTCACCTTCCCCATACGTAGATGCATGCCAATTCTTTTTTTTTTCTTTTTTTTTGCACGAGGATAAAAGTTTTTAATGTGAGGATCCAATTTTTTTACAAAAGGCTGAATTTTAAATATATATTTAATATACAAAAATAATATTTTTAATTAATTATATCGTATTTGAAACTTTTTTTAAAAGAAATTTGTTTCAACCTGTTAAGTTGACGGAGCTTTCGCCAAATATTTTCGACGACGACATAAAAATGTTCCACTGTATTATTGTCACTTTTAATAACTACATTCCCACTTAGAGTGGGAAAAATGGCACGCCGGAGCCGGCTCCGTCACGGAACGGCACGGAACGGCACGGCACGCGTGTCGGTCACGTGCCGTGACTCGCGTGTCCCGTGCCGTGACCAATTGTTGGCAAAGAAGACACGGTACGGCACGGCACGGCACGGCACGGAAATTGTCTTGGTCACGGCACGGCACGGCACGGAACACGGAAACGGCACGGCACGGGACACGCGAGTCACGGAACGGAAGACACGCCAGTCACGGCAGTCACGGCAGTAGCGAAGCAATACACTAACATACCTTCCTATAAGATATAATTTTATTTTAATTAAAATATTTACATTTAAATTTCAATTAAAACATTTGAATTTTAAAGAATCATTTCATTTTTTTTAAAACGTTAAATGCGATCAAACTTGACTAACGCGCGTTTGGTCACGGCACGAATTAGTCACGGCACGACTTAGTCACGGCACGCGAGTCACGGCGTGACTCGCGTGCCGTGACCATTCGCGTGCCGTGATCACCCCTCGTAATTTTTGTCACGGCACGTGAAAAATTTACTTGGTCACGGCACGGCACGGCACAGCACGTTTTTCCCTCTCTATTCCCACTCAACTCCGTTTTCGCTAATATGTTATGAAACTATGTAATAGGCTTATAGGCTCCTTGATTTTTCAAGGATAGGTCGGCTAATTCCGAAAATTTTATTAATACCACTCTTAAAAAAACTCACAAATTATGGGTAATTCGAAAAACATCAGGGCCTCTAATGCAATCTGCGGCTCAATTCTTAGGGAACCGCAGATTAAATTGAGGCTCCTCAAAAATAAAAAAATGTACTGTAATATACTGATATTTAAGTTTTTGAGGGGCTGCAGATTGAATTGGAGGCCCTCTAAAAATGGAGCCGCAGATTGAATTGGAGGCTCTGATATTTTTCAAATTCTCCAATTTCAGTGGTTTTTTTTTTTTCTGAAATGGTATTAATAAAAATTTCGGCGGCTAATTACTTGGTGAGGTTTCGTTATGCAAATTTTGGTGCTATTTTATAATTAATTGACGAATCTACTTTACGTCTTAATTTCTTCAGAAGAAGTGAAATTTCATAAATTTTTGGTGTTATTTTAAAAATTAAATGACGAATCTAACGGTCTTAATTTCTTCACGGGAAGTGAAATTTCATAATTTTTTCTAGTCCAGTTTGCGTAAGATCGAGTGATTCAACCTATGATAAAAAAACATTGGTTATATGTCAAATAAAAAATGCATCAACCGCGAGTCATTATTTATTTTTTTTATGATAGAAAAGGCTTGAAAGTCTCTTATATATTATGTATTTATAATTACTGAGACTTGAATTTAAGTTTTTTTCTTCTTCTAAAGTCATTCTATTAGCTTACCACAAAAGTATCAGCTGAGTTTAATCTTGTTTATTTAACCACAATAACATTTTTGTTGGTGCACTTAAGATGCGTGTATTGAAATGGATTTAACTTGAAGAGCAATACGTCTAAAGTAAGTTTTGAGTTTGATCGTTTGAACATCAACATTTTAAATATAATTGTTTGGATTTAAATTTCATGATATGAAAATGATGAAATTTGAATGATACGTTATCCATTCAATCATTCTTTTACATATTTTGATGGCTAATACAATAAAGTCGTTATAAAATTTGATATAATTTAGTACATATTCGGAAAGGTAAGATATTTGAAGTGTCATTTCTGTAAACTACTTCGCTATATTTGTCTACAAATTTAATTCCTATTTATTTTTTTGTGGGTTAATTTTTCTATTATCAAATGACCGTCAAATATATTTCAAAATATAAATTCCATTCATCAAATTCTCACAAATTCTCACGAAAAATTAACCATCCGAACACGCCCTAGTGATAGGGGTGCAAACGGATCGGATAGTGGTAAAACCATATCCGTATCCGCTTTTATTTTTCGGATACGGATACGGATCGGATATTAGATGGATATGTACGGATACGGATCGGATATCGGATATCCGTAGATATATACATAAATATTTTCATAATATAAATTAAACTATATGGTATATATCTATTATTCGGATATGGATAATTGAAATTCAAAATCATATTCGTATCTATATCCGCACGGATATTAGGATATCGATATCCATATCAAATTTTCGGATACGGATCCGAATACAGTCGGATATTATCCGATCCGTTTGCACCCGTACCTAGTGATCTTACTTCTATTGATCGAAATGGGTATTTAAATCATACAAAAAAATTTTAACGAATTAACGGGCCCTTTAATTAAAGGTTATATTTAGTCTGGTTATTTACTCTACGGTCACGTCAAATTTAAGGTTTGCCGATAAACATGGGTAACAATTTTTCTGTACATTTCCAAGAGATTACATATGCAACAAGCCATCCTTGGCAGAAGCATTTGTACCCTGTCAAAATCACTGTCTTTCTCTTTCTCTCCTCTTAAAGATACTTTATTTTGATTTAAAAATTGTACACAAAAATTCCCTCTAACACATTTCCCTAGCAAGTGCTCCAACTGCCCCACAATTGGCCATTTCTTTTCAATTTTTTAAACGACTGATCCCAAGCTTCCGTCTTTCCCCACACAATGCGTTAAATTTTACAATTTTTTAAGGGCTAGGTAAATTCTCACATATAACCCTCCAAAACCTACAAAGATTTATGAGGGATGCTTCGGTGGACATAAGGACCTATTTGTAAAATAAGTACTATCTTCATTTTCAAAGTTCAAACCGTCGATCCGACCATTCAACATTATCTCCATATTAAAATGTACTTGGAGGTCAAATTTTACATTTTTTTGAAATTTTTTACTATTTATTAAGTATTTTACAAATTCAATGGTCTGAATTTGACTAGTTTTTGTAAAATACTTAATAAATAGTAAAAAAATACAAAAAAAATGTAAATTTTGACCTCCAAGTACATTTTAATATGGAGATAATGTTGAACGGTCGGATCGACTGTTTGAACTTTGAAAATGAAAATAGGACTCATTTTACAAATAGGTCCTTATGTCCACCGAATCAAATGCCAAGATTTATTGCACATATTAATTCTTAATCATATAATTTACAGCCCACATTAATAAGTAATAACGCTAATTTAACTAGCAAGTTGTAGTTCAGACATTAATTATTGATCATATAGTTTTAATTGAATATTATTTCTAAATGTAACAATTACTACGGTTAGATTAATTGTGTTAATTAGAATGATTATACCTAATGCATGAGAAAAAGAGTGTTCATATGTTATCATTAATGTGATGATGTGATGCTGTCATGATTTGATCAAATTTATTGATGTGATCATGCCTCACACCTATCACAACAGGTATGGAGTCGCAAAAATTGTGAGTATATCTTGACGCAACGAGTAGCAAAAATAACTGCTTTTGCAAGCACACTTAAAAGAAAGAAGCAAGTTTTTATTTTTATTTTTTAGATAATATGAAAATATACATCTAGGCATCATTTATAGGGATGACTTATATAGTTCAGAATTACTGAAAATACAAATATCTGCCTAAATAGATAAAATAAGAAATTCACGTTCTTTTATTCACAATCCCTTGTAATCTTGTTACACCTGCAAAATAGGTTTTGCGACCCGCAAAATATTTTGCTGTCAAAACAAAGATATTTTGCAACCTGGCTTGGAATTTTGCAAAATATTTTTGCGGGCAAAACAATGAAATTCTAGAAAACATGAGTTTTATTTTCTGAACTTCTTCGGCATATTCCTTTTTTTTTTTTTTTTTTTTTTGATTATAGCCCGTAGGCCTCAATTCTGCCTCCAAGCAGAATCGATCCCATGTCCCTCCCGTAGGAGGGCTATTCCTTTATTATTTTGTCGATCCGACCCATAAACCCTCTATAGTCTGCCCTGCATTATTATTTGACTGCTCTTATGTTTAATAAATAGAAAGAATTATGAGTTTTGAACCGTTTGATTTAATTTTAATAGTTTCAACTATATTTTTATAGACAACACAAATTATAAATATAAATATTAGATAAGGTATAGTCATGTATCTGATCGTCTAATGGTTAGTGCACAAGATAAAACCCTAAACCCCTTTAAGAAAATTATTAGCATCTTGTGTTAGAACATCTATCTACAAAAAAAAAAAAACTTATTATTGGTACAACGGTTAAAGCTGACATTTTTATTAATATCCAAAGTTAATTACAAATTAATAAATATACCTACGTTAGTTGGGTTTTTTTTTAAATACCAACCAGCTATATAATGGCCGGTTCTCAAATATTTTTTTTGTTATTGTTTCAGACCTTATAAATACCCATCTTTCTTTCTCCTCTCTCTCTCACAACTCACAAAAGAGAAAGAGAGGAAGAGAAAGAGAGAAAGAGATACGATTTTTGAAGCGATTTGAGGCGATTTCGGAGACAATTTTCAGGTAATTTTTTTATTTAATTTAAATTAATTTAATTTTTTATATTTATTTTATTTTATTTTAATTTGTTTCAGTAACCTATATATTTAAATTAGTAACCTCACAATTATTTACCATTTACCAAAATGTAATTTATTGGCTATGGCCATGATTTCATTACACTGTGGTGGGAAGTTTCTTACTAATACATATGAGGTTTATTACTCCAAAGAGCCAGTTAATTCATTCATGATTTCTGATGATATCTCACTTTGGTACTTGAAAACCATGATTTACGAATACACCGGTTATAACCCAGAAATATAGAACTTAGAATTGGCAATCCGAGTGAACGATGGAACACCCCCGACCTATACTATAGTAAAAAGACCAAGTGATGCTGCATGGAGAGGCCTGTACGGGCGGTTAAAGGCCACTGAAAATTTTATCATAGAAATCTACATCAAGAGAGTTCTGATAGAGTCAGGGGTTGGAAGTTCTGGCCAAAATTCAGTTGCGCCAAATTATACAACACAACCAGAACCATACACTCCCATGGTTCCTTTATTCATACCTGACTCAGAAATATACAGTCACTTCACTCCACCATCACCCCAACCACGACCCCATACAAGATCTCTACCTAGACCCGTGCATGTGGCGCCTTTACCATTACCGCCACCATCACCTCACCCCAAACCGGCACCATTAGACGACGAAATTGGGTCAGATTTTAAACATATTAACGAAATTTCGAAGGAAGATCTGCAAACTGGAGATGAATTTGAGGGAGCAAACTGGGACTCTGATCACCTGAAAGGTTGTGATGAAGATGGTCCAGTGCCCATTCGAAGAGAATATAGGAATATGCCGCTTAGTGGCCGGACTGATACGCACCTGTTCGCAGACTTCAATGACATATATTTTTTTCAAGAACATATGTTGCTTACTATGGGAGACAGATTGAGTACAAAGGTGAGCTGGCGCCAGAACAATTTTTTCCAAAGCAAAGAAGAGCTGATTAAAAAGATTAGAGAGTACAATATTGATAAGAATCAGGAGATTATAATGAAGAAAAGTGACAGGGATCGGATTCAGGTAGTGTGCAAGACTCCGGGTTGTGATTACGAACTTAGGGGAAAAACAACGGGTTTTGGAGATGCATGGGTTATAACGAGGCAAGACAAGCCTCACACATGTAGATCTGAGTATACAAGGACCGACCATGAATGTCTCACGGCATCAATCATTGTCGATGTCATTGAGATCAGCATTAAGGATGACCCCTGTATGAGCATCCAAGGGGTGGCAAACTGTGTGAGGGTTAGGTATGACAATGTAACCACGAAATACAACCGATTGTGGAGGGGTCGTGAGCTTGCAATAGCTCGACAATTTGGGAGTTGGGAGGGTTCATACAGCTTACTGAAACCACTGCTTATGGGAATCTGCGACAAGAATCCCGGCTCTAAGTATCAATTTCTGACTTGTCCGATACAAGATAAAATGTGCACTGACAACATAATACGGATGGTCTCCAGACCATGTTGCTGACAACCTGATCCAAAATTGTGGAAAGGATAAGTGGTTCGGATGTAGGTTCAGACAAGGAGCCAGGAAGAAGCCAAGAAGGTTGAAAGAGATATTCGAAGAGTTTGCTGTGGTATGTCTAATTTATAACATTTCGTTTAATTATTTTATAAGACTATGAGGAAAATGAAGTAACACCTCTTTGTTTTTGTGCAGCTAAATCCAAGGTATAATGCATTTTTAAAGAATGTGGGCAAAGTACGTCCCAATAATTGATAGAGCCGTCCAATTATGATAAAAATTTTCAAATCTGTGATGGTGAATATCGATTTGGTATCATGACAACAAACGGCTCCGAGTCGCTCAACAAAAAAAAAAAAAAATTGAGTTGAGTGAGTTGTGAGAGGGAGGAGAGAGAAATATGGGTATTTATTGGGTTTGAAACAACAAAAAAAAAGGAAAAATTTGAGAACCGGTCATTTAATGGCCAGTGGAGGAAAAAAGGGGACTGCCAATTTAATGACCGGTTTGGACATTTAAAAAAAAATCCAGCTAATGTGAGTATATTTATTAATTTGTAATTAACTTGGGATATTAATAAAAATTTCGGCAATTAAAGAGACATGTCTTTGACCACCCTAAATCCTAAACCCTAAACTCTAAATCCTAAACCCCAAGATTTTAAAGGTTGATACTTTATAATAACCGTCACAAAAAATTGCCAAAAAAATATGGTGAAGAAGCAAATCAAGTAGAAAAATAAATAAACTACATAATGGATGAGGTTGTTACTGTGTACTAAAGAGCAAAACAAGCCAAAAGGATGGCTATATTTGCATTAGTCTAGCAATTATTCGCAGTAGCATTTTCTCAAAATTTTACGGACGTATATGAAAAGCATGCTTTTGTTAATTCAGTATTTCCTAATTCGAGCAGACTTCAGGTGGCAGGCATGTTTGTTCCCTCTTCCTTTTGTTTCTCTCTCCTCTCCACTTTACTTGCTACCCCAAACACACAAGCATCTTCTTTTATGTCAATTTCTACTGACATCTCCCAGCGCCAAAACAAAGTTAGAAAGTAAGGCTGCATGCTTTTGTTCTCTCAGTCTATCAGAGTCTCAGCACCAGCACCAAGCGCCAAGGACAAACTGTGAAGGATAAAAACCACAGAGAGAGAGAGAGCTAGAGAGAGAGAGAAGGGAAACCAAAACCTATCGAAAAAAGAACCCATTGATGGGTTTTCTTCTAAGAATAAAATCGCCTGGGCATTGATTTCTCCTCCTTTTCTCCCATCAATGCTAAACTCCTGGCTGGAGATTATTGCTGGTTTAATGGTGGCACCAAGGTTTAATGGGTTATTCGCTATGTTTCTTCTCTGTGCTTGGAGCTTCTCTGCTTCTGGCCTTCTAACTTCAAAAGGTGTCAACATAGAAGGTAATTTTCTCTTTTGAAATTCAAATTTAACTGATGGGGCTTTAATCTTTTCACCGTAAAACAAGTAACAACCGAAATTTTTTTTCTCTCTTAGTCAATTTAATATGAAATTTAACTGATGGGTCTTTTGCTCTTTTCATCCCAAAACAAGTAAAAAGCATTTTCTTTTTTCACATGATGCTTCAGTTTGATCTAAACTGACCTCAAATTGAACTTTAACTCATGCCTTTATCGCTCTTTTATTCTCAAAACATGCAAAAAAATGAACTTAAACTAATTTTCTCTTATTGTGTATTCCTCTGTTTTTCTTTCCTTTGTTGGTATAAAACAGTGCAAGCATTGATGAGTATAAAGGCCTTGCTAAAGGACCCGCATGGAGCTTTAAAAAACTGGGACAAAGATGCTGTCGATCCTTGTAGCTGGACCATGGTGACATGCTCTTCAGAAAATTTAGTTATATCTTTGTAAGTATTTCATCAAGTTTAGTTTCACTTAAACTTTGAAATATAAAAAATTTCTATGGTATTTTAAACATGTTTTTTTTTTTACTTTATTTACAGAGAAGCTCCAAGCCAGAATTTGTCCGGGCCACTGTCTCCCAGCATAGGGAATTTGACGAATCTTGTCACGGTGTAAGTTTGCTTATTCAATTGTTTGCTAGTACTGTTTGGCGAAATTCTCATCTCTAACCCTGAAAAAATTGAATATCATATTTGAGTCTATAAAATGACTACCAAGGAAAAGTTATAATTCATAATTTCATCAGAACAGAAAATGTAAAGTAAAATAAAATTGGTTATCAGTAGCATTAAATTATTCTTAGTTGGATTTTTTTGGTTCTGGAAATTAGTTTATACCATTTTCCCTGAAACTATACCCCTCAGAAGGCTTTGTGGGGGTGTGGGGGGGGGGGGGGGGGGGGGGGGGGGGGGGAACGGACTCTGCTACTGAGAAAAGCAGGGTCCTGCTTTTCCAATCCCAACCATTCAAATTTGTTGAGATTTGTGCATGAAAAAATTTCTTTATCGAGATACGTGAATGGAAAATTTTGAATGGTTGGGATCGGAAAAGCAGCAGAGTCGGATCCTTTGTGGGGTATGTGTATGATATAAATGTACTGCATGGTATGATTAATGAGGAGCATTCCTTTTTTTTTTTGTATCTAGGTTGTTACAGAGCAATAACATATCAGGGACTATTCCACCAGAAATTGGCAAGCTCTCCAGCCTCAAAACACTTGATCTCTCGAACAACCATTTCTATGGGGATATCCCTGCCTCCTTTGGTCACCTACAAAGCCTTCAATATTTGTAAGTATACATCTGTGAAATCTTTCATTATTTTCTACAGGGATTTTTTTCATATATAACCCTGCAAAATGCCAAAAAAAAATTGTGAGAATTTTCTCATATAGACCTCCATTATGTCTGTCCTAAAATAAGGTAACTAAAATTTCTTGATCCCCATTATATTCTATCTTGATTTTTATTTTTCTTTAATTTTGAAATTCCCTAGGAAGCTTAGCAATAATAGCATTTCTGGAGCATTTCCTGTGTCAGCCTTGAATCTTTCGCAACTTGTTTTCCTGTAAGTTTTATTGAAAACATCTTGTAATTGTAACTAATTTCCTTATTACCCTGTTTTTTTTAAACTCATTTGGTTTTTTACAGGGATTTGTCTTATAATAATTTAAGCGGTACTCTCCCACCTGGGGTTTTGGCAAGGACATACAAGTAAGAGATCTTTTTGTGTTGTTTAATTTTTTTTCGAGCAATCGAGAATTGTACTACACAATAAGAAGATTGAAGAAAAACTGCAATTTCCTTAAATGTTCTTTGAATTATATATTTGCATGCAGAATGGCGTGCATGCAAAAGAAAGAATTTTGTTACAGAACTACTTAAATTTCCATGAAGTAGATAGCAAATCAATCACCCAACAAAATTGAAATGTTCAATTGAACAAAATTAGAGGTTTCCTTGACCCATCAATTGGCCTTGTCAGAACCAGACTCCACAAACCCCATAAATATATACAAGCTTACTGATGTATTTTTGCAATATAATGATTTCTGAACTTACACATACAACTTTGGCGCAGTATTGTAGGCAATCCACTGATATGTGGGGCCGGTCAACAGAAAGATTGTTTTGGTATACAGCCAATGCCCATGGCGAACCTCACAAATACACAGAGTAATGACCAATACACAATTTAATTTTAATTTTTTCAACTCTTTTTAGCCTTTAATTTGATCACCTTTGGCTCTTTTTTTTTAAAATTTAATAATCACACAGCCTTTCTGTTGGACATAAAAATTTAGTTTTAAACTCTGTTTGTTTGAAGGTGTTCCCCTTCCAGGGAAAGTAAGAAATCACAAGGTGGCGATTGCATTTGGTTCAAGTATTGGTTGCATCAGCTTCCTTTTTCTAACCGTGGGATTACTTTTCTGGTGGAGGCAACGGCATAATAGACAGATCCTATTTGACATCGATGGTATATAAACTTAACAATTAAAACTTGCCAATTAGGCTGTGGTTCAATTTTTTGGCAATTGTCTTTTCCTCTCAACATTGCCAGTTCTTTATTGGGTTTTTTGAACTTCAAATTTCATTATATTTTTTTTAAAAACTTTTAGAGCAACATGCACCACAAGTAAGCTTGGGAAACGTGAAACGGTTCAGCTTCAGAGAGCTCCAAGTTGCAACTGACAACTTCAGTGGGAAGCACATCTTGGGCAAGGGCGGGTTTGGCAACGTCTACCGTGGGCAGTTGCCCGACGGAACGTTGGTTGCTGTCAAGCGGCTCAAGGATGGTAATGCAGCCGGTGGTGAGATCCAGTTCCAGACCGAGGTGGAGATGATCAGCTTGGCTGTGCATAGAAATTTGCTCAAGCTGTACGGTTTTTGCATGACTGCCACTGAGAGACTGCTTGTCTATCCTTACATGTCCAATGGGAGTGTCGCATCTCGGCTTAAAGGTGATACTTGAGTGTGATTTATTTTTTCTTTTTCTGTGTTTATACTGGTGGTTTTAGAGTAGAACTAGGGTGTTCTTAATCTCACCAAAGGATTGGTGAACTTAACACCAAAACCTATCGAAATGATTTCAAATAACGAATCTGAACCGTTAAAACCGATTTACATCACGAGTCATGCGTTTACATGTCAAATTTATATAAATTTTTGAATTTTTATAGTACAAAGTCAAGTGGTCACAAAAGAAGATTTATAAGTTAATTTTAATAAGTACATTTTTTTATTGTTTTTTGACCACTTGACTTTTTACTAAATATATTAAAAAAATTATAATTTTTACATGTAAATGCATCACTTGTGAAGTAGATTGGTTTCAACGGTTTGAATTCGTCGTTTGAACTCAATTGGATAGGTTTTGGTGTTAAGCTCACCAAAGAACTTGGTGAGCTTTAGAACACCCTAGTTCTATTCGTGGTTTTAAATGCTAACGTCGTGTATCCACTTTTTTTTTTTTTTGGGGGGGTGGGGGGGCATTGGCCAGCAGCCCCATAATTGCTTGAATATAAACTCAATATTACTGGCATGTATTGGCATAGTATGCTGTTTTGAATTTGTTTCTCCAATCTGTATTTTAGGGAAACCATCTTTGGATTGGATGACGCGGAAGCGAATTTCACTCGGTGCTGCTCGAGGGCTCCTCTACCTCCATGAGCAATGCGATCCCAAAATAATACACCGAGATGTGAAAGCTGCAAACATTCTCTTAGATGATTACTGTGAAGCCATAGTTGGTGATTTCGGGCTGGCAAAGCTGTTAGACCACCGAGACTCGCATGTCACCACGGCAGTTCGTGGCACGGTTGGCCACATTGCACCTGAGTATCTGTCAACCGGCCAATCGTCAGAAAAAACTGATGTGTTTGGTTTTGGGATTCTTCTGTTGGAGTTGATCACAGGCCAGACTGCTCTGGAGTTTGGTAAATCGTCGAACCAGAAGGGAGCAATGCTTGATTGGGTACAACGCTATAATAAGCATTTTTTTTTAATAATTCTACTGTATTTTGTTTGTAGTCCTGTGTCTTAGGCCTGATTGAGCCTCTTGTTAATTAACCCCTTATCTTGATTCAGTCTTTAGTAAGTTATTATCAAATAAAACCACAAAGGCCAAAATTAGATGCGGTGAATTTGGCATCATTTGAGTTTTGCCATCTTACCTATAACCTGTGCTAGGCTCAAGTGCCCTCAGATTATTCCAAATATCCCTCAATTAACCCTGAATTCTTGCAATAAAGCTTCATAAAAACTAAATTTTTATTGAAAATCTAAAACTATGAAAAAGAATACATGTAAATATCTATATCGTTGGTTTTAGGTGAAGAAGATGCACCAAGAGAAGAAACTCGATGTGCTAGTTGACAAGGGTCTGAAAAACAATTACGACCGAATTGAACTTGAAGAGATGGTACAAGTGGCACTTTTGTGCACTCAATTTCTACCGGGCCAGAGGCCCAAAATGTCAGAGGTGGTAAGAATGCTAGAAGGAGATGGGCTTGCCGAAAGGTGGGAAGCATCTCAGCGAGTTGAGTCACACAAGTTCAAGGTACCTGATTTCTCCTTCAACAGGTGTTACTCAGACCTAACGGATGACTCATCTTTGTTAGTTCAGGCAGTTGAGCTCTCTGGGCCGAGGTGATATCATCGCAATATTTTGTAAGGAGTAAAATTTAGAAGAGCCACTAAAATTTTTCTGTTTTTGCGCTTCAATATTTTACCCTAGAATTTTACAGTCAGTCAGAAGAGGGAAACTTAAAAGTCTTAAAATGACCACCACATCATTTAACCTTGTCAATTATGGCTAAATCCTATGTTTAGCTTAGTAATTGATAAACATTTAGGGAAAATGATGGCCCAAAACAGATTTAGCACAAGGTGCATGTTTGGAGTTTAATTTGAATGTTTGGCTCTTCTGATTAGTGGTCTGGTGCAAAAATGATAAAATTTTAGTGGCTCTGTTGTAACTAATTCTGTATAGTATGAAAAGGCGCAACCCATATTCAGTGTATTTCGTTAATTGCTCTTGGCGCGATGAAACCGAGTACCGGTTCTAATGTCTCTTGCCTTTGTACAAAAGAGAGCAGTTGTTGGTCTGAAACCAAGTTCAGAAAACCTAATAAGAGGATAGAGTTGTAAAAGATGCATTGTTTGAAGATTTGCAAGTTGTAACTAGCTGTAATTTATATGGATGTATTTTTTTAATTCAAGCATTGGGAAAATTTATCCTTTTTGTATTACTTCCATATTGCTGTTATTTATTAATTGCATGGCCTGTCGAAATTAAAATCGGTATCATTCCAATCTACCGAGTCATATATGCACAACTTGCTCGTTCTCATGAAATATTTATAAATTCCAGGTTGAGTGTATATTATAATTTAGGGAAAATTTCCAGTGTGCCCATTTAAATTTTTGAAATAGTCACTTTCCCCATCAAAACACTAAAATATTTAATATCTCCATACAAATTTAACTTTATTTTTCTATCCCTTTTAACTATTTAACATTTTATTTTATTATTTTAAAAATTAAATTGACCAATATACCCTCCAATTTTAATGGACATGTCCATTTTTGAATGTCCTCTTCCTCCCTTCCTCCATGGAATCCATCTCTCCTCCTCACCATCTCCTGTTTCTCTTCTTGTTCCATGTTAATATCACCTCTCCCAATTCTACCGATCTCCTACTAAAGGTAGATGATTTCACACGCTATTTTTCAAATATTTTAAAGAAATACCAGTATCAGTTTGTTCCTCTTTCCTCATACTAAGTCGTTACAATTTCAATACTAACCATTCAAAAATTCCTATATAATTTCAACTTTTCGGTCTCTTATTACCTATACTTGAATTCAATTTGAAAAAACGAATAGGAAATAAGAACTGAGTTCTACGAGCAATTTTATAACAACGCTTTTCTTTTTCTTTTTCTTTTGCTCCAATTTTCACCATAATGCAAATGTTGTTGAATAAATCAGAAACAATACAAAAAAGAATACTGGATGCCCCGGGTACCAAGTACCAACACTTGTCGATTTTCTAATAGAAAGAAAAGTAAATCGATTAAGCTCGGATCTGTAGCAGAAGCGGTTAGAGGCCTGTTAATGCAGTTGAAAAATCAAAACTGTACGAGATCAGTTTCAATTTTTTCACAATGAAAAGAAGAACAAAAGAGGGAAAAATAATAGTATATACAAATATCTATCGTGAATCAATCGGAATGGTAATGGTATCTTTCTCCAGCGGAGTAGAACCCCTCTGAATTTTTTTATTGGTTGTTATTAATAAATTCTCGAACATGTCTGCTGGGAGACGGTGGATATCGGTAGAATTGGAAGAAAATGTGATACTAACATGAAATAAGAACAGAAATAGAGTATAGAGATGGATTCTATGGAGGAAGAGGACATTCAAAAACAATGGACATGTCCATTAAAATTAGAGGGTATATTGGT
Organism: Carex kokanica; assembly: GCA_025461125.1. Lineage (NCBI taxonomy): Eukaryota > Viridiplantae > Streptophyta > Magnoliopsida > Poales > Cyperaceae > Carex > Carex kokanica. The sequence continues at coordinate 949,289 of JAJGRX010001058.1, read as the reverse complement.
CAATTTAATTTTTAAAATAATAAAATAAAATGTTAGTTAAAAGGAGATAGAAGAAATAATGTTAAATTTGTATGGGGATATTGGATATTTTGATGTTTTGATGGGGAAATAGGCTATTTCAAAAGTTTAGATGGGCACAATGGAAATTTTCCCTATATAATTTAAAACAAAATGCAACCGTATACTTCTATTCAAATGCTTCATTTTGACAATGCCATCAACAATATGATCTCATCAAACGCAAAATAAACATATTATTTGACTGTGTAACCAAAGTACTCAGAACAAAACAAAACACATTAATCTTCAATATCCATTAAACTTGAAACAGCCCAAGCTTAATTATGTGTTAACGAATCTGCAATTCTTCCTGACCTCGCCGCCATGCGGGTTTGTGATATTCCCCATCTTCACCATGGAATCCGAGAACTGCTTGAAAAACAGCCCCGGGTCAGCCCAGTACTTGTTTACCAAATCAGCGGTTTGTGAACCCACCATGCTCGACCACATTTCCTGATCGGAGTTCAACAAGCCCTCTCCTTTGATCAGCTGCTCATAGAATGCATTGTCAAATGCGGCGGGAGATGCATAGTCCATTGCGCTGATGTTGTCATCACCGCCATCCATTGGGCATGTTTCCTTTACCTTGTTCAGATAGGTCTCAGATGAAGGGTTGTACTTGGAGGTCTGCTCGAAGTCGCCGTATATACGGTCACGGTAATTGGCACACCGTGCAAAACCAATAGTGTGGGACCCTGTAAATGGATTCCTTTTCTTTTAGTTGTTTGACATAACAAAGAAAGTTGGCTTTTTACATGTGGCTTTCTATCTGGTGTTGTGTGTAATTGATTGTGTAAGAACTTTGGAAAAGAAGAAAAGAGCGTACCGACAAGGGCAACCATGTCGGTTGCAGAGAGGCCTTTAGCCCAGAACTTGGAGATGAGAGTGAGAAGGCCTTGTTGAGCAGTCGGAATGTCGTTGTTGGCTAAATCTAGGCTCGCTTTCTTTGAATCCAACCGACCCACCGGCACATCCCAGTATGGCCCTCCAACCTGCCCAAAATTTAAACTAGTTTGATCAATCTGGCACATTTTTGTAATTTTTTGAGCAAGTTACAAGCACAAATTGTTCATTCTTTCTTTAATGAGAGTGTACCAGGATAACTGCGTCTCTAGCAGCAATGGCAAGCAAATCGGCACATGTAACTACACCAGGGCACTCGGCCTCGAGCTTCTCCTTTATCTTGTCCACCAAATCAAAACCTTTAAGCGAATTCACATTCTGCTCTGCTTGTTTCTCGCCGATCAATGTTTCTGTGTCATCTAGCAGAACTGATCCATCACAACCCTGCAACAATCAAGACCAGCGGTATTTTATTCATGTGTTAATTTCCTTGTTTACTCAAATGCATAAAGCTCTCATGTTATTTTTTTTTTTACAAAAGGTTTACTTAGAAGTCTTAAATCTTAACACTAAAATCTCTGTTTTTCCCTTCTTACTATATCTTTTTGCACAGATAATGATCCATTTCCATGGCTATATATAATATACGTTAAGCATCTATCCTCTTTTGCTCTATCTGGCGTTTACTTGCTTACATATAATACAAACAGTTTCATGGAGCGTAATTTTATTGTGCATTCAATTTTTACTTGGTATAATATATTTAAAAAATATATCCAAATTAAAAAAATATTATTATTTAAAAAAATATGATGAATAACCATTTAAATTCCAAGTTTATTCAAATTTGATACAATTCCTATCTAAGTAATTGAGAACACATCTACAATTTAAATAATTTTTAGCAAATACATGTACCATAAAAGTTGGATGTACAACAAAACTAGATGTCATGTAGAATTACTCTTAAAAAAATGAATGGTTAAGAAGGAGACCTGAACAAAGCAATCATGGAAGTGAAGGCGGAGTAAAAGGGCGGCATTGCGCGGGTCGGCACGCACAAAGCATTCCATTTCGGTGCGCACAATTTCTTGCACATGGGGACATGTCTTGGAGTAGTACTCCAGGGTCAGCTTTGAAGGGTCTTGAGCATTCGTCGATCGCATCAAACTGCCGATAATAAAACACACAAATATCAAAATGAATTTGGAGGATGCCATTTTTGTTATATATCCTTTTCTTCCTTTTCTTTGGAAGGTGATGAGAGTGAAATTTTTGTTGGAGAGGGACCAGCAATTGGATGGACTTTTATGGGATGTGATTGCTGATTGAGTGAAGACATGATCTTAGTCAAGAGGAGATGAACTAACATTTCTGGGAGTTCGAATTTAGACCGAGAGAGACAGAACCATGCAGGTAGGTAAGGTTAGCAACCTGAAAATATACAATAGAGTCATAGAGAACCAAGTCAACTAGTGGGTATTATAACTCATGATCCGATAACCCAATATTTTTATCTCCCATGGTTTCATTACGTTTAGAGGCGGATTGAGCTAGAAGAAATGGAGTTATATTAACTCTCATTTTTTTTTAATTCTTTTTATATTTATGTATAATTTTTCATATAATTTAGATTAAAATATCATAGTTATGTAAAATTGATCCTCCATATATATTTGATTTCATAGTTCTAAAATCTGACTTCGTTCCTGATTATGTATTACTGATTTTACTGTCATATTAGAGAAGAGTCGTATATATCATCACATGGTACAACACATTTTATATGCTCAAGGTAGCTTTTTTTAATAGAATTACTGTATTAAAAAAATACATGTTAATTTTAAGGTCCAAGCGACTACAGTCAAAACGCTGGTTTGCGGATCCGGATATATTTGAAGTTACCGTTCGGGCATGGTTTATAGGATCTTATATCCGATAAGCAGTACGGGTGGCACGTGATTGTTTGGTGCTTTGTGGTTTACCAGTCGGGGAAAACTTGAGCGAATTTTTTGTACAGAAATTGAATTGGTAGATTATTCTATCCCATTCTTTGCTAAAGTTAAGACCTAATTAGAGTCTTTTGACCTCAATAAATCTACCTTTTTTTTTCCTACGTGCGTACTTGTTTACTGTTTCATTCTCAGTTTTAATTAAGCTTGACTTCACCATATCTATTTTATTTTATTTTTCGAGGGAAAGCCCTAATTTGCAATCTTCTTTTCTTATTTTTTGGGTCGAGGAAGTTTTGGGCCCAAATCCAGGTTGGATTTTCACAAACAAAACCAGGCGTAATCTGGACCTAGTGAAAGTTGCACTGGGCAGTATGCGTGTTGCACCAACAAATTATTACAATAACAAAAATTTCTTGAATATCCTTCAAAATTCTCCAAATAATATTTTTTTCTAAAATTCATAATATCATATTTATCTTTCTAAATTTTAAAAACTCACAAATTAATCAAATTTATTGTCTTTATTAAAATTTAAAACTCGTTTTAAATTTATAAAGTTCTCATTTTATCATTTATTAAAAACAAATAATATTTACCACATGCACAAGAGAATGTTCGGTCTTCTAATTGACCGGTTTGTGAGAGCAAATGATTCATTTTCCAACTTGTGATGCATATAGGGGGCGGATCTACACTTAGCCGGGGTGCTAAGCCACCCCATGATTTTGAAAATTTTAATCACGTACGTTGACATTTAATTGAATTTTTATTTTCTTAACATTTGTATATAGTTCAGCCCACCTCATAACATTCAAGATGTGTGCTTGTAGTTTAGTCATTAATACTCTATTTTGTACTTGGGAGGTCTTGAGCTTAAATCTCACTAACTACAAATTAATAATTATGCATTTTAAGTTTCAATTATGCATTTTAAGTGTCAGCCTCCTCTAACTAAATTTTCTAGTTCCGCCCCTGGACGCACACACAAACGTATGCCGAAATGTCACTATGTATGTGTTACAAGTAGAAAAATGGACTATCTGTGCACACAAACTAAACAATTCGAAGATTAAATATTTGTCTTACACAATATATATACCGGATTACACCCTTTTTTTTGACACATTTTGACACCTACCATTTTCAAAGTCCAATTAGTTGATCCAAACCGTTCAACATGATGGATATATTAAAATGTGCTCGGAGATCAAATTTTTCATTTTTTTTTTGAATTTTTTTACTATTTATTAAGATGGTTACAAAATCGTTGTTTTCAGACCATTGAAAAACAGCGATTTTGTAACCATTTTAATAAATAGTAAAAAAATTCAAAAAAATGTAAAATTTGATCTCCAAGCACATTTGAATATATCCATCATATTGAACGGTTTGGATCGACTATTTGGACTTTGAAATCGCAAAATTGACCTATAAAAAAAACAGTGTCAAGATGTGTCAAAAAAGAGTTGTAATTGGATCCCTCCTCATATATATATATAGAGAGAGAGAGAGAGAGAGAGAGAGATAGGCTACCATGCTTTGCAAATTAAAGCACCTCTTGTGCTTTGCGCTCCTTTTCGAATTTTCAAAATTCAAAATGTCGATCCGACCGTTCAAGTTGTTCTCCATATTGAAATGTGCGTGGGGACCAAATTTTATATTTTTTGGAATTTTTTTACTATTTATTAAGCCACTTTGAAAATCGCTGATCCAATGGTCACAGCTCCAAAACAGTGAAAAATTCTGGACCAATGGATCAGCGATTTTCAAAGTGGCTTAATAAATAGTAAAAAAATTTCAAAAAATGTAAAATTTGGTCCCCAGGCACATTTCAATATGGAGAACAACTTGAACGGTCGGATCGACATTTTGAATTTTGAAAATTCGAAAAAGAGCGCAAAGCACAAGAGGTGCTTTAATTTGCAAAGCATGGTAGCCTATCTCTCTCTCTCTCTCTATATATATATAATTTTGCTATTGTGCTTCATGAAGTAAAACCAATATTTTACTTCACGCTCATACACCCATTTCCAAAATCCAAATCGTCGATCCGACCGTTCAAGTTGTTCTCCATATTGAAATGTGCTTGGAGACCAAATTTTACATTTTTTGGAATTTTTTTACTATTTATTAAGCCACTTTGAAAGTCGCTGATCCATTGGTCCAGAATTTTTTACTGTTTTTTACTATTCACAATGGATCAGCGATTTTCAAAGTGGCTTAATAAATAGTAAAAAAATTCCAAAAAATGTAAAATTTGGTCTCCAAGCACATTTCAATATGGAGAACAACTTGAACGGTCGGATCGTCGATTTGGATATTGGAAATGGGTGTATGAGCGTGAAGTAAAACGAAGTTTTACTTCGCGAAGTACAATAGCCCTACTCATATATATATATATATATATATATATATATGAGATTGACTATGGTGAGTTGTGAAGTAAAACGTCGTTTTACTTCACGCTCATACTCCATTTTGAAAATCCAAACGACCGATCCGAACCGCTCAACATGTTCTCCATATTGAAATGTGCTTGGAGACCAAATTTTATATTTTTTGGAATTTTTTTACTATTTATTAAGCCATTTTGAAAATCTCAGATCCGGGTGAACAGTAAAAAACAGTAAAAAATTCTGGACCATTCGATCAGCGATTTTCAAAGTGGCTTAATAAATAGTAAAAAAATTCCAAAAAATATAAAATTTGGTCTCCAAGCACATTTCAATATGGAGAACATGTTGAGCGGTTCGGATCGGTCGTTTGGATTTTCAAAATAAAAATATGAGCGTGAAGTAAAAATGACATCTTACTTCGCAACTCACCATAGCCCAGCTCTATATATATATATATATATATAGGGAGCGGCTAAGTTGCTGCCGGCAGCATTTCGGTGAGGTGCTTACGGGGGCATATCTTGCAATTTGATGTTCAAACAACAAATTCAAACCGTTAGATGTTCAATCTATATTAAAATCTACTAGGAGACCAAATTTTATATTTTTTGGAATTTTTTTACTATTTTTTAAGCTGGTTTGAAAACCGCTGTTTTTATTAAATTTCTGAAGCATTGAAAACAGCGGTTTTCAAACCAACTTAAAAAATAGTAAAAAAATTCCAAAAAATGTAAAATTTGGTCTCCAAGTAGATTTTAATATAGATTGAACATCTAACGGTTTGAATTTGTTGTTTCAACATCAAATTGCAAGATATGCTCCCGTAAGCACCTCGGCTGAAATGCTTCCGGAAGCAAATTAGCCATACTATATATATATATATATAGAGTGACTAAGCTCAAAGTGGTAGTTCCTAGCCCCCGGTGCTACCAAGTCGTTTTTGGATTTTCAAAGTCCAAACGGTCGATCCGAACCGTTCAAGTTGTTCTCCATATTGAAATGTGCTTGGAGACCAAATTTTACATTTTTTGGAATTTTTTTACTATTTATTAAGCCACTTTGAAAATTGCTGATCACATGGTCCAGAATTTTGTTGCACTGTTTTTTCCGGACCATGTGATCAGCAATTTTCAAAGTGGCTTAATAAATAGTAAAAAAATTCCAAAAAATGTAAAATTTGGTCTGCAAGCACATTTCAATATGTAGATCAACTTGAACGGTCAGATCAACGTTTTGGACTTTGAAAATCCAAAAAGTAAGCCGAAGTAAAACGATGGCTTTACTTTGCAAAGCACAATAGCCCTACTCTCTATATATATATATATATAATTAAGGATAAAATGAGTTTTAATAAAAAAAGTATAAATTGGATAAATTTACGAGTTTTTAAACTTTATAAGAATAAAATCAATAAAGTAATTTTAGAAGAAGAAAAAATACATAATTTCAATATTTTTGAAGAGAATACATAAAATTCCTCCAAAACAACTTGAGATTGTACTAGACTTATCTACTCTGAAGTAAGCTTTTCTAAAGAACAATGATTATAATGCTGAAATTAAATAAAGTATTAAATATTAATAATGCAATGGGTAAGTAATTTGAAATAAATATTATTGCATAAGTACGAAACGAGCCTAATCTTTCGGTGTTAGTTAACAAATCTCTCGATAAATAAAAGTAGTAAATAGGCAAACATGTTCCCCATGGGTAAACGCAAGAGGATATATGAATATCAGAGCAATGAGTTATGATATTAATTTTTAACATAACGTTGTTTAATTATTTCAATATACAGACAATTTTATCTTTTATTAATTATCAACTTCAATTACTTCTCTCTCATACATTATTATAGAATTTTTATACCTTACCAATTCTTTCTTAAAAATTATGTTTACAAAATAAATCAATATTTTGTTCTATTCATTATTTATATTTCTCCATGTTTCTAAGATTTTTAATGATATCACAAGAATGAAACTTTTTCTTCTATTATAGAAAAGATATCAACATTGTATACATTGATTTTTTTTTTTATCCATCTCCACAAATATTACTGACAATCTACTTTAATAAAAAATATACTTCTGACAATTAGAATTATATCTTTATATTCCCAAAAATCACTATAGAAAATAACATAATTACTTACAGAAATTGAAGGATGACTTAATTATAAAAAATACATACTAAATACAAATTATATCTTGAATAATCCTGATAGTGGACTTATGATTTTAAAATAAAAACAATAGTACCACTTTATAATACAATAAAAAGTGAATTTTGCTATTGTACTTCGCGAAGTAAAACCAATATTTTACTTCACGCTCATATTCCCATTTTCAAAATCCAAAATGTCGATCCGACTGTTCAAGTTGTTCTCCATATTGAAATGTGCTTGGAGACCAAATTTTACATTTTTTGGAATTTTTTTACTATTTATTAAGCCACTTTGAAAATCGCTGATCCATTGATTCAGAATTTTTTACTGTTTTTTACTGTTCACAATGGATCAGCGATTTTCAAAGTGGCTCAATAAATAGTAAAAAAATTCCAAAAAAATGTAAAATTTGGTCTCCAAGCACATTTCAATATGGAGAACAACTTGAACGGTTCGGATCAACGATTTGAATTTTGGAAATGGAAGTATGAGCGTGAAGTACAATAGCCCTACTCATAAAAAGTATACACTGATCATGCAAAAATTATAAATTGTCTGCACTAAACTTAAATTGATAAAATATCCCAGAAACTTTCTTAATATCCTTGCAATTTGATGATATCTCATTATCATTATTTTTCATTAATGTTATGAAATGGTAACCTTAAAAAAGAGGTCTTGTTAGCTGTTAAAAAACACATAATATTCTTTTCCATGAAGTTTTAGATTACTATATGACTTTTATAAGAGACATATTTGTACGGATTTCATAACGGTTAAATCGGTGAAAAACAAAATTTTCATCTTTTTAATTGTCTAAAACGGAACGTCTCTTTTATGCTAACTTTACTCAAACATTTATTCAAACATTTTGCATACAAGATTAAAAACAATAATCTACATTTATGCAAATACATCTAAATCAAGATTCAAGATTTAGATCTCATACCTCACGTTAAATGTCAATTTAACGTTTAGAGAATGTCGATTTTCTCTAGGTCTCTTGGAAACCTTGACACCGTTGCCTCTAAGTGTCCACCTTGAACTAAACAAGGATTAGTTCTAGATCTTGCTAGAGATCCACTAATCTATGCCTAGTGTAAAGCTAACCCCTTGTTAGCCTCCAAAATTAATTTCTTAATTAAATGGCTAACCTAATTAATAAATCAAGAATTAATGCAAGAGAGGAGGGAGATCACTTTTGCTCTTCTGTGTGTAGCCACCACAAAGTGAGGAGAGAGAAGATAGATGAGAGTCATGTGGAGTACTTTTTATATAGAGAAAAGCTAGGGCAACTTTGGAGTCAATAAGATCAAATTACTCTCTTTTTGTCACATGCAATATTATGTCATCTTTGTGTGGCCAACCACACCATGGCAAATCATGCCTCATGGTGTGCCTCTCAATTGCATATTTAATTATAAATTAATCAATGTTCAGGTTATAATAATAATGTAATGTACATTATTATATTTATGTGACACAATATTATGTTATGTAATATACATTAAAGTTCACCAAATAATATTATTCACATATCTAATTTTAATTTACACTAAGTTGTTACGACATGTAACATTTTATTTCAACATTTTATCACATGTGTTTTATCTCATATCATATGAAATATTACACATCATATAAAATATAAAATAACTTTCTTATTTCTTGTTCAGTTGGTGTGACATTTATCGAGAATCTATGTTAAATTGGTAATGGTATAAATCATTTTATTACCATAAACTATAAGCGGTATTCTAGCTACACATTATAGTCACCCAACTAACATAGATGTAATGTAACCAGTTTACAAAACACGATCATATAGCAATGTTATGAATAACATCACTTGTGTCCATTCTTTGCCTCATGATATTATGAATAATATACAAAGTAGTTTAGTGCCATCTTTGTAATATATTTTGTTTCCTGATCTCTTGAGTAAATTATAAATATATAATTGGCAGCGCTTCAACTATACTGCATGCATTCATAATTATACTCTACCAAGGGGCTAGCAATATCATCACTCATTATAAACAAGGGGCAATGATACTATTGATATATAACTTTCTCCTGCACAAGCAGGGGCTAAGCTAGGATTTTGGTCAGGGGTAGGCAAAATCTCTATGATACAACTAAAAATGAGAGCATATTTGGTTGTAATTTTTTTTTGGTACATATCATAATTTATGAGTTTTCACATTGATCAATTTCAAAAGTTAATTGACAAATCGATACATATACAAATTCAAGCGAATATCTGACCAACCTACTACCTTATGTTCAGATTTTCTTTCTAAATCGCAATTTTAAAAAAAATTATACAACAACTAAGTAACAAAGAGCAGCGAGCAGTTAAAAAAATTAATACATGCATCAATTTAAAAAAAATAAAATTTGTGTACCAATTCTAGTTGACAAATTGGTACATCAACTAAGTAACATTTTACACAAAATTGGTACACTTTTTAAATTATAAATCACATTTAAAAAAAAATAGAGTTAAGTTTGAAGGCAGTACCAATGAGCAAAGGCACAGTTAGAGACACGTGTGTCGATCACGTGACGTGACTATCCTCTACCATTTTAGTCATGTCACGTGACACGTTACGTGACCAATTTTTTTCAATATTACATCTTAATTATCATTTATTTTGTAACAGTTTCTTATTTTTTTGTACATTTTTTTATTATTTTCTTTGAACTAACTTAAACTTGAAAATAATAATTAAACACAATCAGTCACGTTACGTGTTGTCACAGCGTGACCACATATGATGTGACTGTTCTCCATCACTTCACGTCATGTCATGTAAAAATAAATTTTTAACACATGTCATGATGTGACGTGATGTGACGTGATGTAACCTAGTCACAGCGTGTTAGTCACGTCACACCATGTTTTTCCTTTTCTAGACACGGTAGTCGACAACATAGAGGCGAAGAGGAGAGTTTCTCTTTCGCGATCTACTCCGTGTTTCTGAATTGGACTGGTCAGGGGTAGGCAAATCTAATTTCAGAGGTAGGCAAAGACTTCGATTTTCCACTGGATTCATGTTAATTTTTTTTCCAGGGGTAGGCGACTACCTACCCCTGTTACATGCTATCTTCGCCACTGCGCACAAGCCATATACAAAGAACTACTCTTTTTTATCATCACTTGCAATAAGCAATTTTTAATAGTAATTACATTATACATTTCTCATGTGAAAAAGATACAGTCTCATATCTTAGAATTCGTAAACACAATGAAAAACATTAATGACACAAACACAATTCATATAATGTTTCATTTGTTAAGTCTTGTTCAATATATGAAACCTTTCATACATTCGTGTTATCAAATGATAATCTTTTATCAATATTTATAGAACTACAATATACTTTAATTAACATGAAAATCCTTTTGCGATATATTAGTGTTCCATACTAATTATCAATATTGTGAACATTTTAGAGTTGTATGTTTGTTATGATTTAGGGTTCTATGGTTCAAGACCAAGAGCATCTTCTTGAACACTTCTAAAGTCAAACATTAAACTCAAGGAACAAAATACATATAACATCCAATTCATAAACTTAACATGAAAAAGTAATTAACAAAAGATAACTTTTAGAACACAAAACTAACAATATATAATCATAAGAAAAGACAAAAAAAAGCATCTAACAATTAAAAATCAAATAATTAATAAATTATCACAATATTAATTATATTATGACAAAAATATGACAACTGAAAAGATACTTCAAGAATTTTAAACGTATCCATATATTTAAGTTTTTTTAAAGATGTTATGTTAGTAAAAAAAAAAATAATGTTAATATCAGTCCTCTAGAGGAGCATTTACAAATTCCTTAATCTGAATTTCATTTTAACTATGAATTTATCCTCCAATCAACAGAATCACTGCTGGAATTTAATACGGATAATTGTAACCTTTACTTTAATTTTATTACACAAAAAAATTCTAATTAAATGCGACGCCGAAACTCTTAATTTATTTCAATTTAATACCTAAAAATCTTTCAACAAATAACACAATATTGGTATGCTTGTCACGTGTACATCAGTAGAGATATTTGAGGTCCAATCCAGGGCACACAAATCTTGCAAGAAACTATCTAGTGACGTGGAAGTGCACTTTTGTGCTTTTCAAGCGAATCTCCCTTTTTCCCGATTTTTTTATTAATAGGAAAAACAAAAAAAATATTGATAATGGGATAAGATTTTATGAAATTTTGAAATATAGAAAGAACGTTATGCTTTATAATGTCTAGAGTACTGTAGTTGGACGTTATAAACCATAACGTCCAGTTAATTTAATTACTAATGATCGTTAAAAAAAACAATATAACTGGATGTTATGATTTATAACGTCCAGCTACAGTATTTTTTTCGTAAAATCCAATCTTACAACAGCTGCAGTTAGAACTGAAGTTAAAAAAAAAACCTAACATCCAGCAACATTTTTTTTTTACGATCATTAGCAATCAGATTAACTTGACGTTATGGTTTATAACGTTCAACTACAGTACCTGAACAACGTTATAAACCATAATATTTTTCTTATTTTCCGAAATTTCATGAAAATGTAACTCATTATCGATATTTTCTTTTTATATTTCCTATTAATAAAAAAATCGGTCACTTTTCCACCTCACAAAAGGTTCCAAAAAGAGAGTTCCCTGCCAACGACACCCATAAAAAACTGTACAGTGAATGAGAAACCCATTTCTCAATTCAATTTTCTAGTTTTCCTCACATTACATGGTATATATCAGAGACAAGATGATGAAATCCTAGCCAGATCAGAAACTCTAGCCTCATCTCTCTCAGAGGAGGAATTTTCCTCTGTTTCAAGCAACCGCTCCGAGCTGTCGCACCGGGATACGCAGTGCGAAACAAGCAAGCATAACGATTGGTCCGATCCGTGTTCTCTGACACGATCCGATCGATCCTTTCTCACTGACGAGGTGCTCGCCTCGGTTCTTTCCTCTCACGCTCCTGTGCTCTGTTTGACACCCTTGTTCGTTGGCGCACCACCTATCATTTCATTCGGAGAGATCAGTTCAAAGAGGGAATAACTGACCTATGGAAGAAGAAAGAGCTGCCTGCTGCCCTGATCATTGCCCGTACTGCCCGTACTGCCCGCTGCCCATGCTGTTCTTTGCTCCGGGTAACACAAATAATTCATACAAATTTTTTACAAAGAGTAGGTAACCTCTGTTTAATCGAGTTGATTACCATAACCTCTAATTGATCAAGTCAATTCAATCCATAACCTTAGTTAATCTATTGTATTTAAGACTATTAATTATTAATTTATTATTGTGTTTACTATTAATTATTATTTTATTATTATGTTTTAACAAATACTTCTGTACTTATTTAACAAATACAATCTAATCTAGGCACTCCATTCGTTGATTAAAACTTGAGGACGGCGTATCAAGTGATAACTGAATTTTTTTTTCTTTTTTCTAAATATTGATAGATCTAATAAAAAAATTATATTTTTCTTAAATAAGTATTGTTAGAAAAATTATATGTCTCAACTGCTTGTATCCAACTTCCATTTTCTTTCATCCTACCAATTTATATGGAATTTTCTTTTCTTAAAAAAAAAAAAAATCGGGTGCTGTTATTGCTTTGATTGAAGGTGCCAAGTACTATGTTAATTTTTTTTAATTATCACAAATATTATATATATATAATTAGCCACAGTCAAAAATATAATTTCAAAAACAATAAGTATCTTTCGTTTTTATTCAGGGGAACTATGTCTCATCAGTTCCATAATTTTTTCTTATTGAAACTTACTCATTTTTGGCCTTGTCCCTTAAGAGCTTTAGGAGAGAGTTCATGCACACTTCCTTATACCTCATTAATCTTCTTTATTCAAATAGCAAAATTATATTTCCATTTGAGCGTTTAATTATATCAGGTTCATCCATCATAACACCATCTTCAGGTCTATGTTTTGCCATATTTTCCGAGCGAGAGCGTAACAAGCTATCTGAAAAAATTGGCGAAGGCATCATCGTCTTTTCAGGATCGTTCTGTATTAAATCTATAATAATACGAAAGTATATCTGAAAATTTTGGCAAAGAGCATCGTCGATGATAATTTTGTATTAAATCTATAATGATAGTCGTGCTAATTGCCCTCGTTGCAATGCTTCTCAGTAGCTGCTTTATGGTTTTCTACTTATGTTTTAGGGATTCCGATGAACTATATCTCTTATTCAAAAAAAAAAAAAGATAGTAAAAAAAATGTTTGGCAAAAAATAAAGAGATTAATTTTTTTTTAATATTTTTTAGTTGTCTCCTCTCCTAGATCTCTCACAATCTAATTAAAGGGGAGGAGGGGATTGAGAGAACGTTTTAATTACCATTTATTCTGAGATCATATTCTAAATAGTCCATATGAATTATACATACAGTATTATATTTCAAATTAAAACTTTATTTTTGATAATTATCAAAAAAATTGGAAATAAATAAATGTCAGATTATCCCTCTCAGGATAAAAAAAAAATGTTCTATTACGTCAAAAATTAAGTTTGGACTTGTCAAGAACTGATCGTGTCATCCCATTTGTCAAATATTTATGCTAAAATAACACGGTCTTTATTATTCTGACCACAAAAAATTGTTCCCAAAATATGTATACTGAGCCAATCGGCTCCTCAAGTCCTAAACTATATATTATGTTGCCAGGACAATTCGTTATGAGTAATACCCGATATGACCAGACCCGAACAAGTGGACATTTGAAAGTGACCCGACCCGATTGGACCCGTTTGTTGGCGCTACTTTGTTTTACCCTTCTAAGCATGTCTTCTCATGTCATTATAAATACTTCATGTGCTATGATCTAATCTTTCCGAAGGATTTAGATTTCAGACTTTAAATCTCCATTTCTTCTTTAAGCAATAGAACAGAACTTTTTCCACATCTCGTGTTAAGTCTCATCAAACCTCTGAAAAATGAAATCAGAAAAAAAAAAGAAAAACAAGTCTCTGAGACCAATCACACAACAGCTCTGGTAATTATAGGGTTTCTTCTTGGACCACCCAAATCCTGGCACGTGTCACCATCTCATTTCCTCAATTACTAACTTATATTTCCCCACCTATACACATAGAAAGACTGTGTTATTCACTTATTTGTATACTCTCCATCTCCGCTTCCCCTATTCTGTATACAACTGAAAACTTAGTTATAAAAGAAAAAGGAAACCTCAGAAAACCACCACATGCTACCTAACATATTTACTAGTAGCACAACCCCAGCAATTCGCACCACCAATCCTTTATTGAACTACAATAATACTTACCCCACCATATATGGGGATGCCGGTGGTGGTGGCAGTGGCGGTACCACCGGAAACACCAATCTGCTAAATTGGGTGAAGCCGTGCGACTCATGTGGAACAGCTGCAGGCTCAGTATACTGCCGGGCTGATGCGGCATATCTCTGCACCACATGCGATGCACAAGTGCATGCAGCCAACCGCGTGGCTTCCCGCCATGAACGGGTGCCGGTGTGTGAGGCATGTGAGCTGGCCCCTGCAGTGCTAGCCTGCCGGGCTGACGCAGCAGCTCTATGTGCAGCTTGTGATGTGTCAGTGCACTCGGCCAACAAACTAGCTGGACGCCACCAACGTATCCCAATCCTCCCCCTCCCTTCTTTCTTCCCCGAAAATACAAACAATGGTATTTCAAACTAGAAGGAATTAGAGGAATCAATTCTTGACATAGGCAAATTATTGTCTGAGGATATATCATCCATACTCCAATCACTAATTTGCTGTAAACTGTTGGGCAACTTGAATTAGTTCAATGGACTGAAACTTTCCCTTTTTTTATAATGTTATCTCCAGGTATAATGAATGTTGTAAAGGAGAACAACGAGCAGGATAGTGAGATCTTCAATGAGGAAAAGCTGGATGAATACTTCGATCTGGCAGAGTTGGATTCTTGTTATGAGCATTTTGGGGATGCAAATCATGACGGGATGCCGATGCCATCACATGTAATGACAACCGCCACATCATCGACTGGGGAAGTATCTACTGTGGGCTATAGCTACACCAAATCAATGGGTCACAGCGTGAGCCACTCTTTTCTACTCAATTACTGCTAATAGAGAATTAAGTTTGTATGTGCAAACTATAGTTTTGTGCCGAGCATGGATTAGCTCTCGGATTTTGGTACCAAGGCCTAGTGAAATTCATAAGGGATCATTGAAGTTGTAAATTATAAAAAAGAAAACACACACACACACACATTAATGTCTTGTTTCAATTGGTATAATACCATAACGGTGAAGTACCTTTCCAATTTCTCAATAAATGGTACTTCCTTCTTTTCTCCAAGTAAAATTGAGACCTCAATTAAACATATCCCCATTTGGAATTTCCACAGAGAATCTCAATTACCCACTCTATATTTCAGAAAGCAGCAATTTATCTACTACAGTAACTGTCAGTTTGACATATCTACTATAGTTATCAGAAATTAATCAAATACATTTTATAGGCATGTTACTAAGTTTAAACTTTCAGATTTTAATTGACCATATAATATTTAGTGATGTTTCTACTGTTTTAGTTCAGAACTGTCTCTCTTTTGCTGACTGGTACCAATATTACCTTTCAGGTAGTAGGACTTAGTTTAATTAGCAAGCGTATAATCTTTTTGTGATGAAGTACTTGGTGATGTTTCCAAAAAGCAATAGAAACAGGTGGCATGCCCACTTTATCAAAAAAAATGAACATGATTATGGTGCAGTTGTTAAACACCAAAAGAACTCACATATATGTATGTCATAATTTCTATTTAGACATACTGCTCAAATTCTTCAGTGACCATTTAGTGAGCACTTCTCAGGTATCTTTATCCTCATTGGAGGCGAGTGTTGTGCCTGACACGACCATCACTGACATCTCGAACTCCCATCTCCTTGCCTCGAGTGGAACCCTCGACCTTGTACCGGGCCCCGCACATCTGATGAATCTCGATCTCAGTGCAGTTGACCGAGAAGCGCGAGTCATGAGATACAAGGAAAAGAGAAAGACGCGTAAATTTGAAAAGATCCTAAGATATGCTTCAAGGAAGGCATTTGCTGAGGCAAGGCCCCGAATAAAAGGCCGGTTCGCGAAGAGGTCAGATTTGGAGCTTGAGGTTGATCAGATGTTTGCTTAGAGTGCTTTGTCAGACCACAGAGTTATGAGACCGTGCCATGGTATTAATGATTCAAAAGAATGAGAGAGGCCTTCTAATTTGTGATAATTAATTGGTCAATTAAAGGTTATCAATGTAAAGTGGTTTGTCCTGAGATGGATGCTGTCATTAGCCTATAATGGCAACTAGCCACCGGCTTTAAAATATCTGTTGACACGAGTAGTTCCTTGTATAACATTGTCCTTTTTACTTGGTTTAAATTTAGTGTTAGAATTGGAGGGTTCAAATAAATTTAATGGATAACTGAATCTAATCAGATGTTGCAAGATCCATTCTGTTGTTCTCCTTCTGTTATGCTTTTATTCTATTTTGTTTTATTTTTATGTTATGTTATTTTATTGTTTATTTATTTATTTACTGAGATGATAGAATTTCAGGATAAAACCCTAGCAGCAAAGATGATTTTGAAAGAATAAAATCATAAAAAGAGGATGATCCAGAGAATAAAAATAAAAGAGAACTGAGTGTTCAATGTTACCTTTGTTTGTTCCCTCCTTTTTAGTTCCTTTTATAATTTCTCAAGTGAGTGAATCTTCACTGTCAATTATCAGATTGAAATTTTCTTTCATTAAGCTCCAGGCCAAAATTGGCAAAAGTATATTTAGTTTATTCCTGCAAAATTATCTCGTCAATAAGTAGCTTTCGCCTCAATTTGCAACCTATTTCTATTTTTACAAGGCAAAATTTGTTTCATGTAATTTTTCTGAATGTCTTAACTCATAAGAAATATTGTTACATGAATCATACAAGAACTCAAAATAATACTGATACCAAACTCCAATCGAATACATTTGCCATTCTAATCATGCTTGGAGTGTTTACCATGAGCTGAACTACAGAAGGTCCAATTGGGGTGGTGCTTTAACAAGAGGTGATGGATCCTCTTATCAATCATGGATACTAAAGAGAAGCAAAGAAAGAGATAGCTTGCCTTTTACTTTTACTACTAGCATCTAATCTTCAACCAGGGTCTACTTTAGAATCTCTCTCTCTCTCATGCCCGCGTGCCCATAAAACAGAAACTAAATTGCTGAGTTCAAGTGATAGATCTTTTCTCATCAAAACATTCTCTAGATTGAGAAGAAAAAGGGAATCGTGTTTCTTATTCTGAAGCCTACCCTTTCCTCCCTTAATTTTCAATTTTCCAAACTTCTACAAATAAATTGTTCAAAATATTAGAAAGATAAAAGTGACTCTTAGCTACGTACCACTTAATAACCCTATATCATGCTCCTTTTTGTTCCTTTGGTCAGCATTAATCATGGAATGAGTGATGTTTAACTGTTTAAGTATATACCAGTTGGTATACGTAGCAATACTGAAATTACTGTACTTTCTGTTAAAACTCAGTGTCCATTTACCTAATGCAGATAAAAGAGCTCTATCTAGAGGGTTCCATTACAAAATTCCTCTCAATCCAAAAAATGAATACTAAAGCATGAGAATACCAGTTCTGGGCTTGATCTTGTTTCTAAAGACAAAAAAAAAAGGGCAATGCACTTTTTGTTTTTTCGAATTTTCGTCTCCTGTTAATTTCAAGACAAATGTGTAGCGAACCACTGTACCCTTAAAACAGGAATTACTGAAAATGGGTTCCTACATCTCAATAGATGAAAAGAACCTTATTCTCCCTGATTACTGAGCCAAACTCGACATTGGATTTTTTTTTTTCAAACCTGACATATGTTAAAAACAAAGAAGTGAAAAACAATCCAAAACCTGACTAGGCTAACATGGCTCAAATCAAACCCAAAGCTGATCCAGACCTACGAGTTGAACCTAGCCCAACAAGGCTGAAATCAAACCTGTAATTAGCACCTCTAGGATCTAGAAATCGCTAGAGAGTAATAATAAATAAATGGAACATCTGACCTGCCATATTGTTTGTCTTCATCCCAGATATTATTCTCTTTGTGGTTTTGCCCCACATTATTCCGATGGATGAAGGTAGACTCTGAGCCAAGAAATTTCAACAGAGATGGTATTCAAAGGATAAATTCCTGACTGTATATCTTTCTGAGATCCAATAAAAAGAAGAACATGATTCTGATCCAAAGGAGCTGGGAAGAATTTGATGGCCAGCCCAAAAAGAAGCATCACTGTTAGACAAAAAGTAGACAAAAGAAAAATCTAATAGAGGAACTATCGAACCTTGTTGCATACAAATATGTAACTACAGAACGTGCACATCATCAGTGGTGGTGTTTGGTTCCTTCTGATAGAACAGAATCATGCAAAGGAAAATTTATAATTTAACCTAACCTACTTACCTGTAAAATAACAACAAATTTAGAAATTTGAGTAAAAAAATGTTCTTTTTGTGCGCATAGGTGCGTTTGTGGCTTGTGCAGGTGCACACACCTCTCTCTGAGACAGTTTTCAGTATGTGTGTGCGTGTGCGTGTACAAGTGTGAATGAGTGAGTGAGAAGGAAACGCATATGAGAGAGAGAGAGAGAGTTGTATGCTTTGTTTTGAGATTTTTATATTTGCCCTTAATTATAACATGTACTGATCTTGTTTTGTGCAATTGTGCTAATAAAGCCTTGGCAGCCTCTGCCAAGTTTTCATAGAGAGAAAGAGAGACTAATAAATAATGTAATTTTCATTTGTTCCTGCAACAAATTCAGGAAACATCAGGCAGAAAAAGACTACATCTGAGGTAAATTGACGAGAGAACACTAGAACGAAAGGTCTGAGATGACTGACTTCCTTTCTTTACAAATAAATGTACACTTGACCACATTTCAAGAGGAAATGTACTAAAAATACAAGACATGTCAATCTTTTCAGTAGTTTTCTTTCTCCATTTTTCACAAATTGGCCTGTAATCAATCCTCATGCTCCTCCTCATCTTCAGAATCTACACCAAAAATCACAAGAGGGACTATAATTCCAAAGAAAAATCAGCACTCATGCACAATAGAGTGGATCAAGTACAAGAGAGATAACACTGGCATTAAAAATAGTTAAATTAGAAGTAATTCATAAACTAAGATACTAACCTGATCGAACATCTTCTCCTACATGACCTTTTGACTGTATCTGCTTGACCAGCATGCGGTAGATCAAAACCCACCAGTATATGTTCAGAACAAGCAAAGCAAATAGAAGGGTATTGAATACATAGTAGTATATCGGTCCCCAAAATTTGTGCTTCTCTTTGTCCAGAGCCAGAAGGACCTCATAACTGAGACATATATGTGTCATACCGAAATACATGAATACAAAATTCTTCTCTCGTAATTGCGATGCATAAAGTAATATACTTATGTATCCTTTGAATTACATGAATGTGGCCTTTTAAAGTTACCATTTAGGTCCCTATGCATTCCTAACTTGTAGTAACACCCATAATCCTTCTGTTAAAGATGGATGCCAATTCTAAGCAATAATATGAAATCCGTCGTCCTTTTGAACCAGGATTCTACAACCAAACGTAAACCCAACATAGACAGTTCTGACTAAAATTTTAATTACCACAAAATATACAAACCTCAAAGTTATAAACAAAAATGGGACAGGTCAGCTTTACAGACGAGCAATAAATTAATTGATAGTTTCTAACCGATTCCTATTTATGAACTTTTAACTCTATATACAAGTCATAAAACCCAAATACGCATGAAATTTGCTTGGTATCAAGCAAGAGAGCTCTTCTTGTATGTTTAAAGTACATTGCCAGGGTTTAGGATTTACTATTTTGAACTGAACAAAACTCAAGAAAATTCAATTACCTTGTGCTCCATAAAACCCAAAAGGGGAAGTAAATCAGTCGAAGCAGAACCCATGAGAGAACAAAGAGAACGAATGCAAAGGAGGCAAGCAGCTCACAATGGGTATACTTTGACATTTTTCCGATCTCCAAAAATATATCACTGGCATCATGAATTGCTAATACGACTGAGCCGACTCTTGCAAATCTGATCAAGATAATATCAAAGTATTGTGTTGAAATCTAATAGTGTGTTCTAATTTCATTTTGAGAAAGTTGATGGATAGATTGAAATTTGGAATGGCAATCGAGTATTATCACTTTTGCAAATTACACGGCTTTGTGATATTTGCACAAAACATGAAATACTTGTCATTTTTGGGAACTGGGAACCAACATTTTTGAAATTCTTCAGACAGTACCAATTTTTTCAATTTGGTGTTCTGGAAAGGTAAATTGCGATACATGTTGAGAATTCTGTCCCAACCTCAGACAAGACATTTTACATAGTTAAAATTAGATAAAAAGACTGCATCCGTTGGTTTATTACGATAGTTTATATAGACGAGCCAAAGGGAGATTTAGTTCTGTCAGCAAGAAAAATGCAATCGGCAACTTAGGCATGGTGCTTTATCAAAATTTTAACCAATGGTTCTTTAAGATTTGCCAATAACTTAAAAACATTTTATATTACTTGCTAATACCATAAATCCAGGGTCCTTTAAGGGAGAATGATGCTGGATGTAATTTGAAAGAAAAATTAATTATAGATGAATATTCAACAAAAAGTAATTTTGGTAGCCTGGTTTGCTGAATATTCAACTACGCCTCTAATGCAGATAAATTAAGCCTCAATAAATTTGGCAGCCTGGTTTTATGAATATTCAACTGCGCCTCTAATGCAGCTAGATTAAAACCTCAAGTGAGCTATACTCTCAAATAACCCTCAATTATACCTAATTTTACTATAGGTTGCATAAAAGAAAATGACCAAACCTGAATATGTAGGATAAAGCTATGAGAACAGCAGATGACACGTGATGAATCATTGAAACCCCAAAATCAGACCTCTTGGTTTCCCAGTACATAAGGGCAAATATGGAATACACATAAAATCCACCAACATACATGTAAACTGTCCTCAATCTTAATCTGATGAAATCAGAAAAAAGAAGAAAAAATTAGTTCAAGCATTGTTGTCTTCAATTCATGCCAGCCTTGCGTGTCATCTGTTCTTACTTTAGGTTTTTTCTGAGAATCTGATCTAAAATGTATAGAATTGTGCCTCTGTTGGATTTGGTACATTAATTCAGCTCAGAAGCTCATTGATCGCCAGAATTTTAGTCTCTGATTTGGGTACTTCTACCTTGCTGTACCATTTATAGACCAGCCAGAACCTCATGTCAGTACAAATAGACCTAATTAACCATTTTCTTTTATTCTCGTGTGCTTAAACTTCTCAGTCAAGCTCACTATCCCATGATAATAAAAAATATATAAGCTAAATTTAGCAATGGAGTTTTTTTTTTTCTTACTTTATTTTTTGATCGGGCCAGACCTGATCACCAGGCCCCACCCAAAAGCTTCTGGTATTTGTAAACCAAGGCTCGTCGTACATTACCAATAAAGCTAGAACCTCTCCGGAAAGAAAATAGATGCATTTCCAAGCTGACTCCTTGAATTTCTTTATCTTTCTTTGACTCTCACTTGGTGTAACACCGAGTTTTTCTTGACCCTTTCCAATGACAAATCTCCTCGCCACTCTCTACATAATTTTCAAAGTAATAATCAAATTCAGAAGATACCTTAAACACTACTACAGTTTTGTTTATGCGCTCAACATCTTGAAAGGAATTTTACACAGTAGATTCAATTTTTCTTTAGCACCTTGGTATATAAAAATTTAGTTGTTTTACATAATACTCCATCTTCTTTGGATTCATAATGTGAATTAAATCTGAAGGAATTAACTAACGAACTCTGGTCAATTACTCAAGCATGATAAATTATCGCATAATTCAGTAATTAATTAGCAATAATGGCCCCAGCTTTACTGAGCTGAAAGTGACTCTGAAAAAACAATAAACGAACAGACCTCAAATAGGAATCGATCAAGGAAGAACCGAACGGTGGGGAAGAAGAGAGCGAACAAAGGGATAGCAAGGAAGTCTCTGTACTTGGGAAAGGCTTCTCTCTCCCAATCTATCGAGCGCAACAAATCCATTAGAGAAATCTTCAACTGGAGATTTTGTATTCAGATAAACTCTCTCCAGCTGTCCTCCTCCCTTCTCCGTAATTTTGGTAGTGTTTTAATTTATCAATCAGAATTGAACTTCCCAGTTTATGTTTGTTCTACTCGAACCAGAAATGGCAAAAAGAAAAAAAATGAAGAAAAGACTTACAGTACTGTATACTGTTATTGAACGGGTTTGCCCCTGGATTTTGGCTTAATTGTCAACATTGCCATTGAGATCCTGTGGTCTCGCTGGTCGGGCTTACTTGCGGTCAAGATTAGGATTTTTAATTTCTGTTCTTTCGAATCAAACGGAGAATATCAAAGGCTGAAGTTCTAAATACAGATAAATTTTGGAAGCATTTTTAGTTCCAATAGTCAATAATACCCTGGCAAAAGCCAAATAATTGGAGTCTTTACCTTTTAATTATGCGGTAATGCATTTAATCTTTAATTTGGGTTCAATATATTTGTCCACCAATGTAATTTCAGGCAAAGTTTGGGGGCAACAGGTAGAAAAACTATAGGGGAAATGTCCAAGTCATCACGTCCCGCTAAGCGGTTGAGAAATTTTTAATTAATGGTATTTATCCATTTGAAAAGTGGACTTTGAATTTTTTAAAGGAAAAATGCTAAGAGCTAACAACGTCAAAGTAAGCCTGAGGTGTGTTAGTAGCATAGAATACATGGTTCTAGAAATCATTTAGTTCTGAGGCAATTTCATATGAATTTTTTTATTGAACGAGTTACGGGTGCGGTGGCCTTGGGGTTAATTTTAGACATAACGGCTGCAATTGAATAGTAATATACACAGTGCAACCCCGCTTTTCTTTTGAAAGAGAAGGCAATTAGAAAATAAGCCCCGCGTGGTTGATTGGTGACCACAAAACAATTGTCTACATATTAAATTATTAAAATATTATACATCTAACATCTCCCATTAGTTTTACAAAAATTAACTTCTTTGAGATTCCTTCGATCTAATAAATGAACGGTTGGTGTTGAAATCTCAGGAACTCTGCGATCCTTTAGAATCGCAGCAGATTTATTTTTCCTATTATTATACATCAGTACTGTAGCTTATTTTTATAAATTAGTATAGTTGTCGTTTGGGAGGGGCGTGGGATGGAGATGGGACTACACAGGAGGAAAAATTGCAAGTTGTGAACTCAAGCTCCGAAGCCGATTTTTTTATTAATCGAAAATAAAAATAAAAAATATAGAGAAAGGGTGGCGTTTTTGTTGGAAATCGAAATATAGATAAAACAAAATACGTGACAATTTATCTCATCCCACTAGTTCAAATTCGTAACCCTGCTAACCTAATTAACTAAGAAAAAAAAAAATTGTAGGACGGGTTAATCTATCCCGTCCCACTTTTTTTTTCCTCTTTAATTTATTAACTAAGAAGAGAAGAAACAAAAAAAAAATTGTGGAACGAGATAGATTATTCCATCCGACAAATTTTTGTTTTTTTCCTCCGCTTAACCTATTAATTAAGAAAAAATCAGCAGGTTACGGATTTGGATTAGTGGGACCAGGAACAATTTATTCCGTCCCGTGGAACGGAATAATCAATCCCGATTTATCTAGATATCAAAATTTCACCAAATCGATCCCTATCGCGATATTTTATTTATTTATTTTTAATTAATAAAAAAATCGGGCTCCGATGCATACTTCTTAACCAATAATTGAAATTGAAGGGTACAAGCTCAACTAGAATACGTCTAGTTAAATTAATATGTACAATAACCGCTCTAGTTTCTTGTAAGGTACATGTTAACTGCCGTTCCCAATGGATAACAGTCGCAGGACATCCTATCAAAGTCTCGTATGGTTCAAATTGGAGACCTAATAATTCATGGAATTTGATATCATTTGATCAGTTATTACGCAACCAATCTGATCCTTCTACTCCTGGAAAGAAGAATCTCAGTGACCATGCAATTTTCCGAAATTTTTATAAATAGAAAAAAACAAAACAAAAATATCAACAATAAAGAATAGTTTTACTAAATTTTGAAAAATAAAAAAAAAAAATATTATGATTTGTAACATCCAGAGTACTGTAGCTGAACTTTATAAACAATAACGTCCGGTTAATTTGATCGCTGGATGTTATAGATTATAACGTCAAGCTACAGTGTTTGTTTTTTTTTTTTTTTTTTGCTTCACTGCTTCGTTTGTAAATTTTTTTGAAAAAAAAAAAAAAAAAAAACTGTAACTGAACATTATAAATAACAATGGCCAGCTCCAGATTTTATTTTAGTTAATTAACAGTAACTTAATTTCGTTAAGCTGACTGTCATAATCTATAACATTCCTGAACATTATGAACTATTATGTTTTTCCTACAAATCAAATTTTCACAAAATGCTTTAATTTTTCTATTAATAAAAATTTCGGTACAATTTTTGTACTGACATCTTTCTCGACTGCTGACATTCACAGTACACAATGATTATTTATAACTAAAGAATTCCTGAAAGAATACTGATATTCTGTCAAAATACTTATAATAGGTCCATGAACAGAAGAGTTCTCCTGGTGTAATGTATCAAGAAAAAAAGATCAAACAGAACTATACATAATGCAAACTCATATAACAGATAACAGCCACATCATTTAGTGCAACACAGAGACATCCACAAAAATTAAAAAGACATAATGCATATTAACTCTGAACACAACGTACTATTAGAAACATCACAGGATCTTAATGAAGTTTCGTAGCATACAACCCAAACTGCCAGACAGACACAGACACACACCAAACATGACAACAACAGCAGGTGGCAAAACAGTAACAACTCAAACAAACCACAATAATAATTCAAAGCAAAGCACAAATCGAAATATACTGAAATACCACGCATATTTCCCAAATTTAACAGGAAAAAACTATTCCTCCTCAGACTCTGACTCGGCATTCTGGAGCCACTCGACAAAAGGCTTCAGACTCTTCCAGATAGGGGCTGCTTTGTTCTTACCAGCCACACCCTCCTCGTACCACTTCACAATAATCTCCTCTTCGAGCAAATCAGCATCATACAGATCCTTGGCAGCCAAAGCCAATTCCTTCAGTGCCTCCGCACTGCACTTGGCACATAAGCCCTCTATTGCTCTCAGCAATCGCATCTGTGACTCCTCGTCATTCACCACAGCCATGATATAGGGTTTCTTCTTCATCACTTCTTTTGCAAAACCTTTTCCAACCCCATCAAAAAGAGCTTCAACAACTGCATCCATGACCTCCTGAGAAGTACCAGCCAGACTGCCAGCACAGGCCTTGAGTTCACTTGGTTTCATTCCCTCCTTCAGCTTGTTCTTAATTTCAGATACAGTTTTCGAGACGACATCTTTCTTCTCGGGCTTTGGTGGTGGTGGTTTCTTCTCTTCTGTAGTGGAGAGCACAACCATCTCAGCAGTGGCAGCACTGAGCTGCTCCCTCATCCTCTGCTCAGCAGCAGCTGCTGAGGTGTCAGTCTGCCATTCAACATCGTCTTCTTCTTCCTCAGCAGTGACCTCAGCATCACCAGCCTGGCTTCCAGCTGGAGAAGAGTGCTCCTCGTCAGACCCATTTGCCTTCTTTTTAGAAGTTTTGGTAGTAGCAGTGGCACCTTTCTTCTTACTCTCTTTCTTCAGCTTCTTCTGTTCTTCGTCAATGGCCTCACCCTCTTTGAGCCTCTCTTTCTCGGCACGCCTCATTGCCTTTTTATCCTTCCCTTTCTTGACCTCAGGTGGGTTTTTTATAATAAAACCTGTCAGCTTGTCCCGCATGTCCACATCAGATATGAACCCACAAGCAGCACACTTGAGACTAATCATCTGGGTCTTGGATATGAGGATGTCAGTCTCAGGATTGCCACACCCATAGCACTGCACATACTTCTTAATGAAGTTCTCAAGAAGATCAGCCAGTTTGGCAGTATCATGGGCCCCATTAACCAGTGCGGTCCCAGTCTTTACATCAAACTTTGACTGGGCCCCGAGCTCACACCCGAAGTACTTGGTTGTGTAAGAGGCAGGCCGGGCCAAGGCCTTGGCAACATCAACCATATTGACGATGTTTGTCTTGATGCCATTTCCACGACCTTCGATTTTTGTGATCATTTTCGGCATCTTGTACCGATAGAAGGCATCATCGCTGTTTGCGGCACCAATGTTTAGGAGAGCCATGTTGAAAAGTGGGGAGTAACTAGTTTTCAGATGTAGCTTTGGTGCGGTTTGGAAAAGAACAGATGCTCAACTGGAGAAGATGTGGACTGGAGATAGTGTATGCGGGTGGGGAGTTCGAAAGAGGAAAGAGGTTTTTTTCTGGGGGCGAGAAAATACTCGCCAAGCAACCCGATTGATCCCAAGAGGAATGAATTGGCCTGCCCAGACATAAAAAAAGCCCTGCTCGTGACACCCTCCACTGTTGCTGGCTCTGGAATTCGAAATTAGATTGATCTGTTGCTCACTGGATTGTTGAAAATTGAAAAAGTGTTAGAAACTAAGGATTGTTGTATACAAAAGGAAAGAAGAAAGAATTGTTGCAAATTAATGGTTCAAGACACGGGTAAATCAAAAGCTATTTTGCTGCTAAGAAAAGTTACATAACAGCATTGTAAAATGCTACGTATGAGTCATGCCAGGATACAATATTACAATGGAACAATTGTTAAGTGGAGAAATGCAATAAATAATATGCATAATACGTATAAGAAACTTGAATCTTTTAGATCGGATTAAGCTATTTTCAGCAACTTATCACACCATTTCTTAATTTGCTAAGAACTTAACCAAAAAAAAAAATCACAGTGGTAACGGTAGTACTATTATATTAGTTATAAGATCTAAGATTTGGTTACTAATTCAACAATTATCTAATACCATGGAACAAACATATAGAACAAGTATCCAATTAGATGTATAAAGGTCATAGGATACTGTTAGCACCTCGACAACCATCTTAAACCATGCGAAGAAACATATAGAACAATTTATCAAATTAAATATATGAAGGTTGCATAATAAACTAGAAAGAAGCAGATACCAACTTGCAATTTACAACCACATTAAAGATTACTATTAGCATAGGTCATTTTACCTTTAAAAAACTAATTTTTGGTACAAAGCAACATTAAAAATAATGTGCTACTGCATATCAATTGCTGAAACAATTTACTTCCACTTCCAAAATCAAATTAGGCTTTACTAGAATACTGAGAGAACCTATAACACTTCAACCTATTTCATGTTTTACTGTAACTTATTCCCCAAGCTAATCCCTTGTTGTTGTACTTGAACCTACTATAAACCAATCCAAAAGGTACTAGTGTTTTTTTCTTCAAAGAGTAACACATTTCAGCAAACACATATTCTAACAAGCTAAAACAAAACAGAACAAAAGGAACTTCGAATCTCCCGTGATGCCAAACTCATTCTTCTAACAGATCTAGCAATATATCCTTACTATACTGTGCAATAACAATGACAATTGCCACCAGAAGCTGCAGCTCTTTTCTTGAGAGCTGGTATATAATGGACCTAAATCCTAATTAAATAACAAATCTAGTAAAAAGAAAGAATATCCATGGACGGGATTAGCAAGAACTCTACCTATTTCTACACAAGTCAATACCTCAAAAGTTATCATTAGCAATTAGATCGACCAGCATAAAATCGATTCTACCTTTTTAAAATTCTGATTGGATTAAAGAGTCGACAATTAAATAGCTCCGCAAACTAATAAATACATGGAAAGATCGGATAGATCTGCTCACCTTAACAAATCGCCGCAAACGAAACCCTAATCTCTCTTCTTTCTCTTCTTTCTCTTCTTTCTCTCGATCGTGGGATGAAGTGGGCAGATGGAAAAGGGGAAGGGGTAGCTATATATAATCCGAAAGAGAGGCGGCGAGAAGGTTCTTGGGCAAAACCTAGCGTAAGTAGATGGGTTGTTTTAGAAAGGCCAATGTGGCGAGACCCAAACGCGTCGATATTTCATTAGGATTAATTTCCACCGTCGATCTTGGAAAGGAAGGGATCGGACGGTATATTTTAACAGGCGAGGAAGCATGATGGTTAGGTCAAGGTTTGTTGATTTTTTTAGGAAACTGTAAACCCGAAATTTTTAAATATAGCACCAAAAAAAAAAAAAAAAATCAAAACGGCATCAAATTTGAAAAATTTTAGATTTAGCACGGCCGCAAATTGGCTGAGCGGCCCTTTTTTTTTTTTTTTTTTTAGATTTGAGAGACAATATGAATAAAATTGAACTATAAAAATTCGAATTTTGTTTTTAATATTTGTTAGATTATTTCTTTTGATGTATCCGAAATTTTTTTAATTTATACTAAAATACGCTAAATAACTTGAAATTATGTTAATTTATGCTGAATTACACTAAATTACTTGAAATTACAATAATTATGTAGAATTATACTAAAATACGGTAAATTACACTAAATTACGTATGAATATGGCCTATTTTGTGCCATCTTTCATAAATCATAAAAAAATAGTAAACAAATTCCAAAAATAATAAAAATTGGTATTCTACAAGTTTATTACATAACTAATTTACTGAGCTACGTAGATTGAACAATAGAAATGAAAATCTTAATCGGAAACTTCAACTGAAGTTTTGAGGCTCTTTCCTTTGTTTTTTGGCGATTCTGAATTTGGACATCCAATTTTATTAGTTCAGACGCATGTGTATTTTCACAAGCTTTCCGAAAAGTGGTCATTTGCTGAAATCGGACACTCGAGCGCCGTTTTATGACCGTTTGAAGTTTCGTCGTCGTTTTTTGCCTTCTCAGTGAAGATATTATCCCTATTCATACGTAATTTAGCGTAATTTACCGTATTTTAGCATAATTCTACATAATTATAATTTAGTATAATTTAGTGTAATTCAGCATAAATTAACATAATTTCAAGTGATTTAGCGTATTTTAGAATAAATTAAAAAAAATTCGGATACATCAAAAGAAGTAATCTAACAAATATTAAAAAAAAATTCGAATTTTTATGGTTCAATTTCATCCATATTGTCTCTCAAAAAAAAAAACGGGGCCGCTCAGCCAATCTGCGGCCGTGCTAAATCTAGAATTTTTCAGATTTGGTGCCGTTTTGGTTTTTTTTTGTTTTTGTTGTTGCTATATTTAAAAATTTCGGACATTAAACTTACCCGATCCTTATTGGCTTGTTGGAGGATGTTATTTTGATGAAAATAGAAAAATCTAATCTAATCTCGTCTTCTTATAAAAAAAAATAATTTAGATTTTTTTTATCTAAAGAAATAGATTTTGGAATTGACCTAATTTTAATTTTTCTTTCATCGATATTTCTGTCAATTCATCTTATATAAATATATATATTCTAATTATAGTATTTCATTTGCATAAGACAAGTTGGATTAAAAGGTAAGTTTTATTTTGTGATTCGATAATAATAGTTGAGAATAAGTCTTAATTATAGAAGTTACATTTTTACGATTTGGGAACTGAATCTCCAACGTACACGTCGGTAGAAAAATTCTGCCAAGGGGATTAATATGTTCTCTACGTATGATCTATGGATGAACGGACGGATTAATTATAATAGTAAAAAATTTCTGTTCACATGTGAGTAGGTGATTCGGTTCCTACAATTTGTCGTCTAGATTTAGATGGAACGGACTAAAAAAAAGCAACATTTGTCCATTTTATTATTTGTGTTACGGTTTGAGAACTACAGTAACATATAGCACATAAAGTTTATTTTGTCTACACAAATTACAAAGAGATTCAAACAAAAAATCTATATTACAAAAAACAACATAATTTATGAAAACGTTCTAATTTTCTATTTAGAACAGGTGAGAGCATCTGCATCCGTTGTATTATTAGAATTTCTAATCTGATGTGGCAGTTTCTAATTCAGTTTCAGGGATGTGGGAGAGTTTCTTATTTAGAAACTATGTAGTAAAGTTTCTTATTAAGAAACTGTTTATAAACTCCATGTTGGCCAAATGATTGGCTCAAATTATTTCTCTTTTTTAATTTGTTGCTGACGTGGCTTAATAGAAACTCTAAAATTAATTTCAGGAATGTGAGAATTAGAAACTTTAAAGACCTTAATTTCTAAAAAGTGGTTAACAGTTATTTAGAAACTCATTTGAATTGCTGGGATGTAGATGCTCTAAGATAGACTAAAAGAATAAGATATTATTTTTGAGTCAATAAAAAGAGTAGAAACAAATCTTAAACTTAAGAAGTTCTATCTTAGGAAAGAAAATATCTACCAAAAACAAATATTTTCTAGTTTAAATAATCCTTCTTTATAACTAAAAGAATTTAGGAGAACTTAACTTTATCTCATTGACAATTGGAGATTTGTTCTCCAAACAAATAATATTTTTAAATTAACATAAATCTTACAATAAAGTTGTTATATTTTAATTGAAATTGCTATTAATGGCCCATTGGACTGTGTTTTTAATTAGAGGAGGATTCAAATGCCTCAATTTTGTGTGCCTCCATCATGCCTCTATTTTTTTAAACTTTAATAACTCAAAATTTAAAACTTAAAAGTCAAAATAAAACTGTTAGATATAATCTACATAATTTTATCTATGCATGTGTAAAAAATTATGATATTTCAACTTTGTTTTGGTTGTCATCAAGAGCTTGTAAAAACGTACTAATGTGGATAATTTATAGACGTTGATTTTTTAACCTATTGATTCACATAAAAACAAAACCAAAATGTGATAATTTTTATGAGCACATAGAGAAAATAATATAGATCACATCTACGGTTTAATTTTACGTTTATGATTTCAATTTTGAGTTATTAATGTTTTAAAAATAGAGGCATGATGAAGGCACAAAAAATGGAGGCATTTGAACTCTCCTCTTTTAATTATAGCTTATGTTAAGACTTGTAAATGAGAGAAATTAGTATGAGAAAATCAAATTTAATTGTTTCTTGATCTCTTCCTTCTCAACTCTAGAAGTCCTAACAAAAGTATCTGAGCGGTAAAAAGACTCTATAAAATGTAAAATAAAAAACTGAAAATATTTTTGGCATAATAATGTGTCAATGCGGTATTTTTCGAGATCATCTGTCGAGATTTAATTGTCACAAGTATGACCACACGATTGTATAACATTCCTATGATGAAAATTAAAAAAAAACAATTTGTGAAGATTTCTACTTGTATGTATATTTTTTTTTGTTCAAGCTAGTTTGAGTTTCACCCGAAATTTTTAATTGTAGCACGAAAAAAAAAAACAAAAAGACACCAAATCTGAAAAATTCCAGAAGTAGTACGGCCACAGATTGGCTGAGCGGTCCCCTATTTTTTATTTATTTAAAACGAAATTTGTTTTTTTTTGTTATAAAAATAGTTGTATTTGTTTAAGTTTTAGTTTGTAATGTTGTTTGAATTGATATATTTTGTCGTATCGTATTTTAAAAATGTCGTTCGTTTGAAATATTTTTACCCAAACTAAAAGTCAAAGCCAAACAAATCTAATAAACCGAAAATCTTTTTGAAATGTTCGTTACGAATACTTTGTCGTATCGAATTTTAGAAATGTCGTTCGTTTGAAATATTTGTACCACTTGCAAGAGTCGTTAGTTGTGGAAGTACTATGATGTTTAATTGTTTGGATTAGGGTTTTAACAAACTAAAAGTCAAAGCCTACAAATCTAATAAACTGAAAATAAATAATGTTCTTACGAATATAATTAAAACTAAATAAACATCCAGTCCATTGATACTCAACCTGTAAATTTTGAAATAGTGACTGTTAAATCTGATTGTTTAAATATTTTCTTAAAAGTTAAAATTGATTAGTAAAAACAATTAACTACCTCGTGCATCTCGAACAGTTCTGTTCTGTCTTTCAATTGTATCTCGGTCGGCTTGGTGGCCTCTTCTACTCTTATTTAGTAAGTCCAACCACATTGGAATCCTATTGTGTTTTCTTCTACCCAAAAAAATATTTTTATCCTCTGGAACAAGGACAGGGCCCTCGTTTGCAGGCCATTCCGACTGATTTTCATACACATGTCATTCAGCACTCCATGTGTTAATCAGTGTCCGGATGTGGTAGTAGTGACTAACAAAGCAGCCAGAGTCGATGCCTCGGAGACGGCACACAGACAGAACATGAGAACACGGTAGTCTGTCCAATTGAGGCTTTTGGCATGTGCATTCCACCGTGTGATCATAATTGATGATAACCGTGTATTTGAAATTGGCCTTAGTAAACCGGCCAGAATTGTCAGGTATGTAAGCGTGAACTCTCTCTTGTGTAGAGGTTACCTCGAACTCGTTGTTGTAGCCAAACTCCCCAAGCGTCTTCATAGTATCGGACCTCTCGAACCGGTGGTTAATAAGCTACAAAAAATTAAAAAATAATGAAGAAGTCAGATTTTTTTAACAAAGTTACTAAAAAATTATGAAGAAAAAACTACAAATAAAAATACCTCATGCACACGACAAGAGAACTGTTGATCTTGACTGGCTTTCATTAAGCGCTTTGGCCCTCCTTTGAGCAAACCATGTGAGACATTTGTAAAATGTGTCTTCAATTATTGCTGCCACCGGTAACTTACGAGATGACCTGAAAACATTATTTAGCGACTCGGAACCGTTTGTAGTCATAATTCTCCAACGGTAACCACTGTCCAGCGCTTGGAATATCTTCTATGGTTAATATTCCCTAACTCCTCTCCATTTCTTTATTTTTTTAATTTACTTTTGTTTTTCTTAATTGTTTTTAATTTAGTATTTGTACTTAAAGTTCATATGACTCAATTTTCCGACAATTATTCGTTCCGTAACCGTATTCGAATCCGTATCCGTGGATTATCCGCTTCGTATTCGTATCCGTTATAGACGAATTTGGTTTTGAATTTTGATATTCGTTTACTATCCGTATCCATATCCGCTCATTGAAAAACGGATACGGATTTGGTATCAGCATTATCTGCTATGTTTACACCCCTAGCAGCATACTACACCTTTTCTCCCTCATAATTTATTTTTTTGACTTCAGAGTAAATTTGATGCTCATCGGGTCTATTTTGATTTAATGGGCTCAATCACTGTCTGATCTGTTAAGTGCGTGTGCTACGCCTTAAAATATGTACGTATTTGTTTTAATTTCCGCGTGCATGTCTTAACACAGATCATATAATGTTGGAGCTCATTGAACTTGAAAGTAGGTCCATGTCCATCCGACCTACTCGGTTGTCTTTTTTGACGAGCATTATGAATGTATGAAAAAAAGAGATTTAATTGATATGCAAAATTCATCGTAGAGTAACATGTCCAAAATTTTGGATTTTGGGCTCCAAATAATGGAAATAAATCTGCTGTGATTAAGAAAGAATCGCAGGATCCCATGATTCTAAATCTAACCCTTCATGTTTTGGAATGCACGAATCTTAACAAACACTTATTTTTATGCACGAATCTCCAAACAGATAAATTGATGAATTTAGAATAACAGAGTCCTGTGATTCCAAAGAATCACAATAGATTTGTATCCCCAAATAATGGATGGAGCCGTTTTAACTTAGCTCTACATGCTTCGAATAGAGGCTGTCTCCAGATCGAATATCAATCGGATATGAATACAATATGGATCGAATCAAATATTTATTAAAATAATATAAAAAATATGAAAAAAATACTGAAGTTCATAATTTTTATCTAATTAAATTATAATGATGAATAACATGATTTTTTCATAATATATATTAAAATGACGAGGGATCCGATTACAACACTTTTGAGTTACTACAAAGTTATTCCAATCATTTTCTACATTTTCAAAGTCCAAATCGTCGATCCAAATCATTCAACATGATCTCCACAATAAAATGTGCTTGCAGATCAAATTTTACATTTTTTGATTTTTTTAATTATTTATTAAGATGGGTACAAAATTCAATGGTCTGAATTTGACTAGTTTTTGTAAAATACTTAATAAATAGTAAAAAAATTCAAAAAAATGTAAAATTTGATCTGAAAATACATTTTATTGTGGGTATTATGTTGAACGGTTTGGATCGACGATTTAGACTTTGAAAATGTAGAAAATAGTTGAGATAATTTTGTGATAACTTAAAAGTATTGTAATCGGATCCCTTCTCTATTAAAATATATAATATATATTTACTATTTAGATACAGATAACATAAAATCATATCAGTATCCATATCCACACGAATATTTTCTTATCCATATCAAATTTTTCAAATTTGGATAAAAAATAAATCAGATATTATCCATACCATTTTCACCCCTAACTGAAGCACTGCTGCTTTAATTCTATACTCCGTGCGCTTCACGGAACAAAAACTAATCTGTTAAAATCTTTGCCCGAAAGATCCGACTCAGATATTACTCCCACCTTTTTCTTTTTCCATTCGAGCCAACTGGCTCTCCAAAAGTGATCCACGCAGACGAGCCCAGAACGAACGAAGTCCGACTGTCCAAGAAACTTTTCTAACGTGGCAACAACGCGACCTTGCCACCCCAATCCTCTCCTCCTCTCCTCCGAGTGCGTATCCTCTGAGATACCTCATATTTTGCGTGACCGACGTGTCCGGTGCCTATTCGGGGATAGCGTGGGGCCAATATTATTTGAGCTTTGAGATTCGTGCAGAACGTATTTGAACAGTTGAGATTTTCCAAAAAGTCACGTAAAATATGAGATATCTCAGAGGATGTGAATTCCTCTCGTCCTCCCCTCCTCAGCTAGTTTATCTGCATCTCTTTCTGACACTTTACAACAGTGCGAGTCACTGCATTCTGGGGCTTACTACTTACTCTATTCTGTACAGTTCGGCATATGAAGTAATACATATTTTTGACCGCATCGTGTAACTCCTGCACTCTCCGTTGCTCCAAGTGAGTAAATAGTAAATACCCCACTCCACTCAAGTATACCAGCTGGAGAGAAACCTCTTGGTTCTTTCCCTGCTAATGGCGAAGATACTATTCTCCAAGCCACCTCCGCACGTCTTCCATTCGCTAAACCAACATGCACACACAAACATCTCCTCCTCCCTCCTCCTTTCCTCGATTTCGAACCCATCCCACCTCTCCCGCTGCTTTCTCCACGCCCCTCCTCATCCGATCAGACCCCTTCGCCTCCTTTTCACGGTTCGGGCCGTCGAATCCTCCTCAAAGGAGATAGAAGAGGCGAAGGTTAAGGCTGGTGATGGCGCTCTTCGATCGGTCTATGCTAGCAAGGCTTCCGAGGAGTTTCCCAGCGGGGAGTTTGAGATGGAGGAGGTCGGGTTATGGCGCCAATCTTTGGTCCAGCTGAGGATGCTTATCGCCCCTCCGTGGCAGCGTGTCAGAAAGGGAAGCGTTCTTTCCATGAAGCTCAGCGGGCAGGTTATTATATTTTAAACTTAATTGATTTAGTTGGAACTGGGGGATGGAGTTTGAATTCCATTTTGACTTGACGATAATAAATTAAGCCTAAATTAGCAGCAATTGTGTAATAGGCACCATAATGTGCCAAGAAAAAAATGTAATCGATTGAAGCTAATCGCATGATCAGTGAGGTAATTCATTTGTTGTTCTGTGATTTTTCTATCAATTTACTTAGTGTGCTCCAGAAGAGGGGAGAGGAGGGGAGAGGAGGGAAGGGGTGACTGGATTGCCCAAGCAAGTTTACTTGCTCCTGTAACTTAAATTTTGGAGGTGAGCTAAGGAAAGGGGAAGGGAGCCAAGGGGAACCAAGACACAAAAATGAATGTCATTCCCCTCAAATCTCTACCCCCAATTTGGAGGGTAGCTCCCATCCTTACCCCTTCCATCCCCTTCCTTCCCTCTAAATCTGAGTTTGTGGAGCACACCCAAGTCAAACTCTGTTTAATATATGTCATCTGTGGTTTTGCCTGCCTTACTAATAAAGGTGCAAAAAATTGTCAATTTTATGCTAAGTTATGTTATAACGAACTCTCTCTAATAATTTCAGATATCTGATCAATTAAAATCCCGATTTGCATCGGGGCTCTCTCTACCTCAACTTTGTGAAAATTTTTACAAGGCAGCATATGATCCTCGTATATCTGGTATATATCTTCATATAGATCCACTCTCGTGTGGCTGGGCCAAAGTTGATGAAATACGGAGGCACATAATTGATTTCAAGAAATCAGGTACCATCTATAAAGCTGATGTACTACAACTCCTTTTGTTACGTGTTATCATAATCTATTGGTTCGGCCTGTATTAGAATATGGGAGGACAGCAGACGTTTACCGTTAGAGCTTGTAAATCTGATAGATTGAATTATTGGCCTGATTTAGACTTAACCAAACCCAAATCAACCCTCACCCAACTGACCCGCAATATGTTAGACTCAAACACAAACAGACCTGAGCCCGAGCAATCTGTGGCCAACTGGCAAGTAATCTTGTCAACCCA
Organism: Carex kokanica; assembly: GCA_025461125.1. Taxonomy (NCBI): domain Eukaryota; kingdom Viridiplantae; phylum Streptophyta; class Magnoliopsida; order Poales; family Cyperaceae; genus Carex; species Carex kokanica. Next base: position 912,230 of record JAJGRX010001058.1, on the reverse strand, counting down.
ATCAGAGTTGATCTTATTACATGGTTTTCTTGGATTCTTAAGTTAGTTACCTGGTTTAGGTATGCATCAAAAGCTCAATTGGGCGTAAATCATTACTCTCACGCACTACCAAAGCCAGGCTCAGTAGTGACTACTGTACTGCATCACAGGTCTTCTACTGGCTCGTGGTGCTGAAGTTTCAGCACTGTGATTTACCAAAATCTTATATACATTTACATTTTGCACCTCTCATGTTATTAATAGCTTCTATTTTGTTCTATTGAAGGGAAGTTTGTTGTGGGTTACATGCCTATTTGTGGAGAGAAGGAATATTACCTGGCATGTGCATGTGGTGAGTTGTATGTCCCTCCAAGTGCTTATGTGTCGCTACTTGGTTTGACAGTGCAGCAATCTTTTTTGAGAGGTAACGTTTTTCTTTTACTTTTTGTCAAGGATATACATGCCAAATGTTTCACAATCTTTATAGGTATGATGGACCCTCAATGACCACCTAGTTACACTCTGTAGAAAAGTGGTGTAATATGCAGTAGGTTAATATTGCTCACATGGTAACTAAGGATGTTAGGTTCACCAGAGATATGGATGATCTTTTTGCCTGTCTTTTCGATGTCAAAACTGAGAGAAATACAATGATTTGTTAAAAAGAATACAGAACCACCTATTTTCACTCGGTTTATTTTGTCAGTACTGTATGAGCGTCCTTGGAGGAAAATCAGATTGGGCAACTCTTTACTTGAGTAAAAATATGTGATTAGTCTGAGCCACCACACTTTCCTTACAGGTCTGTTAGAGAAAATAGGCGTGGAACCTGAAATTCAAAGAATCGGCAAATACAAAAGCGCGGGTGACCAATTAGCAAGAAAGACTATATCAGAAGAAGTCAAAGAAATGCTAACTGCTTTATTAGACAATATATATGAAAATTGGCTGGATGTTATTTCTTCCGCTCGAGGTACTTGATTGCTGACAAATTTACAAAAGACCCTTAACATGCCAGATCAAAAGGACTTCTCTCCTTTCTTTATGAAATCAAAATTGAAAAATTCATTAAAAGGGTGTTTTTTTTTTGAAATTTATATCACGGCCATTTGTTGTTTTGTTTGAATTTGTTTTGCAAACTCTTTTTTTGGTTCTCTTATTGAATTCTGTGCATTAATTTACCTGTACTAGGAAAGAGTAGAGAGGATGTTGTGGAGTTTCTAAACTCAGGAGTTTATCAAGTTGAGAGACTTAAAGAAGAAGGTTGGATTACAAATATATTGTATGATGACGAGGTGCAAATTCTCTAGACAAACGCCCCCCCCTCCCCCTCCCCCTCCCGCTTTTTGATGGCATAAAAGTTGTTAATCATAAATGAAACTAGGAATGTATTCTCTGTAGCAGCACAACCAAAAGTTAATGCTTTAAACAATGATCTAAAGTAAACATATAGTAGATTACGTTACAATATCGTGAAGCATCAAGGAACTGTAAAGGATGTATGGATGCAGATTATCCTTGCACGTAAATTTTAATAGGGGAATATCTGTTTTATTTGATGCAGATCTCATCAATGCTGAAGGTAAGAATAGGACAGAAGGACAAGAAAAGTCTGCGTACTGTTGATTATAGGTAATGAAAATATTCCTGTGGTTTATAGCTTACAATTAATGTAGTTTGAAAAATCTTCCAGTTTACAATATGACCTGTGACCTTCTTTGTCTGTGTGTGTGAATGCGTGGTATCTTTTCCAATAGCAAGTACTCTAGAGTAAAGAAAGGGACACTTGGACTAGGAGGAGGTGGGGAACAAATTGCAGTGATAAGAGCATCAGGATCTATCAGTCGAACACGTGGGCCCCTGAGCGCACCTGGCTCTGGTATAGTAGCTGAACAATTGATAGAGAAGTTACGCACCGTAAGAGGTAAGTTCAGTGCAAGGAAGTACCATGTTTTTTATCAGAATTATTTCTGCAAATCGAGCTACTGATAATTCTGGTACAGATCGGTTTGATCACACACTTGTATATTATTTATTTATGTGTCCTCATATTCTTGCCTTGATTTGTGTCTGTTTCACAATTGGGTCTTTGTTGTTCACCTAAGGTCTTATTGAGGCTTAATTGCAGAAAATCTTGCATAATTACATTTTTTTGGCAATACAATTGTGATTCAGCAATAACTTCGTTGAATTAGTTTTTTTTTTTCCCTATTTCTTAATAGAAAACTTGACTTAAGATGGAAGTATTAATTTTAAGCAGCTTGTTTTTCCAGAGTCAGACAAATACAAGGCAGTAATATTACGAATTGATAGCCCAGGTGGAGATGCTCTTGCTTCTGATTTGTATGTTATTGCCTGAACCATTTGTTTTCCTTTTTCTCCATGGATTTTGCTTTTATTGTTCATTGAACTTGTGGTCTTCCTTTATGAGATTTCTTATCATCTTACCTAATTTTTTACTTAGCTTTGTATTTGTAGAATGTGGAGAGAGATTCGACTTCTTGCTGAATCGAAGCCGGTTATAGCATCCATGTCTGATCTGGCAGCAAGTGGCGGTTACTACATGGCCATGGCTGCACCAGTAATTGTGGCAGAGAAGCTTACTCTAACTGGCTCTATTGGAGTAGTTACAGGTTATAATTTATGTCTCCTTCGCTTAGTTTTCATGGATGTTTTCCTCTCTGCACTACGTGAAAACCCAATACTCTAAATAGCCTCATAAAATGAGATATGGCATGATATCAAGTTGTGATGTACTAGGATGGCCTCCAAGAGGTCCCAGTTTCAAAATCCACATGGATGTGAGACTTCTGGGCTTCTCCATTTAAAAGAAGAAGACAATTTCATGAGAAAAGATATCATCCCGAACTTTATAAATATTCCCATATATTCCCAAATCGTTTTCTCAAGGAGATTGGGTCTGAAATGAGGAATAGTCTTAATATTTAAATTAAAGCGGAGAGGGTGTATTTAAGGAGTAAATAATCGAGCTCTTGTTCAAGGAGATATTGCTATTCTTTTATTGAGGGGCGTGCAAGGAACCTTTCCTTATTGATCATTATAGAGGTTTTATTTTTTATTCGAGCTTTCTATTCATCATGATGCTTTTACTTCCAGGAAGATTTTCATTACAGAAGCTATATGAGAGAATTGGTTTTAACAAAGAAGTTATCTCAAGGGGTAAATTTTCTGAGTTCAGAGCTGCTGATCAACGCCCCCTCAGGTAAACTTGAAAGAAATATTGCTTTTCTTTAATGATGTAATATCTTGCAGTATATGTGCCATAGTTGTGTTATAGGATTTATTAACCCATATGCCCTCCTTGGCTCTAGTCTTAAAAAACTTTGATATTTGGGTGTATTGGGTTCGTATTAATCTCGCTAGTACCAAAGCTATTAATTATTTATTTTATCTTCTTTTCCTTTTGCATTTTGTTTCCTTGATTCCTTCATTTTCTTTTCTGTTTGTTTGTTATGATTTTAGTTTGCTTACTGGTCAAAAACTTTTGTTGACAGACCAGATGAAGCAGAGCTATTTGCAAAATCGACGCAGCACACATACAGACAATTTCGTGATAAAGCAGCCTTTTCACGGTCAATGGATGTAAGCATTGTATAACAAAACCATGACACATAATATATACAAACTATTTTGTGATAAAAAAACTTTCACAGTCAATGGATGTAAACATTGTTTCAAACATTGGGAGTATAATGTAACAAAACTGTTTGCTCTGACCTGAAATTATTAGAAATTTGGTTGGTTAACATGGAACTAGAGTATAAGGTCTTGGATTCAATATTGTCAGAGGCTAATAATAACAATATATTTTTCCTTAGTTAATTTATATGTGATTGCCCAGTGCTTTACACTCTCCAAAAAGTGAGTGCAAGTACTGACTATTAAGAGCTTAAAAAATGAAGTTGCCTTTCTCTTGGTTGGTTAGCTCCAGATACAACCTTTTTTTAAAACTCTATTTTTTGGTTGTAAGGATTTAATAGAGTTCTAACTGATAACTAGGTGGATGAAATGGAGAATGTGGCACAAGGGCGGGTATGGAGTGGCAGGGATGCAGCCTCAAGAGGATTGGTTGATTCAATTGGTGGGTTCTCTCGTGCTGTTGCCATTGCCAAGCTCAAGGCTAATATTCCACAGGATAAAAAGGTTCTATTGCACTTTTGAGATTTAGATAACCAAACCAAACATACAACATTAAATGGATGTGAACTACTGCATATTGGTTTCAAAAAGGTTTTTTCTTTCATTTTGTGTATTTGTTCTCTTTTTCTTGTTTCTTTTTTGTTAAGCTGTTCTGTTGAGGGTAAATGTCATTGATATAGTATAATTGAAAGAATTTCTAGGTAATTGATGAAAAGCTGAATTACATTAGACTTTATTTCATAAATTAAGCTTATTCATGGTTAGTTGTTGCTCAGTTGGATTGATTGCAAAATAAGGTACATGTGGTCAATTATTTATTTATCAACACTCAATTCCCAGGCCGAAGCTTATAGCAGCCAAATTATGACATAAGAAATCTTAACTTGGGCTTAATAACAAAAATATGCTGCAACTTGTTGGCTGATTTTATTTTACTTTTCCAGGTTAGGTTAGTGGAGGTGTCAAAACCAAGCCCATCTCTACAAGGCCTCCTGACCGGTATTGGCAGTTCGTTAATTGGCATTGACGAAGCAGCCAAACAAGTGTTGAATGACGTGTCGGCAATCTCTGGCATTCAAGCAAGAATGGACAGCATCACTTTTGAAGGATTGGGAGAAGCAACAGATGTAGAGCGGATGTTGGCACTCATAAAGGATTATCTTAGCGCCCTCTAGATTTTCAGTGATTTCCATACTTAGTTAATAATGCAGTAATTTGTAATTAGACATGAAAGAAATTACTTGTTGGGAATTGGCAATCCCAGTAAAAGAAAGACGATGCAAGACTGCAAGTTATAGTTGGTTATTATTTGACGGCTGCTAGTTTAGCGTGTTCTTGCGGCAGTTATTCAAATTGATGCAAGGAAACATGCAAATTTAAAATTTCATTCAACCGGAGTATGGTTTTCCTGTTTCTCTCTCAAAGATGAACTGAGTGAATTAAATCAGAGAAGTAGGTATATTTTTACATATGCCAGACCTAATCTAAGTGCATTGTTCAACCATAAGTTTGATTTTGCAAAAAATTGTCCGACAGAATCCTTTGCAGTTCTGTTTATCAGATGTGTCCCAGCGAGGCAAACGATACATTTCCTGATAGTTATCAAAATTCATAGGTCTGTTTGAGTTTCATTGGAACATGCAGGGTACTTGAATTATACTTGATCAACACAGATCAGATTCTGCAGTTCCTTGTGAAATGCAATCTGGTTGTTAAACTATTTAAAAGAAGTTTCTGAGACAAACTATGGTAGGATGTACTTTACCTCATTATTAATTTCATTTGACAGCCACTGTCAAATTTTCAAAAAAAAAAAAAAACTATTTAAAAGAAGATGACAAAGTAATCGGCTCTCTTGAAAGCAATTATATGCGTGTTTAATGGTTTTCTCATCCTTTATGCGTAGGAAACCAGTCTTATGTAGTCTCGTGACTAATATTTTACAATGAGATATTTTATCATAAAAAAATGTATGTTAAGTTTGCATCTTTTCTAGGCAAAAGCTCGCCAAATTATAACAAAGTGAGCACTAGCTTCCCCAAGTTTTACTAATAAGAAGGATTGAAAATTTGAAATGATATTAAAATAAAATAACGTGAAAAATAAATTTGCACATTTAATAACATATGACTCCAGGACTGATTGAATTAAGTACGATAGTCCACAACACAAAGATTTCCTCTTTTTCGAATTTGAAAGTTCACAAAATCATTTTTGTGAATTTGTCATGCATACAATTGCGAGTAGAACTAGGGTGCTCCTAAGCTCACCAAGCCCTTCGTGAGCACGACTCTAAAACCTATTGAATTGACTTCAAACGACATTTTCAAACCGTTAGATGTTCAATCTATATTAAAATGTGCTTGGAGACCAAATTTTACATTTTTTGGAATTTTTTACTATTTATTAAGATGGTTTGAAAATCGCTGTTTTTATTAAAATTCTGCACCATTGGAAAACAGCAATTTCAAACCATCTTAATAAATAGTAAAAAAATTCCAAAAAATGTAAAATTTGGTCTCCAAGCACATTTTAATATAGATTGAACATCTAACGGTTTGAAAATATCGTTTGAAGTCAATTCGATAGGTTTTAGAGTCGCGCTCACGGAAGAGCTTGGTGAGCTTAGGAGCACCCTAGTTCTACTCTACAATTGCTGCAAATTACACGAGGAACACATATAGATATTCAACGATCGATGACATGCTAATAATTTATATCCTTGTTAATCTGGACAGTGGACAGAGACGCATCAATATTTTATTCTAAAAAATGAATTTGACGCTGATGATTTGTACACTTGTGTATCGAAACTTGAAAACTAAAATGTTACACTTTGAAAAAAAAAAATTTCACAGAGTCTGCGCATACCTAGTCCGCGTGACACTTCTGAAAGTCTACGCATAATAGGTATGTTTTTAGAGTAGAACTAAGGTGCTCTTAAGGTCACTAAGTCCTCCGTGAGCTTAACTCAAAAACCTATAAATCTGACTTCAAACGACATTTTCAAACCGTTAGATGTTCAATCTATATTAAAATGTGCTTGGAGACCAAATTTTACATTTTTTGGAATTTTTTTACTATTTATTAAGCCGGTTTGAAAACCGCTGTTTTTATTAAAGTTCTGCACCATTAGAAAACAGCGGTTTTCAAACTGGCTTAATAAATAGTAAAAAAATTTCAAAAAATGTAAAATTTGGTCTCCAAGCACATTTTAATATAGATTGAACATCTAACGGTTTGAAAATGTCGTTTGAAGTCGGATTGATAGGTTTTTGAGTTAAGCTCACGGAGGGCTTGGTGAGCTTAAGAGCACCTTAGTTCTACTCATGTTTTTTATGCTAAGATTCGATATTTGGCCAGTAAGGTGCTAATTCTGATTTTTTTTTAAATGCTGACTAAAAAATTTGGAGGAATTTCATAACTACTCCTAAAAAAAATATCAAAATTACGTATCTCCCTCTAAACTTCATAATATCATATTTACCTTCTAAACTTCAAAAACTCTCAAATTTATTCATTTTATTGTTTTTTCTATTAATACTCATTTTAAATTTATAAATATCTATTTTATCCTTTACTAAAAACATAAAAAAAAATGTAAATTATTTAATAAAAATGTTTGTCTTCTAATTAGTCAGTTTTCCAGCGCAAATAATTCATTTCACTACTTCTAAAGTATACACAATGACATTTAGATATAAGCTTGTGTATACGTTAGAAGTAGAGAACTGAATCGTTTGCTTTACGAAAACCGACCAACTATAAAATTAATATTTCCTTAACGTGCTACATATTTTGTTTAAATAAAGGACAAAATGGATATAGATAGACATTTGGAAACGATCGACTCCTATATTCCATAACAGTATCGCTGAAATTGCAGAGCATAGTCTCAAAGTGCTTAGCTTACTCCAGCATACCTCTTCCCTTCTATCTCTCGCTTGTCTTGATTGGAGTACATAACTAGCTGCTTGAAAGGTGGTATGTCAAAAAAATGTCATTCCAGGCACTCTGAAGAAATTATAAATTTTGAAATAAATTTTAATAAAAAAGACAATAAATAAGTAAATTAGCGAGTTTTTGAAGTTTAGAAGGATACGCATGATATTATGAAGTTTAGAGGGGAAATTCTTAATTTCAATTTTTTTAGGGGTATGCATGAAATTCCCCAATAAAAAATTTCGGCATATCCTTCCCTCTCCTTGACCAGTTTCTCTGCGTTGCCTTTTGACACTGCAATAATGCGAGTCACTGCACTCTGGGTCTAGCAACTTACTCTATTTAATCCCCAGTTCGGCACATGAAGTTATATGTGTTTTTGACCGGCATCGTGTAACTCCTGCACTCTCCATTGCTCAACTCCAAGTGAGGGACCTCACCTACTCCCCGTCTCCACCCAAGCATAAGAGAAACCCTGAACCCTGCTAATGCCGAAGATGCTTCTCTCCAAGCCACCTCCGCTCGCATTCCATTCGCTACACCAACACGCACGCACAAACATCTCCTCGCTTTCGATCCCATCCCACCTCTCCCGCTGCATTCTCCATGCCCCTCCTCCTCCGACCAGACCTCGTCGCCTCCTTTTCACGGTGAGGGCCGTCGAATCCTCCTCAAAGGAGAGAGAAGAGGCGAAGGCCGAGGCTGGCGATGCTGCGCTTGGATCGGTCAATGCTAGCGAGGCTTCTGAGGAGTTTCCCAGTGGGGAGTTTGAGATGGAGGAGTTCGGGTTATGGCGCCAATCTCTGGTAAAGTTGAGGATGCTTATCGCCCCTCCGTGGCAGCGTGTCAGAAAGGGAAGCGTTCTTTCCATGAAGCTCAGTGGCGAGGTTATTACAATTTAAGCTTAATTGCTTTTGCCTTTGTTTCTAGGATGGTTGTTGCTCGTTAGGTAATCATTTTAAATTGAGAGAGATAAGAGCAGAGAGAGGAATAGAAGAGAGATTAATCTTTATTTCTTGATCATCAATCTCTGTTACAGTGTTGCCCTTGTATAGGGAATTACAAGAGTTGTTCTCAGTTACCAACTCTCCTAACTAATTCAGTTATAAGACTAACTAAACATCCAACAGTAATTAGTTACAATCCATTTGAATGGTACTGTTATTATTAGGTTAGTTGGAACTGGGGGATGGAGTTTGAATTCCATTTTGACTTGATGATCGTTATTAAGCCTAAATTAGCGGCAATTGTGTAATAGGCACCATTACTTGCCAAGGAAAAAGTGTAGTAGATTGAAGCTAACCGCCACAGTAATATGTACGGATCGCATGATCAGTGAGGTAATTTGTTTGTTATTCTGTGATTTATCTATCAATTTACTAAGCCACCCAAACTCTGTTTAATACATGTTACCTGTGGTTTTGTCTGCCTTACTAATAAAGATGTAAAGAATTGTCAATTTTATGCTAAGTTATATTACATTAACAAACTCTCTCTAATAATTTCAGATATCTGATCAATTAAAATCCCTCTTTGTATCGGAGCTCTCTCTACCTCAAATTTGTGAAAATTTTAACAAGGCAGCATATGATCCTCGTATATCTGGTGTTTATCTCCATATAGATCCACTCAGTTGTGGCTGGGCCAAAGTTGATGAAATACGGAGGCACATAATTGATTTCAAGAAATCAGGTACCATCTATAAAGCTGATGTACTACAACTCCTTTTGATACGTGTTATCATAATCTATTGGTTCGGCCTGTATTAGAATATGGGAGGACAGCAGACTTGTACTGTTGGAGCTCGTAAATCTGACTGATTGAATTATCGGCCTGATCCAGACCCAACCAAACACAAATCAACCCTCACCCAACTGACCTGCAATTTGGTAGACTCAAACACAAACAGACCTGAGCCTGAGCAATCTGTAACCCAACAGGCTAGTAACCTTTTTAACCTGTAAACCCAATCAGGCATTGATCTTATTACATGGATTTTTTGGATTTCTAAGTTAGTTACCTAGTTTAGTTATGCATCAATGGCTCAATTGGGCGTAAACGATTAGTCTCATGCACTACCAAAGCCAGGCTTAGCAATGACTACTATACTGTATCACAGGTCTTCTACTGGCTTGTGGTACTGAAGTTTCAGCACTGGGATGCCAAAATCTAATACAAATTTACAGCTTGCATCTCTAATGTTATTAATAGCTTCTGTTTTGTTCTATTGAAGGGAAGTTTGTTGTGAGTTACATGCCTATTATTGGAGAGATGGAATATTACCTGGCATGTGCATGTGGTGAGTTGTATGTCCCTCCAAGCGCTTATGTGTCACTACTTGGTTTGACAGTGCAGCAATCTTTTTTGAGAGGTAACCTTTTTCTTTTACTTTATACATACCAAATGTTTCACAAAAGCTGTCACGCCTATATGGCCAGGGGCGGATTTACCTTTGTCAAATGGGGGTCAATTGACCCCCATTTATTATAAAAATTCTTTAAATTTGTACTATAGATTATAATATTGAAGATAAAATTGCTATATGTATACTAAGTTTGACCCCCATTTAGTTTCTAAAATTTATAAGCTTTGTCCCTTGAAAGTGGAAATTGGAATTTCTATATATTTCTCAAATAACAATACTAATACTGTACAAATATATAGACCAAAGGAAAATCTAAAATAGGAAAGAACAACTATTACCTAATTAAAGCTATTATTATAATTTCTATGATTTCTTTCCTTTAACACTCCTCAAATTGGAGCATATACATCTAACATGCCCAACTTGTTACATATACAATCAATGTGTGCTTTTCGAAGTGGCTTGGTTAGGATATCTGCGAGCTGAAGATCTATTCAAACATGACTCAGTTGGATGTATGGAGGGTGCGAAGTTGTGCCTCTGACAAAATCCCGAACAAGGTGACAATCTACCTCGATGTGTTTGGTCCGTTCATGAAAGATCTGATTCTTGGCAATGTGCATTGCTGCTTGGTTGTCACAGTGTAATGTCATCAAACCATTATGGTGAACACCTAGTTCGTTGAGCAAACGCTTCATCCACACTAACTCACATGAAGTATTTGCCATTGCACGGTATTCTGACTCTGCACTGGATCGAGCCACAATAGTCTGTTTCTTACTCTTCCAGGAAACAAGGTTCCCACCAAAGAAGACACAAACTCCAGTAGTGGACCTCCGATTGGTAGGACAACCTGCCCAATCAGCATCGGTGAAGCTTGCTATCCTGTCATGTCCTTGGTCAGAATATACTAGCCCTTTTTCTGGAGATCCCTTGAGATACCTGAGGATCCGAACAACAGCATCCCAATGTGCAGTGTGAGGGTCTGACATGAACTGACTCACAACACTCACTGGATAAGAAATGTCAGGCTGAGTAACTGTCAAGTAATTTAGTTTACCAACCAGTCTTCGATATCTCTGAGGATTATGTAGTAGCTCTCCATCCTCTGGCATAAGTTTGGTCTCAGGGACCATCGGCGAATCAACGGGTTTGCATCAAAGTAGCTCGCTTTCTGAGAGCATATCCAGCACATATTTCCTCTGACAGATGAGAAGCTTGCCACGAGACCGTAATACCTCAATGCCGAGAAAGTACTTGAGTTTGCCAACATCGGTAATCTGAAATTGCTCGCTCAAGAACTTCTTCAGAGTAGAGTTCCCATCGTCATCATCACCAGTAATGATGAGATCATCCACATACGCAACTAGCACTATAGTCTTTTCCTTTACGTGCCGGTAGAAAATCGAGTGATCATTGGTAGTCCTGGTCATGCCGAAATGACTGAGAGCTTGAGATAGACGACCAAACCAAGTGTGAGGAGATTGCTTGAGACCATATAGGGTTTTTGTAAGCGACAAACTTTGGATACCTCCTCCTGACCAATAAGCCCAGGTGGCTGAGTCATATATTACTCCTTTTCAAGGATGCCATTGAGAAATGCATTCTTGACATCGAGTTGGTATAGTGGCCAGTGACGAGTGGCAACCAGAGCCATGCAGATGCGAACATATGTCATCTTGGCAACAAGAGAGGTCTTATCATAGTTAATGCCATAGGACTGAGAGTAACCTCTGGCAACCAATTGAGCTTTAAGTCAGTAAAGGGACTATTGGGGTGAACTTTAACCGTGAAGACCCTCTTGCAACCAACTGCTTGTTTACCAGGAGGGAGAAGATAGAGATCCCAAGTCTTATTTTTCCACATAGTTGACATTTCCTCTTGCATAGCGCTAAATCACCCTGGATGTTGCACAGCCTCTGCCACATTCTTAGGAACAGAGTAACTGTCAAGACGTGTAGTAAAGGCACGGTGATCAGTGGATAAGGCTGCATAGGTACAAAAGCGATCGAGGGATCGAGGGGATATCTGGTACAGGTGCGTGATCATTTGCGAAGGGCAATAGGAAGATCATGATCTGAGATATGAGGTGGAGGGCTAAAAGCAGGAATTGATGGACTAGATGATGGAGGGTCAGGAGCTTGTGTAGGGGGTCAGGTTCAGATTCAGTAGTTGGATCAGGTTCAGATTCAGTAGTTGGATCAGGTTCAGATTCAATAGTTGGGTTAGGAGGTATATGTAATGTCACAGAAGATGCACAAGTCTCATAATCCTGCATAGTCTGGACAGAGTTAGTACCAACATGGTGTTTCTTACCCCTTCAAGTATATACCTGAGTAATAGCAGGCGCAGGAGGTGTCGGTGACCCACCATTCTCAAGAGTTGAAGAAGAACTGATCAGAATATCAAGATATTTCAGAATAGACATGGCCGGTGCAGGAGTGGGAGAAGTACCAGACTTAGAATCTAGGTAGTAGGGTATAGACTCTAGAAAAGTAACATCTGATGATATAAAATTCCGCCTAAGAGTAGGATTATAACACCGGTAACCTTTACCTTTTTGAGTTCCAGAATAGCCTACAAAGATGCATTGTGGTGATTTAGGATCAAGTTTTGTACGGCCTGGTCAGGTATCATACACATAACAGACGCAACAAAAAATCTTAGGTGGAACAGAAAATAAAGGTATAGATGGGTATAGGACATTATATTGTATTGCACCATCAAGTACAAAAGATGGCATGCAGTTTATCAGGTAACACGCGGTTAGAATCGCATCTGCCCAAAAGTGATGAGGAACATGTCCATGAATCATCATAGTACGAGCCACCTCAAGAATGTATCTGTTCTTTCGTTCGGCTACTCCATTTTGTTGAGGTGTACAAGCACATGATGATTCATTAATGATAACCATTATCAGTTGTATATTACAAAAATTCATTTGTAAAATATTCTTTCGCATTGTCATTACGAAGAGTTTTAAGAGTAGTTTTGAACTAAGTTTTCACAAATGAACAAAAGACAAATTTTTGCAAAGATTTCTTGTCTAGATTTAATAATAAAGATCCAAGTTGCACGAGAGAAATCATCTACAAAAGTAACAAAATATCGAGAATCTGATATAGTTTTAACCAGACAAGGACCCCATACATCAGATACACTAAAGCAAAAATATTGTCAGACCGACTAATGACTCTAGGTGGGTGGGAAGCACGGACATACTTTCTCTGGATACATGACTCATAAACTAATTCTGAGATAGACTGAAATTCAGGACGTATCTTCTTCAAAACCTAGAGAGATGGATACCCAACTGATAATGAACCTCCTTAGCACTCCTAGTACTCAAGTATGCCACTCGCTGAGGTGAGCTCTCCATGCAATACAGACCTTTGTCCTTATATGCAGTACCAATCAACCTGTTCGTCCCCAGTTCCTAAAAGGTGCCTTTAGTTGGAGTGAAGGTAACTGAGCAATATAGCTGTTCTGTTATTTTGCTTACAGACATAAGATTTTTAGGAAAGGAAGAGACATATAAGACAGATGATAAGGGCATATTTTGTGAAATCTGATTGGATCCAATTCCTTTAATATTACAGGTAGAATCATTGGCTATTTGGACAGGTGGTTGTGAGGTAATGGTAAGTCCTAACAGTATACTTTTGTTACCAGTCATATGGTCAGTAGCACCTGAATCAACAATCCATGATGGTCTTAACGCTACAAAACAGTTGGAAATCATATCTGAGTGGGCTAAAGTAGCTCTCGGAATCTGTCTGAAGGTCATGTCGGCATGAGTGAAGCCCAGCTACTCAAGTTGCTGAACAATTGTAGCAACTTCATCTAAATTTGAGCATTCGCAGGGTGATTGATCGACAGGGGCCACCTGAGCACGAGGGAGTGGAGAACCCTTAGGGCGCTTCGGGCAGTCCCACTTCATGTGACCCCACTCTTTGCACATTCTTCAAGCACCTAAAATCTAGATCAATCTCCATTTAAATCTGGTGTCACAGAGCGGTGTGAGAGAGCGATCTTTGTGTGGTCAGATTGGATCGCACAACTTGCGAGTCAGATTGAAAGCAGCAGAGTACAACAGCTTGGGCTGATCGGAGCTCAGAGCTACAGTAACCTCGCTACAGTGCGGATGAACAGTGCAGTGCTACAGTGCGGAATAGTGCGGAGGCTAGGTTTTGGTCAGGGCTCTGATACCATGAAAGTGGAAATTGGAATCTATATATTTCTCAAATAACAATACTAATACTGTATATATAGAATAACTATTACCTAATTACAGTTATTATTATAATTACTATGATTTCTTTCCTTTAACAACCCTCATACTTCTTTTAAAGAAAAAAAAATTGAGGTCTATGCCTCCGCCACTGTATATGGTTAAGGGTACCAGTAGGTATGGACCCTCAACGATCACCTGGTCACACTCTGTAGAAAAGTGGTGTAATATGCAGTAGAGTGTATCATATGCTGGAATGATATATTGTTCAGATGGTAACCAAGGATGTTAGTTCATCGGAGATGTGGATATCTTTTTGCCTGTCTTTTCCATGTCAAAACAGAGAGAACTACAATGATTTAAAAAGAATAGAGGACCACCTATTTTCACTAGGTTTATTTTGTTAGTACCATTTGAGCATCCTTGGAGGAAAATCAGGTTGGGCAAACTTTTAAATGAGTTAAAAATATGTGATTAGTCTGAGCCACTACACTTTCCTTGCAGGTCTGTTTGAGAAAATAGGTGTGGAACCTGAAATTCAAAGAATCGGCATATACAAAAGCGCTGGTGACCAATTAGCGAGAAAGACTATATCAGAAGAAGTCAAAGAAATGCTAACTGCTTTATTAGACAACACATATGAAAATTGGCTGGATGTTATTTCTTCTGCTCGAGGTACTTTATTGCTGACAAATTTGCAAAAAAGACCCTTAACATGCCAAATTATTAGAACCTCTCTCCTTTCTATATGAAATCCAAATTGCAATTCATTAAAAAGGAGTGGCTTTTTTGCAATTTATATCATGCCCATTTGTTGTATGGTTTGAATTTGCTTTGCGTACTCTTTTTTCAGTTGTTATATTGAATTCCGTGTTAATTTACCTGTACTAGGAAAGAGTAGAGAAGATGTCAAGGAGTTTCTAAACTCAGGAGTTTATCAAGTTGAGAGACTTAAAGAAGAAGGTTGGGTAACAAATATATTGTATGATGATGAGGTGCAAATCCCCCCCCCACACTTTGATGGCATAAGAGCTGTTAATCATAAACAAAACTAGGAATGTATTCTCTGTAGAACCACAACCAAAGTTAATGCTTACTTTGTTTAAACAATGATTTAAAGTAATTACAATATTGCTAAGCATCAAGGAACTGTAAAGTATGTGATGGATGCAGTTTATCCTTGCACGTAAATTTTAATATGGGAATATCTGTTTTATTTGATGCAGATCTCATCAATGCTGAAGGGAAGAATAGGACAGAAGGACAAGAAAAGTCTGCGTACTGTTGACTATAAGTATGAAAATATTCCTGAGGTTTATAGCTTACGATTAATGTAGTTTGAAAAATCTTCCCAGTTTACAAATTACAATATCTCACCTGACCTTCTTTGTCTGTGTGTGTGCATGCGTGGGTATCTTTTCCAATAGCAAGTACTCTAGAGTAAAGAAATGGACACTTGGACTAGGAGGAGGTGAGGAACAAATTGCAGTGATAAGAGCATCAGGAACTATCAGCCGAACACGCGGGCCCCTGGACTTACCTGGCTCTGATATAGTAGCTGAACAATTGATAGAGAAGTTACGCTCCGTAAGAGGTAAGTTCAGTGCAAGGAATGACCATGTCTTGTATCAGAATCATTTCTGCGAATCGAGCCACTGATAATGCTGGTACAGATATGTGTCCTCATGTTCTTGCCTTGATTTGTGTCTGTTTCACAATTGGGTCTTTGCTGTACACATAAGGTCTTATTGAGGCTTGATTGCAGAAAAATCTGGCTTAGTTGCAATTTTTGGCAATGCAATTGTGATTCAGCAATAACTTTGTTGAGTTAGTCTTTTTTTTTTTCCCTGTTTCTAAATAGAAAATTTGACTTAAGATGGAAGTATTAATTTCAAACAGCTTGTTTTTCCAGAGTCAGACAAGTACAAGGCAGTAATATTACGAATTGATAGCCCAGGTGGAGATGCTCTTGCTTCTGATTTGTATGTTATTTAGTTATTGCTTGAACCACTTGTTTTCTTTTGTCTCCATGGATTTTGCTTTTATTGTTCATTGAACTTGTGGTCTTCCTTTATGAAATTTCTTATCATCTTACCTAATTCTTAGCTTTGTATTTGTAGAATTTGGAGAGAGATTCGACTTCTTGCTGAATCAAAGCCGGTGATAGCATCCATGTCTGATCTAGCAGCAAGTGGCGGTTATTACATGGCCATGGCTGCACCAGTAATTGTGGCAGAGAAGCTTACTCTAACCGGCTCTATTGGAGTAGTCACAGGTTATAATTTATGTTGTCTCTGTTAGTTTTCATGGAAGTTTTCCTGTCTGCACCATGTCAAAACCCAAATATTAGCCTCATAAAATGAGATATGGCATGATCTCAAGTTGTGATGTACTAGGATGGCCTCCAAGAGGTCCTGGTTTCAAAATCAATGTGCATAAATATGGATGTGAGACTTCTGAGCTTCTCCATTAAAAAAAAGAAGAAGAAGATTTCATGAGACAAGATCTCATCTGAACTTTATAAATATTTCCATATATTCCTAGATCTCTTTCTTAAAGAGGTTGGTTCTGAAAGGATGAATAGTCTTAATATTTAAATTAAAGCGGAGAGGGTGTATTTAAGGAGTAAATAAACTAGTTCTTGTTTAAGGAAATATTGCTATTCCTTTATTGAGGGGAGTGCAAGAAACTTTATCATTATAGAGGTTGAATTTTCCATTTGAGCTTTCTATTGAACATGATGGTTTTACTTCCAGGAAGATTTTCATTACAGAAGCTATATGAGATAATTGGTTTTAACATAGAAGTTCTCTCAAGGGGTAAATTTTCAGGGCTCAGAGATGCTAATCAACGCCCCCTCAGGTAAATTGAAAGAAATATTGATTTTCTTTTATGATATAATATCTTGCAGTATATGTGCCATAATTGTATTTTAGGATTTATTAACCCATATTCCCTCCTTGGCTCTAAGTCTTAAAAAACTTCGATATTTGGGTGTATTGGGTTTCTATTAATCTCACTAGTACCAAGGCTATTTATGAATTTTTTTTATCCTCGTTTTCTTTTGCATTTTGTTTCCTTGATTGCTTCATTTTCTTTTCTGTTTGTTTGTTATGATTTTAGTTTGCTTACCAGTGAAAAACTTTTGTTGACAGACCAGATGAAGCAGAGCTATTTGCAAAATCGACACAACACATATACAAACAATTTCGTGATAAAGCAGCTTTTTCACGGTCAATGGATGTAAGCATTGTATAACAAAACCATGACACATGATATATACAGACTGTTTCGTGATAAAGAAGTTTTCACAGTCAATTGATGTAAACTTCGTTTTAAACATTGAGAGTATAAAATAACAAAACTATTTGTTCTTACCTGAAATTATTAGAAATTTGGTTGGTTAACATGGAACTAGAGTCAATCTTGTCTGAGGCAAACCTATTATAACAATATAATTCTCCCTTAGTTTATTTTTATGTGATTACCCAGTGATTTACATACTCCAAAAGGTGAGCATAATCACTTACTATTAAGAGCTTAAATAATGAAATTGCCAATATAATTCTCCCTAAATTATTTTTATTTGATTGCCCAGTGCTTTACACACTCCAAAAAGTGAGCATAATTACTGACTATTAAGAGCTTAAATAATGAAGTTGCCTTTGTCTTGGTTGGTTACCTCCAGATACCACCCTTTTTAGAACCTATTTTTATTTTGGTTGTAAGGATTTAATAGCGTTCTAACTGATTACTAGGTGGATGAAATGGAGAATGTGGCACAAGGGCGGGTATGGAGTGGCAGGGATGCAGCTTCAAGAGGATTGGTTGATTCAATTGGTGGATTCTCTCGTGCTGTTGCCATTGCCAAGCTCAAGGCTAATATACCACAGGATAGAAAGGTTCAATTGCACTTTCGAGATTTAGATAACATAACCAAACATACAACAGTAAATGGATGTGAACTCTGCATATTGGTTTTAGAAAGGTTTTATTTTTATTTTTATTTTGTGTAATATTTGTTCTAGGTAAATGTCAGTTACATAAATTAAGCTTATTCAGGGTTAGTTGTTGCTCAGTTGACTTGATTGCAAAATAAGATACATTTGGTCAATTTGGAAACGTTAAACAATTGAGGGTCCAATGTGGTAAAATTTTATTAGCCAACACTCAATTCCTAAGTCGAAGCTTATAGCAGCTAAATTATGACTTAAGAAATCTCAACTTGGGCTTAATAACATAAAACATGGGGCAACTTGTTGGCTGATTTTATTTTACATTTCCAGGTTAGGTTAGTTGAGCTGTCAAAAACAGGCCCATTGGCTGATTTTCTTTTACAAGACGGCCTGACTGGCATTGGCAGTTTGTTGATTGGCATTAGCAAAGCAGCCAAACAAGTGTTGAATGACGTGTCGGCAATCTCTGGTGTTCAAGCAAGAATGGACAGCATCACTTTTGAAGGATTGGGAGTCACAACAGATGTAGAGCGGATATTGGCACTCGTAAAGGATTTTCTTAGGGCTCTCCAGATTTTTGGTAATTTCCATACTAGTTAATAATGCAGTAATTTGCAATTATGCATGAAAGAAAATACTTGCTGGGGATTGGCAATCCCATAAAAGAAGGACGGTGCAAGTTACAGTTGGTTAGGTATATTTTTTTTTATGTCTCGTGATCTGTATTTCTTTTAGGATTTTAAAATCTTTCCAGCTGATTAATATAGAGAGCAAACTTTTGCTAAAAACTGCCCCATTCGTGAACCAGACTTTAAGTTCTCTTTTTCTTGGGGAATTTGACAAAAAGGTGGTCCAATTTATCAAAACAAAATAAGGGAGGACAGGATCCTCAATGTAAAATTTTGTTCAAGCAGAGTTTGGATTTCCTGTTTCTCTTTCAAAGAGGAACTAATCAGAAAAGTAGGTGTATTTTGCCAGACCTAATTGAAGTGCATCGTTCAACTGCAAGGGTGGATCTAAAGCTTAGTCAAGGGTGGCTATTTTAAAATTTTAATTATGTATTTTGAAATTTAATTGATTTTGTTTTTTTTTAATCTTTTATATAACAGATTTCCTTATAAATATAAAAAATGTTTACTGTTTAATTTGGTAGTTAGAGTTCTATTTTGTGATGGTGAAAATTTGAGTTCAATTTCTACCAACTACAAATTGGGAATTTTAAATTTCAGCCTTTTCTATCTAGATTTTCTAGTTCCGTCTCTGTAATCAACTGTTAGTTTGATTTTGCAAAAAAATGTCTGATAGCATTCTCATCCTCAGAAGGGGTCTATAGGGAAGGTTTTGACATAAATTTCAATTGAAGCCTTTGCAGTCGTGTTTATCAGATATGTGATGCACGCATTACAGCGAGGCAAACAATACACTTCCTGATAGTTTATCAAAATTCATAGGTTTGTTTCAGTTTCATTGGAACGTGCAGGGTGCTTGACTTGTGCTTAATCAACACAGTCACAGATCATCTGCGGTTCCTTATGAAATGCAATCTGGTTGTTGAGCTATTTGAAAAAAGAGTTAAAAAGTAATCGGCTTCGTTGAAAGCAATTACATGCGTGTTTTAAAGTTTTTCTTACCCTCTATGCGTAGGAAACCGGCCTTCTGTAGTCCCGTGACACCCCTATAATTTTAATATCTTACAAAAAGATACTTTTTCATAATAATGTATGTTAATTTCATGCATCTTTTCTAGGCAAAAGCTCTCCACATTATAAGAAATTGAGCACTAGTTCCCCCCCAAGTTGTACTAATAAGAGCAAACATTGATCCTGCTTACTTTACAGTAATATATGTTATGCAGGGTAGTAGTAGGGGGAAAACTTCTACAGTTATGATTAAAATCTAGATCATGCGTACGGGCTTTTCTAAAAAAGAAAATAATAAGTGCAAAGAACTGGAATGATATTAAAATAAAAATAATGTGAAAAATAAACAGCTCATTTAATAACATAAGACTCCAACAAAAGGACCCGTTGAATTAAGCAAGTACGATAGTCCAGAACATGGAGACTTCCTCTTTGCGAATCCGAATGAACAAAAAAAAAAACCTTTCTTGTGAATTTGTCATGCATACAATTGCTGCAAATTACATAAAAAAAACCTTTAAGACCAGGCCCGCTAACAAGCAAAACAAAAGGCTACGGGCCCGGTTTCAATTAAAGAAAAAAAAAACAGCAGAAATTAAAAATCAAATAGTCAAAGATGGTCTGACCGGCACCCAAGCTTGGGGGTGTCAATGGGTACGATACGGGTAGGGTGAAAGTACTTTTATACTCATACCCATTAAAAATGATCTTACTCATATTCTACCTTTACTCATTAAAAATTGACCTTACTCTACCCTACCCTTACCCGTTAAAATTACCGAGTAACGAAACGGTAGCGGGTGAATAACAAATAATACTAGTATAATAATTAGTTTTATTATATTTTACAAATAGAACATCAAAACTCATTTATTTCGCACATATGCAATAACATTACTAATAAAAAATAAAAATAAAAATAAATGTGCAATCAATTTTAACTAAATAGTATTTTTTATAAAACAAGAGAATTAAAAAACATAAATATATTTTCCGACAAATTTAATTATTTAATTAAAGAACAAGACATATAAATAAAAGTAATATATTTAATATTTTTCTTACAACAAAAAACAATACACTAAATAACAAAAGTACTCACTAATTATTGCTCAAACATTATCATATTATTATATTTTATATAATTATCCTATAGGATAACGGGTACAAAATAGCCTTACCATACCCGTACCATTACCCGTTTAGCTAACGAAAAAAAATCCTTATCCATACTCATACCCAATAAGCTAATGGAAAAAAAAATCTTACCCATATCCGCATTATCGAATATGGTATGGGTTGGATAATCGGTTAAAAGGTATCATTGACATGCACCCCTACCCAACCGAAATTTTATTAATCGAAAAAATATCAAAAAAATATCAAAAAAGGATAGAACTGTTGGCGAATTTCTAAATATAGGTAGGCCGTGATTAATCGTTCCGTCCCATGGGACGGGATGGACCTCTCCGTCTTACTTAAGAATACCCTAACCCTCCAGAGCGCTAATCTAACTCTTGGACCGTTCGAGCTAAAAAAAACAAAAATGAAAAAACCCAGGGATGGGTTGGACCTCCCTGTCCAAGGATCGGGAAAAAAAAAAAAAAAACCAGGGCCGGGTAGGACCTCCCTGTCCCAGCCCAGGGTACAACTAAATATATAACTTCAATGGGATAAGAAGACTTTTGTTAAAAATGGTTCACTTAATGTCTTTCGAGCTGTGATACATTTTACCTATAACCATTCAAACACAGTTTGATGTCACTATTAACTCCTATCTGATTAGCATCATTCACTCACTATTCTACTTTTACTATTTTAATAGCACCTTCTAGTAGTATTTTTTTACTTGCCAAATGAGCTCTCCAAGAATTTAACCATTAAAAAAGGTCACTGTTTCATTTGTTGACTTTAGGAGTACGATGCTACACTGGAGTTCTATTGGGCTCCTTTCCTAGTGGAGTACCCTGGGCCTGGGACGGGGAAGTCCTACCCGGCCCTGGGTTTTTTTTTTTCCTGATCCTCGGACGGAGAGGTCCAACCCGTCCTTGGGTTTTTTCATTTTTTTTTTAGCTCGGACGGTTCAATAATTAGGATTAGCGTCCTGGAGGGTTAGGAAATTCTTAAGTAGGACGGGGAGGTCCATTCCGTCCCATGAGACGGGACGATTAATCACGGCCTACCTATATTTAAAAATATGCTAACAGTTCTGCCCTTTTTCGATATTTTTTTTATATTTTTTCGATTAATAAAAATTTCGGCCTACCCAAGCCTGGATTATAAAGTTATTTCAACGCCGCACTTAAAACTAGAAGAGTGTTTCAGGCCATTTGATTTTCATCTTACAGTAGAGATGGATTCTCAGTGAACAGCTCGGATTGAAGATCTCCTAATTTCCATCCAACACTGAAAGAACTGACCCGTCCATTTATATCGGACGGTTTAGATTAGAAAAGCAGGACCCTCTTAATTAATCAAACTCCTGCCTTACGGTTGCTCAAAATTGAATTTTCTCACCAAGAAATAGAGAGCTCAGGGAGGAGTCGATGATCAGAGTAAGAGAGATCGTGTTTAGCAAAAACATAAGAGAGAAAATCGGAGTTCCTTGCAATCTGGTATGAACTTTCGTGACTGATTTATTTCTTTTAAATTTGAGAACAAGTACAGTACGAATTTGTTTTAGCGCTGTTTTGACTATGATATGTCTTTATTTTGTTGATATTTTAGTGCATTATCTGAAAATTAAGCACGTTTATCTTGTTGAGAAGCTGCCAAGTTTTGTATTAATTGAAATAAGTTACATTTACAATTTCTTGCCTTACTAGTTCTCCTTTTCCCATGGTAGACACCGGTACCAAGGACTTTAGAGTTCACACCATACTTGTAGGTTGTAACTATCTACTCTACAACCAATATCAAAAATCAGTGACCCACAATCTATTACGGCTGACTATTACAAGTCAGTCTCTGAACCAACCTTCTCTGGGTCTAAACATTCTAACCCATTAGCAGAATTTAAACCACAACTTGACCTCTTGTTCTATCATGTCAGCCAACTGGTACGCTGGTACCATTTTCTCTCTGAAGACCAAAGCATTACGTTGCTTCCAAATCATCCATATTATTAACACCACCGAGCGACACCATACTTCCTGTACCGAGTCACCCGATACCATCAGCCGGCAACCCAGTTTCAAAGCAATCAGCCTCCAAATTGTAGTCACATAAGAGCACTTAAATAAAAGGTGAATGGCAGTTTCTAGGGGTCCGTCACACAGCACGCAACCCACCACACAATTGATGTGCCTCTTAAGCAAAACATCTTGTATTAATATTTTAGATTGAAGGGCTAAATATGCAAAAAGTCTGACTGTTGGTGGGCATTTAGCTTTCCAAATTGGCATGAAATTCCATTTAATCTTGCCTTCTCCTGCCAGTACAGCATAGGTGTCTCTCACCGAATACACCCCTTGCTTTCCCCATCTCCAGCTGATATTATCCGTGTGGTCTGATAAGGTAACCTGCTGAACCTCCTCCGAATATGAAATTAATTGGTCCATTATCAGATTCGCTTCTGTTAGTGAAATTTTCTGTTGTTGAGGCCTTAGCAAACCATCCTTGTAGCTTCTTATCGGTGCCCCCTGCCAATTATTAAACCAGAAGGAAATCGAGGATCCATCTCCTACTTCCCATTGAGCACACCAATGAAAAATGCCCTTGATTTTAAGCAATTGGACCCAAAAAAAGGAATCATTTGCAGTTCATAGGAGAGGTCCATCCTCACTGCGGCTAACACCTCGCAACTTCTTTGCCCGAACCGACCATAGTGCCTCGGGTTCCTTATATAACCTCCACCACCATCTGAGCAATAGCGAGATGTTTTAAAGTTCAAAATTGGAGACACCTAAGCCTCCCCATATCTTAGGTATCCGAACTGCATCCCAATTAAACAATGAAATGCCCCTTCCTCCCCGATCATTCCTTCCCCACAAAACAACCTACGGACCTTGTCCATCCGATCAATTACCCATTTCGGAATTTGGAAGCAATTCATAAAATAGATTGGAATTGAAGACAAAACCAAATTTACTAATTGGAGCCGGCCACCCCTCGAAATCAGTTTGCATCTCCATCCTTGCAATCTCCTTTTCAGTTTCTCTACTAGTGAGTGGAATAGCTGTTTGCCTGGTTTCTTGGCCGTCAAAGGCATACCGAGATAAGTGACTGGCAACGATGTCTTCGGGCACTGGAGCACCGCTTTGATCATCTCAATATCATGTGGTTGTACATTAAAATGCACAAATGCACTCTTGCTGAAATTAATGCTCAGCCTGGACACCTTAGAGAATAATCTGAGCACTATTTTCAGCATGACAATCGTCCCACGGTTTGCATTTGCAATGAGCGCCGTATCATCGGCATGTTGCAAAGCTAGCATTGATTCGGGAATTATTGTAGAGATTATGCTATTTGTCAAACCATTTGCCACTCCAATGAATTGTTGAAAAACATCTACAACTAGTATGAAGATCATTGGAATAACGAAACCCTTGTTTATGCCAAAAAAAATTCACTTGGTTCTCCATTCGCCAGAACCCTTGAAGAGGCTGATTCTAGCATGCCTCGAATCTATCTCACCCATCTGTTTGGGAAGCCACGATGTTCCATAACCGTGATTATGAATTCCCAGTTCACTGAATCAAAGGCTTTGGAGAAGTCGATTTTCAACATGATCGTAGGGCTTTTTGTGGAATTGACATGGTGTAAAATCTCTCTTGTTACTATAAAATTCTCTGCAGTGTGCCTCTCACGTATGAATGCCGTCTGATAAGTTGATACCAACCTTGGCAACTCATGACTCAACCTATTAGCAAGTAGCTTAGCAATTAGTTTGGGCATTAAGTTAAGAACACTAATTGGCCAAAAATCTAATACTGTTTGAGTTGCTTCTTTCTTAGGTATCATGACTATGTTTGCACAATTACTTCCGGATAAATCCAAGTTGTGGTCGTAGAAAGCTTGCATCATCCCCAAGATATCTCCTTTGAGCTCCTCCCAATAACATCGAATAAACTCATTTGGTAGACCGTCCGGTCCAGACGATTTGTTAGCTGCCAAGCTAAAAATCGCCTTTTTCCACTTTAGTGAAGGGGGACTGCAAGTGATCTAAATTCACCCTAGCTAATGCCGGGTATAACTCAGTAACATCAATTGGTATAACCCGTGTCTCAACTCCAAGTAATCCTTTCATGTGCTCAAAGAACATACTTTGGATCTCCTTTTTGTCAGTGACATCCGAGTGTCCATTGTGAAGAGATCGACTAGATTTTTTGCTGTTCTGCTCGATGAAAATGCGTGGAAAAATCTAGTGTTTTTATCCCCATTTGTTAGCCAATGGCACCGAGACCTCTGTTGCCACCTCATCTCACTTATATTCGCCAATTCGTATGCCCTTGCCCTAATTTTGAGCCTTAGATTGAATTCTCTTTGATCCAAATTCCTTTTCTCCTCTATCTGATCAAAGAAAAGAATGATTTTTTTGCACGAAGTCAATTGTGTTTCCAGCTGACCAAAGTTAGATAGGTGCCACCCCCTCATATGCTCATGCAACCCTCTGACCTTCTTATCAAAGTTGTCTAGCCTACCCACATCCGTCCTAGCTGGGTACCCCCATAGTGACTGAACCACCCTTGGCATTTCCGGGTACTTAAACCAGAATTTCTCAATCCGAAAAGGCTTCTTTGTCGGCTGCCTTTGTGCTTCTGTGCTGTTTGATTATATGCCACAAAGAGATTTCTATGATTTCAAGATCGAGATGTGACAAAATGTACGTAATGGCTCTTATTTTTAAAGTCAATTTGGATAATTCCGCATCACAACCTCTGATCTAGAGTTCTTTTACGTCAGGAAACACCACTGCTTCTGATTTTTTTTCCTTTACTTTGGCACAGAGATTTTTATCCATCTCTAGACACCCCAAGCTGATACTACATTTCAGAATTACTTAACATCTTACAAATCCTGTCAGATCTCAAAATGGAGGCATCACAACCAGGGGCGGAGGCCAAGTTATGGGGGTCAAATTTCGAAAGTTTCGTATGAGGGTCAATCTTATAAAATTTTCATAAAAATATGATGGTCAATTTTATAGTATTCATAGCATTCGCTATAAATTATACATCAAAATTGTGTCAAAATACAAATTTTTTATAAATGAATGATCCCCATTCATCATGAGTAGATCCGCCTCTTATCACAACCAAATCTACACACTGAAATTGTTACTCTCAGCCAAGCTAGCATGTCGATCCTGCCGAGCAGCCAGAAGGAAGCAGCCACACGAGATCCAACAACTTCGTCTAACTCGTTGGAAAGCAAGAAGACTATAGCAGCTATCCAAAAGGACTATAATCTGCACAAGTGGTCCATTGATAGGTATTGCAAGACCTTGCATAAGCATGGTTTGGACTTGAAGAAGCCTCTAGAAGAATTACTCAAATGTACTCGGACACAAAAGAAAAAGGATGACTTCATGTCTAGCCGAATCAAGGAGATCCGTGAGGGCTCTGTCTCTTTCTCTCTGTAATTTCATTTTAATAGTAGCATAAATGCAAAAATATATGTGGTGTAAAATATACATGTCAGCTTTGAATTTGAATGAATCCTTTCACCTTAATTTTAATATCTCCTCTTTTGAGATTTGAGTTTAAAAAAAAAAAAAATTCCTCTGTTTTTCTTTTTCATGTTTGGTTATGTATTTACTATTACAAAAAGAAGTGTTTGATGTTATGATTTGCAGCATGTTGCTGATTGAGTTATTAGGCTAAATTAAGGAATAATTGGAATTTATGACTTAGTCAGGTGTTATTGCATATTCATTACCGATTGAGGCCAAAATAGATGTAAATTAGACTTATTTTGAGGGAGAGAAAATTGCGTCAATACAACTCAATTGACACTAAACTGTGCAGATTGAGTATCAGAATTAACAGGTCTCTTTATTTTTATTTTTGTAGTTGAGAGAATTAAACATGACCTTCAGCTAGAGGTGAAAACGGAGCGAATACGGAGCAGATAGTGGTAAAACCATATCCATATCTCTTTTTAATTTTTCAGATACAAATACGGATCAAATATCAGCCGGATACAGATACGGATACGGATCGGATCGTATATTTATTAAAATAATATTAAAAAATACCAAAGTTCATAATATTTATCTAATTTTAATGGTGAATAACAATATTTTTTTATAATATATATTAAAATATATGATATATATCTACTATTCGGATACGGATAATTGAAATGTAAAACGATATCAGTATCCATATCCACACGGATATTTGGATATCGGATATCCACATCTAATTTTTCAAATACGGATCGGATATTATCCATACTGTTTTCACCCCTACCTTCAGCTGATACATGTCCCTGAGCTGGTCTCCACAAACATCAAGCTCGAGGATGCAAAGCAGTCTACATCGAAGGAGCCCCTGTTCACCAGTCAAACCACCGTGAAAAAATTCAAATATGAAAGGACACCCATGAACAATCTTAGTGATTTAGATATAAAGAACAAAGGAAAAACAAATTGAGACAGCAGATGTGAACAAGAGTAAAGTTGTAAAATCTGAAACCCCAGATAAGGAGAATGAAGTAAAGATACTAGAAATAAGAAAAGGTGATACATTGTTTTTTCAATTTACAATTCGAGAAGTGTTCCAAATGAGAATTCGTCTCTTCTCATAGTCTGACACAGTCCTTGTGCAGATTTACATTTAATACAAATCTGATAAACATATCCGGTTGACTAACATTGTATTACATATCTCCATGTATTAAGCACTGTCTTGACTCTTGACTGTGCTAATGCTCTCCAGACATACATCTCTAACTTCCAATCACATATCTCCATGTAAGCTAAACACCTGGTCGTTGATGGCAAGGGGATGTGGCCCAGTTGGCAGAGGGTATATTGGTTCAGCTTATAGAGAAAGCAGAGCTACATAAAGATAGGCTGTGTGCACGGCTTGGGGACCTGAAACACAATGCCGAGGAAGTACTGACCATTCAAGAAAAGGAGCTTCATGATTTTGTGTTTGCGATTTTGAGCACTAAGGTTGAGGAGAGGAAAAATAGGTATATCCCATCGGGGTTCTCTATCAATTTTTGTTTGGTAAAAAAAAAAAAAAACTGTATTAGCTTGACAGACAGCCTATACTACTACTTAAAGGTGGTTAGCCAAGAAAAAATAGGGATTCTTTTCATAAGTTATACATGCATAGACTGATTTTCTTCATTGCTTTGTTTCTGTATTGTCTTGTTCAATTGTCTCTATGAGTGCCTCTTTTGTGGTACAAAAGAGATGCACGTCCAGATACTGAACTGGTTCAAAACTGTTAATTTTCTATTCGGGCACAATGGCCTGGCTAATTGAATATTTCTAACAGAATGAAATAGTTTGGTACCTGTTATATAAAATTATAGTGCATACTATTTCATTGTCTCCTTTTAGGTTATATTTCCACCTCATTTCTGCTTTTACCAAGAAAAAGATATCTCCATACCCTCTGTTATTTTGGTCATAATCCAAAATGTTAGATTATTTACCATTTTTAATCTCAACTGTATGTATCATAAAATTTCATGCTAGTGCGATTGGATAAATAGCAGAGAAGAGCTCTTGCATTAGCTCCTGAAACTGTTCGTGGCTGTCAACGTTGAAGGTGCTTTTGCTTTTTTATTCCAAATATAATTAAGGCGTCACTGATTGAACACTTATGGGTCAATTGGAGGCCCCATACAGAACATTAATGGCTTTTCACAAATTAAAAAGCTTAACACTAAAAGGTTCTATAGAGGCATTGTACTTGATCAAACCTAAATTATCTTTACTTAATAAAGTAGAGAATAGAGATCTTATCCGCTTCGACTTCTACATACCATATTTTGCAAATAAGACCTTACATTTTTTAATACTTGAAAGTTGAAACCCACAACCTCATTTTTCAGAATGTACTGTAGTTATTGTTGTTGGATAATAAAAGGTGAATTGCATTAATTCCTGACATATTTACAGTTCCCTCTGAACACGTACAGCATAATGGTATTTACTAGTAAGTTAGTGGTCTCAAATCAAGCTTTTATCCTTCTTTCCAAAATGTGGTTATCAATGGATTTTTTTTCATGCTAAGGTGAAAATATTTTTTCAGCTGCAGATTGGTCATTTGTTTACTTTGACTCAGTCTTTTTTTCTTTATTGTGTGATGGTAATCTATAAATTATTCACAAAATTGTTGGATGTTATCATGTAATAACAATAAGCATGAGGAATGTTAACAATTACTTCTCAAATAAGATTTGATTGCTTTTTATAATTCCCCAAAACGCAAAAGGGTCACTTTCTTATGTGAAGTAATATATTCATAGTCTTTTCATGTTCCATAACACTATCATGTGCTTGTTTATATATGTTGAATGCTGCCTCCATTTGGATGCTTTTAGAATAAATAGTTGTATGATTTTTTTTAGCTAAGGAGATAAGTTCATTCTACTTTTTGAGAAATCCTCTGTTTCAAGAAAAGAAAATTATTGAAAATCGTTTGAAGAGCAGAACTCATATAATTTGAATATTTGAATAATATCCATCCCGACATGCATGAAGAAAAATAAAACCAAAAAAGAGCAAAAATAAATTGGAAAAAGGAGAATAATGAAAATGCTCTATAATTAATGCCTCGTTATTAGTTCATTCTCAGTTTCACAATTCTCTTTTAGATTTGCTTCACCTCCCTCAACCGTCTCTTCATGCAACTCCATCTCCTGCAACTGCTTCTCGAGTTTAGCTTTCTCATCTCTAAGTCTCGCATTTTCACGCATGGTTTGATCACAGTTACATAATACTCCATTCAACTCATCAAGCAATTGCCTGTTAGCTCCACGGAGACTGACAACCTGGGACCACATCTCATGCAATTGCTTTTGTTTCCTCATGCGTGATCTCCTAGCTGACTCTCTATTAGATATCATTCTTCTCTTTCTCCTTTCTTCTGCTTGTCGAGATTGGTATTCATCCATATCATCTGAGCTGCGTTTGCCGTGATTAGTTGCAACTTCAGTTTCAGGTAAGATGACAAGATCGGGCATGTATGGTATTGAGTGGAGGTGCATCCCAAAATGGAATGAGGGAGTGGCATCTCTTGACATGTAGTAATGGGGGTTGAAAGAAGAAGGATTTGTCATAGGCATGTATGGTATACTGTCAACTCCTCCTGGATACATTGTTTTGAGAGAGATAAGAGACAGTGTGAGAGAGAAATGAAGAGAGGATTGAGGGTCAAGCGGGATAGCTTGAGAGGTTGGTGGGGGTGATTTATAGACCTGTTAGAGGATTACATCCGAGAAATCTTATGCATCCCCAATTTTGTATCAAGCTTGCATGGCTCTTGTAGTCTTTGTTTTATCAGAGCAAAGCAACAAAGAATTTGCGTACGTAACTTCAAATTTTTTTTTCATCAAAAGCGCCCGAAGGCAGACTTCAAGTTAATTAAGTGGGGAGAGGCAAAACAAGGACCTGAGCTAGGTACTCTGTTATGAGAACCCAACCTGGAGCTCTATATTGTTCTTGATGGAGTAATCCTCAAGACTCGATCTTACGTGTACAGGCTATAGATGATGTGGATGTGTGTGTGTGTGTGTGTGTGTGTATTTAGGTTGGGGTTGGGGGCGTGATTGTGCGAAATTCAGTACAGACGTACAGTGCACGAATCTTGAGAGATTTCAAGCGTCGGAATCCACACTTGCCCCTCGGCGGGTGATACGGATCATCCCCCAATTTTTTTAAAGAAAAATACTATTAGTGATTCATTGCATTTGGAGTGCTATATATATTATATAATTAATTTTTTGAACCGATCACGTTGTTGATATTTTCTTGCCGACTTGCTGTTTTTTTTTTTTTCACATATTTAATAACCAATTGGACTTGTCTATATATGTTTGATGTTTAAAAGGGATCGAGCATAATATTCTTAATATCTTTGTATCAGTTAAACAATATTCTTCATGTAATCCGAAAGATGCATTACATGATATCTTCTTCTGTAGCTTTACAGATGGCATTGTAGTGTAAAATGTTTGATTGTAGCTCTGTAGTTAGTTTAAAGTAGCTCTGTAGCTTTAATTGTAGTGTAAAAATAACAAGTGCATAGTAACCTTACAGATGCAGTGATTGTCTGTCCTTCACATTTATGTCTTAGACGGGGTCGAATTTAAGGGCACTCACGATCCGGATCGGTCATGAGTCAACCCGATCCGCTAAGAATAAAAGTATTTTAAAATATATTACATGATATCTTTTAGACAACAAAATGTGCCTCCCTATCTACGTACTGAAAATCAAAATTCATTTTAATTAGTTCATTAAAAACACTTAAAATTTAGGAGATTAATAAAAAAATTATCATATCAGGTTAATCAGTGATCCAATTACAGACGAGTCAAAAAATTTGTACATGCACCTGATTGATGAGTTCAAATCCAGTACGGTACCGTATCATGTAGAATGAGATCTCTATTGTTTTTTTTTTAACCTGGCATGAATTTTAAAGCGAACCCTTATAATTCAAATAGACCCCAAAATTATTTTAGCTCGACTGGGAACTCATTCTACCCATGGCAGAACTAAGCACAAGTGCAAGGAGGTAAGCCACCTCTATAAATTAGAAAGTTTCATTTTGTCCTTTAAATCTTTAAATTTTTACAAAAAATATTATTATTAGTCTCTCTCATAGAGTAAAATTACATAACATCCATCTATCCGTCTCCTTATTCAATTTTATAACTTTGCACTTGAATTTCATCCTAACCTAATGCAGTACCTCAGAGAATATTCACCCCTGACCAATGGGGACATTTGTGAGTCGTATCTGGTCAGATATGGGTTGACCCGTTAATGACCCTCTATGGCTTTATGTCCTATCCTATTGTGATATTGTGATCCATGGAAAAAAACGAAATAACGACAAAATGAAATGAAGAAAGAAAAGAGATCAATACGCTATATCTTGTTTGTGCTTTTGCGATGCATATCGCGGAAATGTAGCAACGCTAAATCTATTCAATAAAGTAACCAATCATATTCACATGCAGTTTGTTATACAATTAATTTTGGGTTAATTGATAACATTGCGCCTTTGAAAGAGAAAATAATATTTAGTCAACATCGTCAACAGATAGAGCCAAATTAATATACATATTCTTTCTAACAGTAGTCAACAATAAAAACGTGACCTCAAAATTTTGGGTGTTTGTGGTTTTCACAGTTGCTAATCCTGGAACGCTACTCCATAAAAGTAAAATTTGTCAATGTGTACAGTAAATTACTGAATTATCAGCAAAAGGTTAAAACATTTATGGGATGTCCCAGTGTCCCCAAAAGGAAATGTACAAGGCTTGTCCACTCCAAATCAAGCAACAGTAGAAACAAGGGACTCGAAGAGAAAAGTCCCTTGAATAACATCATACACATTTAAGCACCCAAGCCAGGTGCTCTTCCCATTCAAGTTTTTGTCGTTGGTTTATAGTGACCTCCATTCTTTCTTTTTTTCTTTTCTTTTTTTGCCCAATTAAATAAATTTTTGGATAAGACCCTTTTTTTCCTGTAGTATCTGAAAACAAAAATAAACTTATAGTTTGGTTTTTGAGGAAATTTTATTTCAAAAATTCTAGTGTGACAAAATGCTGTTGTTGTTAGTGTTTCGCCAGATTTGAAACGCTAACAGTTTCGCCTTGTTCTGATATAAAAATATTTGTCACAACTTCTTCTTTTTAAATGCTGCAGATTAAAAGTAGGTGGATAATTAAGGTCATAAGAATTATTATTTATGTTCGGTTCTTCTTCTGTTGATGTGTCATGGAGAAATCAAGACCGTTTATTTGGGATTGAAATCGGAGAATTGAAAATTATAGGGGTGCTAGGCCAAATTATTTTTTAATTAGTACAGTCCGATTCAGATCATCTGATGTTAAATGGATGTTCAAAATGTAGCTTGTGGGATCCATTAAGATGGGTTTGCATATATCCGAGTTCAAATTAAATTTTGAAATAGGCACGACCCTGGTAGTTTATTGTGTTAAATAATTTTCATGTAATGCCGTAATGTGTTCAACTTGCATTTTACATGCCATAAATCGGACGGAGCAGAAAAATATGAAAAATTAAAAGTATAATATGGACCGTTGATTTTGATAAGACCACCTAGGGGTGCAAACGGGTCGGATAGTGGTAAACCCATAACCGTATCTGTTTTTATTTTCTTGGATACATATACGGATCGAATATTAAACAGATACAGATACGAATATAGATTGGATATTATACGGATACACAAATAATTTGAATATCTAATTTAAATATTGTACTAAAATTAACATACTATTCAATAAATAATTTTTAAAATTAGAAAATGAAAATAAGAAAAAATACATATATAATTTGGATATCAAATCATTATGATAAAAAAAATATTTTTTCTCATATTAAACTTGTTATGTGATTACAAAATATATATCTCGTTAATAAAAATTAACCACCAAGCTATTCGGTGTTTAGTTGAATTATAATAGCTAAAATAAAGAATCAAACTTGTTTGTCTTATTAGAACAAGCTATTCTCATAAAAAGTTGAAACAAGCTATTCTAATAAGACAAATGTCAATTTTGCTATTTTAACTATTCTAAAATTGAAACAAGCTATTCCAGTTCTGAAACACGAAGCCGTGTCCGTATCCGTATCCGTCTATGAATATCTGAATCTGCAAAAATGCAAATACGGATCCGGATACAGATAATATCCGATTCGTTTCATAAAAAAAACAACTATGACAACAGTGTCATCCTTTTTGATAGCACACAGATGCTGACTCATTGAATTTGCAATCATACTCTGTAGTAAATTCCATACACCCATTGATGAATGAATTGTATGGATCCCGCCGCAAATCCAATGAATTATTCTCCTGCATGACTCTTCTCTTTCATTCCAACAATGAAAATTATTGTTAACACAAATACACAATCAATAAAATCATTAACAGGGGCTAGAGTGCTAGACCCTTATTTGTTACTAGTTATTGTAAAAATAAAGAAATTCATTAAATAATTATAGTTTATTTAAAGACTATTTCATATCATATCAGCAATTTTAATAATTATCTCTCAATATTTTTCATGTTGTCTCTATCCCAGCAATTGATTTTTAATTTCAATTGTTTCCGTAATTTTGCAACTTTAAGCCTAATTACATTTTTGCAATTGTAAATTGCATTCTAGTTGTAAGATATGTTGTGGTACTTTTAACAATATTGCTAATTTATAAAGATTAAATTAGCAATAAATTTACATTACTGCTATTAATATATCAGCATTTATATTATTTTTTGACAAATGAGATGAGATGCTTTAGCCTGCATATCTAAATGAATCAAAATTTATAACAACAAAAAAACACGCTTGGTTAGGTGAGTTAAAATGCACCTCAATTATCCTCTACGAAATAGAAACAATATATATTTATAGTTCCATGTAGATATTGGGTTATAATAATGTCTCTTTCAAAGTGATGTGAGCATATACATACGTACAGGAAAATAGATGTGGGTGGCAGGCGTATATATAGTGCTTGTGGGGGAGTATATATCATGCATGATCATTAATTCATCATGTGGGTTAAGCTGATGCAGGGTGCGGTTCCTTTTATTTTCATAACCACCTTCCAATCTAGTGATTGTTTTTTAAAGAAAGATGAAGGTCAAGTCTTCAAATTCTATACTTTTGTTATTTCAATAAAATATTTTATTCATCCGGATTTCGAACCCATGACCTCTCATATGGAGTAAGGGTGGCAACGAGTTGTTAAAGAGCGAGCTAGGCCTCACTCGTAATCAGCTTATTTGTGGATCAAGCTGAGCGAACGAGTTTGAATTTTAGGTCCCGAGCTGAAACTGTGCTCAAGACTGACTCGTGGCTTGTCCGAGCGAGCTAGGCCTCACTCGTAATCAGCTTATTTGTGGATCAAGCTGAGCGGACAAGTTTGGATTTTAGGTCCTGAGCTGAAACTGCTGCTCAAGACTGACTCGTGGCTTGTCCGAGCGAGCTGAGTTGGCTCGTTACAAGCTTGGCAGATTCATAAATTTGTATATTTTCTTTCCTACTATATCTTAAATTTTCAGAGCACATCTTATCAATTATGGATAAAACAAAATAACATTTATATGACTAATTATTGAGGAATACTCTTAATTCAAGTGCAACTAAGCAAATCAACTACTATAAATTAAGTTTGAAGCTAAATTCATATATACAAAAATATCAAATTCCTAAATTTATACAAACATAGTTCATAGAATAAATTCATACATACCAAATCAAACAAATTATACAAATAACTTTGTTGCTTATAATTAATTCACACATATTCCATACAAAATTACCGATCAACTTAAGCACAGTCCAAAGTGCAATTACCATAACACTGGCTGTAACATCCATAGACCATAGTATCCCCAACTTGAAGTGAACGGATCCGATTAAACTATTAAACTATGTATATTAAATAGCTCGTTAATGACCGAGCTGGCTCGTGTCGAACCAAGCCAAACTCAAACTCATTAATTTTGGCTCGAGTTTGTGGCGAATGAGTTGTTACCGATCGAGTCACGAGCTGATACCAAACAGGCCACAAGCCACGAGCTTTTTTGCCAGCCCATATGTCTTTGCTACTAGACCAAAAGCTAGTTCTTAACCTAAATTGTTTTAATTGATCATATGATATTTATAGTAGCTGATCAAAGACCAAATGATAAATGGTGCCTTGTTGTTTGTTTTTTCAAAGATAAGATGGACTCAAGTTTCTCAACTTTAAGTATGCATATAAAATTTTAAATCATGTTTTAAATTTGCAACATTTCTCATGGAGCATTGCCTTAGTCACGAGACTTAGAGTATCTACCTTACTATTTTTACAATGTACATCTGCTGCTGCTTCTTCTTGTATTTTTTTTTCATACCGTAACAAATCCTCTTAATTATATATGGTGTAAGAGTTTATCATGCGTTCTGACAAAGTAAAAAAAAAAACAGAGAAAGCTGATGTATATATGAGAGAATCCCCTATAGACCGTCCAATCCACCTTAAGGTCCGTGTACTCCATGTTAATATTCATGAGCATCCACTTCAACTTTTGTGTGCACGGATTTTAAAGCAAATTTGACAATTTTGGAGTCAATCAGACTCAAAAGTAGGTCTAATGTCCATCAAACCTACTCTGCTCTCTCGAGTAAAATAAACTATCTACATCTCGGAATGAGAGTAGGTCCGATGCCCATCGGACCTACCTTGGTTCGATGGGTGTGATGACTATCCGATCTGCATCAAGATTCGTGTGTTCTGCATCAAAATCGTGTAAGACTGTATCAATTTCCGTGTGCATAGATCTTGATGCTAATCGTACGGTGATAGAGCTAATTGAACCTAACTCTAGGTCCGATGCCCATCGGACCTACTCCTATCTCCTAGATCTCATTCTACCAGGTCAGGTATCTAATTGGATCTGAGTTCGATGTGTATATGATGGTCCATCAGCTTGCATATATGCCTGATACTTCATGGCCTGTTTGCTAGATTAGGTTGGCCAGATGCAGATGCATTGCATTTTCATGCTTCAATTATTTAGTAAAGGGGAATAATGTGTCAGATGAGCTTTAATTTGAGTGAGACTGCCAGAGAGACCAACAGATCTAGAAAGGTGGCTAGAGTTGAGAAATTGTTAATGACTACACATAAAAGACCGCATATATCATAACTATATCATATTGTAATTTGTAAAGCAAGCGGCATTATACATGTACATTTTGCAAATTTTTCAAAGTGGACCAAAAGATGTTTTGTCAGGAGTTCCATAATTTGGCGATTTTTTTTTATTTGTGGTCCAAAGCATTTCTCTTTTATATATATATATATATATATATATATATATATATATATAGGGTCTGTCTAATTTGCTGCCGGCAGCAGTTCGGCCAAGTGCTGCCGGGGCTATATTTAACCGTGTGATGTCCAAACAACAAATTCAAACCGTTAGATGTTTAATCTATACTATAATCTACTTAGAGACCAAATTTTACATTTTTTGGAATTTTTTTACTATATATTAAGCTGGTTTGAAAACCGCTGTTTTTAGTAAATTTCTGCAACGTTAAAAACAGCGGTTTTCAAACCATCTTAATATATAGTAAAAAAATTCCAAAAAATGTAAAATTTGGTCTCCAAGTAGATTATAGTATAGATTAAACATCTAACGGTTTGAATTTGTTGTTTGGACATCACACGGCTAAATATAGCCCCGGCAGCACCTCGGCCGAACTGCTGCCGGCAGCAAATTAGCCACAGCCTATATATATATATATATAGTTGGGCTATTGTACTTCGCGAAGTAAAACGAAGTTTTACTTCACGCTCATATTGCCATTTTGAAAATCCAAAATGTCGATCCGAACCGTTCAAGTTGTTCTCCATATTGAAATGTGCTTGGAGACCAAATTTTACATTTTTTGGAATTTTTTTACTATTTATTAAGCCACTTTGAAAATCGTTGATCCATTGTGAACAGTAAAAACAGTAAAAAATTCTGGACCAATGGATCAGGGATTTTCAATGTGGCTTAATAAATAGTAAAAAAATTCCAAAAAATGTAAAATTTGGTCTCCAAGCACATTTCAATATGGAGAACAACTTGAACGGTTCGGATCGACGTTTTGGATTTTCAAAATGGCAATATGAGCGTGTCGCGAAGTACAATAGCCCAACTCTATATATATATATATATAGATCGACTATGGTGAGTTGCGAAGTAAGATGTCATTTTTACTTCACGCTCATATTTTAGTTTTGAAAATCTAAACAACCGATCCGAACCGCTCAACATGTTCTCCATATTGAAATGTGCTTGGAGACCAAATTTTACATTTTTTGGAATTTTTTTACTATTTATTAAGCTACTTTGAAAATGGCAGATCCGGGTGAACAGTAAAAAACAGTAAAAAATTCTGGACCATTCGATCAGCGATTTTCAAAGTGGCTTAATAAATAGTAAAAAAATTCCAAAAAATATAAAATTTGGTCTCCAAGCACATTTCAATATGGAGAACATGTTTAGCGGTTCGGATCGGTTGTTTAGATTTTCAAAATAAAAATATGAGCGTGAAGTAAAAATGACATCTTACTTCGCAACTCACCATAGCCCAGCTCTATATATATATATATATATATATAGAGAGAGAGAGAGAGAGAGATGGACTTAGCTAAGCCATGGAGTAAAACGCTTTGTACTCCACGCCATATTTTCATTTTGAAAATCCAAACTACCGATCCGAACCACTCAAGTTGTTCTCCATATTGAAATGTGCATGGAGACCAAATTTAACATTTTTTGGAATTTTTTTACTATTTATTAAGCCACTTTGAAAATCGCTGATCCGGATGAACAGTAGCAAAACAGTAAAAAATTCCGGACCAATGGATCAGCGATTTTCAAAGTGGCTTAATAAATAGTAAAAAAATTCCAAAAAATGTAAAATTTAGTCTCCAAGCACATTTCAATATGGAGATCATGTTGAGCGGTTCGGATCGGTAGTTTGGATTTTCAAAACGAAAATAATGAGACGTGGAGCACCAAGTCGTTTTACTCCATGGCTTAGCTAAGCCCAGCTCTATATATATATAGAGGAGGGTTCCAATACCTCATGCTCTTCATACCTCATATTTTATATCTTCATTTTCAAAGTCCAAACTGTTGATCCGAACCGCTCAACATGATATCCATACTAAAATATGCTTGGGGATGAAATTTTATAATTTTTGAAATTTTTTTACTATTTTTTAAGATCGATACAAAATTATTGTTTTTGGACCGTTCAAAAAACAGTGATTTTCTACCCATCTTAAAAAATAGTAAAAAAATTTCAAAAATTATAAAATTTCATCCCCAACCATATTTTAGTATGGATATCATGTTGAACGGTTCGGATCGACAATTTAGACTTTGAAAATAAAGATATAAAATATGAGGTATGATGAGGTATGAAAGGCATGAGGTATTGGAACCCTCCTCATATATATAGAGCTGGGATATGGTGAGTTGCGAAGTAAGATATCATTTTTACTTCACGGTCATATTTTTATTTTGAAAATCTAAACGCCCGATCCGAACCGCTCAACATGTTCTCCATATTGAAATGTGCTTGGAGACCAAATTTTATAATTTTTGGAATTTTTTTACTATTTATTAAGCTACTTTGAAAATCGCTGATCAAATGGTCCAGAATTTTTTACTGTTCACCCGGATCTGGGATTTTCAAAGTGGCTTAATAAATAGTAAAAAAATTCCAAAAAATATAAAATTTGGTCTCCAAGCACATTTCAATATGGAGAACATGTTGAGCGGTTCGGATCGGGTGTTTAGATTTTCAAAATGGAGTATGAGCGTGAAGTAAAACGACGTTTTACTTCACAACTCACCATAGTCAATCTCTCTTTATATATATATATATATATAGCTGGGCTATGGTGAGTTGCGAAGTAAGAGGTCGTTTTTACTTCACGTTCATATTCTTATTTTGAAAATCTAAACAACCGATCTGAACCGCTCAACATGATCTCCATATTGAAATGTGCTTGGAGACCAAATTTTACATTAATTTTTTTACTATTTATTAAGCCATTTTGAAAATCGCTGATCCAATGGTCCAGAAGTTTTTACTGTTTTTTACTGTTCACTCAAATCAGCGATTTTCAAAGTGGCTTAATAAATAGAAAAAATGTAAAATTTGGTCTCCAAGCACATTTCAATATGGAGATCATATTGAGCGGTTCGAATCGATGGTTTAGATTTTCAAAATAAAAATATGAGTGTGAAGTAAAACGTTGTTTTACTTCACAACTCACCATAGTCTATCTCATATATATATATATATATATAGAGAGAGAGAGAGAGAGAGAGATGGACTTAGCTAGGCCATGGAGTAAAACGCTTTGTACTCCACACCATATTTTCATTTTGAAAATCCAAACTACCGATCCGAACCGCTCAAGTTGTTCTCCATATTGAAATGTGCTTGGAGACCAAATTTTACATTTTTTGGAATTTTTTTACTATTTATTAAGCCACTTTGAAAATCGCTGATCCGGATGAACAGTAGCAAAACAGTAAAAAATTCTGGACTAATGGATCAGCGATTTTCAAAGTGGCTTAATAAATAGTAAAAAAATTCCAAAAAATGTAAAATTTGGTCTCCAAGCACATTTCAATATGGAGATCATTGTGCTTGTAGACCAAATTTTACATTTTTTGGAATTTTTTTACTATTTATTAAGCCACTTTGAAAATTGCTGATCCGGGTGAACAGTAAAAACAGTTCAACCAAATTCTGGACCATGTGATCAGCAATTTTCAAAGTGGCTTAATAAATAGTAAAAAAATTCCAAAAAATGTAAAATTTGGTCTCCAAGCAGATTTTAATATAGAGATCACATCTAACGGTTTAGATCGACCGTTTGGACTTTGAAAATCCGAAAACCATTCGTTTGCACCAAGGCCTTGGTGCAAACGTTTGTGTCTTAGTCACTCTCTCTCTCTCTCTCTATATATATATATTAAAAGAATAGGATAAGGCTTAGCCCCTAATTTATATAATATTTATAATAAAATATATATATAATAATTTGTTGATCAAAACTGCTCAACATGATCTTCATAATAAAATATGTTTGGAGATCAAATTTTATATTTTTTTTAGAATTTTTTTACTATTTTTTTTAGATAGGTACAAAATCACTATTTTAAGGAGGAGATTTTGGACCATCCGAGTGATATTGTACCTATGTAAAAAAATAGTACAAAAATTCTAAAAAATATAAAATTTGGTCTCCAAGAATATTTTATTATGAAGATCATGTTGAGCGATCCGGATCGACTGTTCGGACTTTGGAAACATAAATAAAAGATGTGAAGCATATTGGAGCACCAAATCATAGTGCATTTGAACCCTACTCTTGTAGAAAATCATAGTAGTAGTGTAGTACACAAGAAATATGTTCATTTACAGAGAAACATCAAGTAATTTAGAACAGAATTAATAGACACTGTATCAAACCCATGATGGGTTGTATTCAAGATTGTAAGAATTTGACACAACAGTTTTTAATCTATAAAGCGCACATAAAATAAAACTAAAACAAGAATACATATGACTTGTGTTCTGCATAAATCAAAACTACTCTGTCAAAATGTCTACCCATCAACATCCATCTATATTAAAAATTTATTTGTTAGTTAGTCGATCAACATATTTCACTTTGGCAATTCTTTTGTATTCCTTTTTTTTTTCTTACACAAAAGATGCATGCATATGTAATTCCACTTCTTTTTTGTCTTTTTCATTCTTTTATTATTTCCGGAATGGCATACGTAATCCACTTAATTTGCATCAAATGTATCTTTTCAGTATCATCACTAACAATAAAACGTGAATTTGATATAGGCCCCTTCAAATCTTCAAATTATAAAATTTCCTTTCAAAATTAAAAATATCATTGCGGCCTTCCAAAACTAAAAAATTTCAACATTCATCCATAAAAATATAATAACCATATTCGCCTAAATCGAAATGTAATATTTAATTCAGTATTATTTTTTGCCTAAAATTAATTGTAAATTTTGATTGTCTATCCTACAAATTCGAGCATCAAATCACATTTCTTTGTAACCAATATGTTGTCAATGATCACTTTCACTTGGTTATGAAGAAAAATTATGCATTCATATATAGTTAGGATATTTTTGTAGGAAGGAATAGTACATGGTCTGGTTGCAACAAGAGGAAAAGAAAGGAAGGAGAGCTAACAAAGGGAAAGAAGGAGATAATACCAATTTTTATTTTATAATAAAATTTTATTTTTGTCAAAAAAAATTTAACAAAGTAGTTAAGAGATCGTAATATTTAATTATAGATTTTAAGGGATGGATAAATGTGGGAGAGGTTATTGAGTTTTGAGAAATAAAACGTAATTAAAGATGTTTAGAAGGGTATACATGGATTTAATTTTTTTTTTATTAGATTTGCAGAGGGTGGCTTTCAATTTAGGTAGAGCTGACGTTATGAAAATAAAATTAGCTTTTTCAAAGAAGAACAAAGTGGTACATTTTGTGGGTCCATCAGACTATTGGTAGCTTGCCTTTTCCCCAATTTTTTCACCATGGTTTTCTTTTTGGATATGCGCTTAATATTCATATCTTTATTTTAGAAACCCAAAAAAAATATGCGCTTAACATTTGTCTGGATAAATAGTAGAAAAAATATATGCCTACTGTTCTTAATACTTATCCAATATTATAGTTTGATATTTGGTTCGTTTGGTACATTTACTTTTGGGATGGTTTTATTGCCTAGTTTATTATTTATTTTTATTGTTTTTTGAAATAAGAGGTTTGATCCTGACATGTCTTTTTTGTTTCTTGAAAAAAATTAACGTGCAGAGTGAGCGACGTCATTATCTGTGTTAGTCTCATAATTCTATCTAATTTGAGTGAAGCTATGTATATTATGGATGGTCCATGCTATGAATTTATATGATCATATTTTTTTTTCTAAGTTCAAATAATTGATCCGAATAGTTAACATAATCTTCATACGAAAATATACTTGCGAACTAAATTTAACATTTTTTTTTATAATTTTACTATTTTTAGATAGATAAAAACCATTGCTGTTGAATGGTTCAGCATTTTCAAATCAAATGATTTTCTATCTTTATAAAAAGTACCAAAAGAAAATTCTAAAA
The DNA here is from genome assembly GCA_025461125.1 of Carex kokanica. Lineage (NCBI taxonomy): Eukaryota > Viridiplantae > Streptophyta > Magnoliopsida > Poales > Cyperaceae > Carex > Carex kokanica. The sequence goes on along the minus strand of JAJGRX010001058.1, from coordinate 869,554 downwards.
TATGTAAAATTTGGCGTACAGGTACATTTTCATATAAAGATTATATTGAATGGTTCAGATCAACTTTTTTTTTTTTTACTTTAAAAACGGAAATTGAATCTATAACGTGAATCAATTTAACATAGACTCACTCACCTAATTTTATTATTTGAGTACATGTATCATGTTGTTGTTCGTTATGAAAAGGTTTTGTTACAGTCCGAATCAAATTTTCAAACAAACATATTAATTCACACAAAAAAATTATTTGAAACTTACTTGAATGGTTGATTCAATCATCTTTTTCTGTTATTTGGGTATTGTGTTGCTAAATCTAATTAGTACAGTGACTTTATTTACATTAATGTTATTCTTCCCAGAAAATTAGAAGGATCCTTCTTTTAAAATCTCAATCATCCAACATATAACAAACATATAAGATCCACACCGAAAACTTCTCTAAATTATGTATTTATATCATATTGTCAACTGGTACAAGAAAAGAGATTCGTCTTTGATTTATTGATATTGTGATATAAAAAAAGGGGGAATCTTTTGGTAGTTAATTAGAGAGTTGTGGCCATCATCTCATGCTAAAAGATAAATGGAATTTTTTTTCTGTGTTGGATCAAATAGTACTTGTAAGTGTCATGATTTAATTCATCATTAATATAATTTTCTCTGATAAAATTTCAAACCGTATGGAATTGACTTATTATGAAATTATGAATAGCCATACATTATTTCTTCTTCTTCTAGAGAAATAATAAACCTCCAACATCTGCAAATATTATTAAAAAATAAATCTAATTTGATCCTTAAAAAATGACACCTAAATATTCAAAACACAAACTTTTGTGTGTTTTCTTTTAGAGTAAATAAATGGCTGAGATTTTTTTTATATTTTGTAATTAATATTTGAATCTAGAAACTCTCACATAAAAATATTATCTTAAATTATCGTATTAAAGGTGGTTTTTGAATCTTTGAATTTTTTTTTGTACTTCAAGATTCAAAATGAATAAAAGATGATGACCCAAATTGACCAATCTCTCTGTTTATTCAAGATAATATGATTGAGGTTTTATCATGCAACTAAGATACGGACACTTTTGTACCATCCGATATTAAAGTGGAGATGATTTATCAAATCAAATTTCTTCATATCTCTCAAATACGATTTTGTCGGAAGTCATTTTCTTTTGTACATTTCTTTTAGAAAAAGACCTCCTAATGTTGTCTTTATACCAAGGCTTATCTAGACAAGACCTCCTAATTTGTCTCTTGTGATTTTTGTAATTAAAGAAAATTAGTTGAACCATAGCTTTAATTTTCTCACAAATAATACTTTAGATTAGTTGATTGTCTTTAATTAAAGCAGCTTTTTGAAAATTCTAAACAAAATCAAGCCACCAATGACTTCAAGTCGGTCTTCAAACAATTCAAAACCACAAAAAGAGATATAGATTTTTATAATTTTGATTTCATTAAAGAAAAAAATCATATAAAAATATTAATTGAAAAATACAACATTGTAAGGATTATATATTAGTACAAATATCATATTAAAAAAATGTAATAAGATTTAGTGTCTATTAAACGTGCATTGAGTGATTTGATCTTTTCAATAATTTTAAATTAATAGTTCGAGATACACCACTAAAAAACACACAAATTCATAAAGTTGATTGGTATTTTATCCATATCCAACATCATATTTAAAAAATGCATGTTATTATACATGGTCGTCAAATGTCATTGGATATATGCAATTGAACTCGAAATAAATAGTACAAACTTTTTTACCAAGCACTTTTAAATTATTTACCAAAAAATATTGGGGCATACATGCGGAAATTAAATTGCATTATTTATCTGGTTAATGCATTGCAGTCTGTATCCGACATCATTTCACCTTTGAATGCAACATCACAAGTTGCAAACTTAAACCAAATTAATTGTAGACACCTGCAATTGTTTTTCTCAAATAATAAAGCCTCTGCAAGTTGGATACATTATTGTTTGGTGCTGAGCTCAAATTGGGACCAATCTACTCAAAAAATAGCTTCACTTAAATATATATAACTTTATATATAACTTTCATGCCCAAAAAAATTTGGTGAACTCTGCTGTTAGTCACTTCCAGCAACTTGGTTTCTCAGGTAGCTGTCATTTGACCTACATTCATAGTATTTAGTACAATATATAGAATGCCGACATTTTTATTAATATCCAAAGTTAAAATTTTAGTGTTAAATTTCAGCATATTGCTATTGATTCATAGTATCACTAAAAAAAAATTAATAATAATTAGTACCGGCTGGTCAGTACCAAAATAAATTAAAACTGGCCAGTAAATAGCCGGTATGGATATTTTTATAAATTCCCAACAACTTTGGTTATATTTATTAATTTGTAATTAACTTTGGATATTAATAAAAATGTCGGTATAGTATGTATACCAGAGCAATAATATTATAACTAGTATCATGTATGTGCGTTGCAATGGGGATATCACTACAAGAATCACTAAGTACATTTTCATATTTTTTCCCCTCCTCAAACATAGGTCCCTTATTCTTACTTATTTACAGTTTTTTTACTATGATTTATAACAGTAAGCTTGTTTATTTTAGAATCACTAAGTGCTCAGCCCTTTGTCCCACAAAACGTAGTATAAAGCCATGATGTCTCCATTTACCACTGTAGGCACTACCTACACATAAATATTCTCCTCAATTTATATATTTCTATTTGGTACAGTAAACAAACAAATAATAATTGCATGTATTGAAAGTTAAATGACACAGAGTCACAATAGAACCCCTCGCATTATCGATTATACGAAGCAATCTTGCAATAATAGTAGCAAAAGTTGCTAGTATTTATTATTACCAGCCATAAGTACACTCGATATATGGGTATGATAATAGGTAGTTTAGGCAAATTTTTGTAAATATTTTTTTTTTAAAAGAATCTTTCTAAGCATAGAAAAAGAACAACAATGTCAACAAAATTTCCTGCTGCTTTGTGCTTCTATGAATTTTTCTTGATTTTATTGGAGGGCTTCTATGATTTTCAAAGGGTCGTGGATTAGATTTGTATAGAAACAAAATTGAAAATATATTCTAGATTTCTCACAGCAATATATATAAAAACAAAGTAAGAGAAATAAGAAAATTAGGAAAAAATTAATTCGTTGTGATCCATATAGAAACGCAGAAGAAGTTTGGAAACAAAGAAATAAGAAAACGGAAGGTGGAGGAATAAGAAAACGGAGAAATATATCGCTAAATTTCAGACTCTACTCAATTTTAATTGTAACGTATCGTGTGGCAGTACGTGTGGTGAGTATGTTTTTAACTAAATTTAGACTTCTACACATAAAACATATGTATTTAATCAAAAGAAGACATATTATGTGATTGGAGGGCTGAGATTAAATCTGAAATTTAATCTTTCAATCATAACTGGTGGCGGATCGGACACCCAACATGCTTAATAATGGAATGGAGATATAAAAATGTCTATCACGCTTCTTATGTTATGTGGCATTCTCTGTGTGGTAATATATGTAATGAAAGAGGTAAATTCAGGGTTCGCAAGTTAAAAATGTGGGGCCCACTTATTGTCAATAGATAACTAACACTAACTAATAAAAATTATGTATGTGATTTATATAGAAGGATGTTCACTGTATAAACTCTCGGACGGTTTATAGGTCATATGGATGGATATACAATTAGATATATATTATTTTTTTAAGATACTGGCAGCAGCTGCCAATAGGCTATATTAATTGTAAGAGTTCAAATACATCATTACATCAAGCGGTCATGTTTGGATGTGTCAAGAATATGTCGAATAGAGACTATTTGGAATAGCTATAATAGTTGTTATTATCTATTCTTTGTAAATATTGGAATAGATACTATTCGGAAGTGTGAAAAAAGAGGAGAAAAATGTTTCATTTTCAGATTTTCGCCAACACAGTTCCAAAATAACAAAATTAACACAACTTTATGTTATCTTCACGTTGTGACAATTCGTTTAAGACTCTCACTTACCTATATTTCTTCTTAATTAGCACATTATTAACATTATTCTTTATCAGTTACAACTATTCACTATTCCAAATATACAATTCAAACAATATTTTTATTAATCCAAATAGCACCATTTTCACACTAATATGAAAATTACTATTTTTTCTCTATTCTCATTTACTATTCTAGCTTCCATCCAAACGTAACCATTAAATATATAAACAACAACAGCATTTTCTGAGGTATCTAATTGTGTGTTTTGAGGTAGATTCTAAAAAAAACTTGCAACCAAAATAATTTTATTTTTAGAAAACTTAGATTTACAGTAAAAGTAGATTTTACAATAGATAATGAGTCTAATATAAGATCTATCAGATCATACAGACAACTCCGATATTTTTATTAATAACCTCGAAAAAAAACAAAAATCACATATTATCTCGATTTGAAATTATTTTTAAATATGTCCTAACAGCCTCTTGGGAGGCGAACCTGGTTTATCAATTTTTTTTTTAGAGATATTTATTAATAAAATTTTTGTGAATTTTAACCATTTAAACTGAACTAGTTTCCAAAGGTCCACGTCTCTACCCAAAAACAATAAAACAATAAAAAAGGTCGATATCTCTAAGATTATAATCTCCAGCATTTTGAAATGCAGGAATTAAAGAATAAGAATACGTATACGTATATGTGAATTTATCTGTCGATGTAGACTGTGAAAAACATTTAGTGGCCCACTTAAATACTGTACCTCGAAAAGAAATAAAGAAACTAATTTCTGAAGTAAATAAACCGAAAATGCTAATTCAAGTAAACAAGTTGCGGTAACTTCTACCATAATTCCACCTGGCTAATGTCACTAGATTATATTTACCAAGCAAAATGACTTGTCAGACATGTGCTCCTAATATTTTATAGAGAAGGGTTAAAATGCATTATTGATTTTGTGTTTCAATAATACTTTACATTATTTTCTTTGTTTTTAAAGTCCAAATAGTCGATTTGAACTGTTCAATATGATCTTCATATTAAAATGTATTTAGAGACCAAATTTTTTTTAAATTTTTTACTATTGTATTAGATAGGTACAAAATCATTATTTTCATTAATTTTTGGACCATCCAAAACAATAATTTTGTACCTATCTAAAAAAATAGTAAAAAAATTTCAAAGATTATTAAATTTTGTCTCCAAGTACATTATAATATGAAAACCATGTTGAGTATTTCGAATATACTATTCGGACTTTAAAAATAGAAAAAAAAATGTGAAACATGATTGAAACATATAACCAATAATGTATTTTAACTTTTTAACCCTACTCTATTTTATATTATATTTTCTCTATACAGTTGAACGATACGCAGACAATAACTTAATTTTGAGGTTTCTTTAAGTTACATTTTTCATGCATAGTGTAAACTTTGTTTCATTATGTTAACGCATGGTTTTATGTCCACTTTTTTATATCAAAAAACAGAATAATTAAGTTCTCCTAAAACTCCTTAATATTCATAGGCAATGCTGTCAAATCTTCCAATTCAATGTTTTTTTTTGTTTTTGTTTTATAGTGGAATGAAGAAAAAAATCTAGCTTTTAGACCGGCCCATTTGTGATTAGACATTGAGGCGACCAAGCAACTAGCATGGAGCATATAAGTGAATACAAAAATTCCATGATTATGGGAGAGAGAATTAAAATGAAATTATAGATTCCATAAACCATTTATATCTCGTCACACCTAGTTATCCCATTTATGTTGATCATTGTGCTTCTATGGCACATGGTGATGCATTATTCTTTTCACATTTAAGTCAATGTATAATTGTTAATAGAATCTTAGTTTAGTGGAATTCATCTTAATTTGATGTTATTAATTTCAATAGAATTTCGAAAAATTAATTCCTTTCATGATTTTATAAAATTAAATGGGATCATTTACTCTCTATCATAATTAATTCACGCCACTTAAAAACATAAAACATGATTGAAACTTTGGGTTCTCTACTTATCAAAAGTGATGAACAAAAGTTAAGAAAAAATTGAGTTGACGCAATTTGAAGAGGGCTAAATTCCGTTGTAAAATTTAGTATAAAATCATGAGATTTAACTAGAGAATCAATTGTTAGTTTAATGACAAAAGATAATTAGGGATGTGATCAGAAAATTAAAATTGAAGGAGCTGAATAAGTAAGTGTCATGTAATTTCATTTTATAAGGATAACTTAATAGTATTATTTTTTGTAAAAATCAGAAATTTTAATATATAAAAATGAAAAATATCAATTTACCCATTTGCTACAACCCTCTGCTCGTGAAGATAATGGTTTCCGTATGAAAAATAGTAATTTGGAATTTCGGAAGAAAGATTCTATGAATAATGAAATTTCAAAAAGTGTAATTTTTTTTTCTTCTAAAAATAAAAAATTGACTAGAATTTATTTGATTGAGATCAACTGATCAAGTGTTCATTTTATTCTAATTCTTCTTCCCCTTTGCACGAGGAACAAGGTGGTGGTCCCTATGTCAAGACAACCAGTCGACCCCTCATACATTATTGTTCTGTTTCTCCTTTTTTTTCTCTAATTTCCTTTCACTTCTTTCAATCACAATCTGCTTCTTTCATTAATCTTATCAAACACTAGCTGAATGACAATGAAGTAACTTAGAATAACATTAATATACTTTGTAAATGGTTTGGTATTAAATTCACTTTCTTATATTGTACAAAAATTTAATTCTAATTTACATTCATTAATCCTTTTCTATTAAGATCCTTTGAATTCTTAAAGTATATTTCAATATAATAGAAATCCTTTCAATTCATGAAAATTATATGCAAGCAGAGAGTTAATTCCGCTATCTTTTATATAATTTTGTCATCTGTTTTATTTTACATGTAGGGCCTGTTCGGCCGTTCACTATTCACGTGGAAAAAAAAAATTCACTCAGAGTAAATTTTTTTTTCCCACGTGTTCAGTAAAAATCAGTTCAAAAATTTTCAATTCCTGTGTCCATTTCTCAGCTCAATCCTCCGCCGAACACGTCCGTATAGTTTATAGTTAGTTATTTACATACCTAACTTATTATATGGTAATCCGGCTGGATACATTGCTTGAATTGACCCCAATGATAATAAATAATGCGTTTACTCTGTTATTTACAGTACTTATTACTGTACTTGAACCAATAGCAGATACCTAATTAAAGTACAATAAATATCACTTTATAATATTCTTGTAAATTGTAACAACAACAGTCTTTTATTAATGTCCTTGTAAATTGCAAAATATCTGAAAATGTATTAATATTCTTGTAAATTGTAACAACAACAGTCTTTTAAACTAGTAAATTATTTTATTAACTCGAGATATGAGTTCTATTATGATATTCTTCTTTTAGCAAATATAAAATTAACGAGTATTTAATCAAAAAGTCAATATGTAGATTTAAAGGATAAATGAGTTATTTTATTCATTTTATATAGGGTAAATTTTGTCAGAGGTTCTAAACTTTGTCTTTTGTCACGAATTAGTCACTCGAGTTTGATTTATCTCTCTTTAGCCGATAATTTTTTTATTTGTTTCAATTAAGTCAGTTTGTTACTTTCTATTCTCAAAATACTAACGAAATTGGTTGATCAATCACCACGTCACTTTATATTTTGTTAATTATTTTTTGTGTAAAAAAAGTAACATCGTTACTTTAATTGAAAGAAATTTCAGTGACTACACAGAAATAAATTAAACTTGAGTGATCAATTCATAACAAAAACGACAAAATGTAGTGACCACTTACAAAATTTACCCATTTTATATATTTTATAATAGAGAAGGGTTCAAATGCCTTCATTTTTTGTGCCTCCACTATGCTTCCATTTTTTAAAACTTTAATAACTCAAAATTTAAAACTTAAAAGTCAAAATAAAACTGTTGGATATGATCTACATTATTTTATCTATGTGCTCATAAAAAATTATCACATTTTGATTTTGTTTTTATGTGAATCAATAAGTTGAAAAATCAATGTCTAGAAATTATTCACATTAGTACGTTTTTTACAAACTCTTGATGACAACCAAAACAAAATTTAAATGTCATAATTTTTTACACATGCATAGATAAAATGATGTAGATCATATCCAATGGTTTTATTTTGATTTTTAAATTTTAAATTTTGAGTTATTAAAATTTTTAAAAATGAAGACATAATGGAGATATGAAAAATAAAGACATTTGAACCCTCCTCTTTATAATAACGACCATTGAAAGCAATTATGTTTTCTATATTAAATGTTTCTATATTTTGACTATTTTGTTCTTTGTTTAGTCAATGATTCAAATTTCAAGTCTAACAACAATTATTATGGTGGGGAACACCAGAAGAAAATTTACACGAAGAACATGGAAACAATCGAGGTATAGGTAGTAATTTTTTTTCTTTTGCACAATGATGACATTTAAAGAAAATAAAAATTGTTCTTGCACCCTATGTTATTCAACCCTTATGTTCATTCTGAAATGTTTATACTTATTAGAAAGTTTAATAATATCCCAACCCTGAAGTGTTTGTACCGAGTATATAATGTGTTTATCATTTCTTTCTTAATGAACAAAAGATAATTCAAATTAGTGCTTTAATGAATAAGTAATCCGCTTTTTGAAAGAAAAAACAAATTAGGATTAGTTGGCAACTGCCATCTTACGATTTCATTGATAAAATATTTATTTATTAATAACTTATAATATCTCCTTATTATGTTGCATGTAAAGGTAAAGGGTGAGGATAATGGTAATTATTATTCCTCTTTTCAACGTTGAAAAGTTCTTTTTTGTAAAAACAAGTATGAGTTTAAACTTACTAAAGAAGTTCGTGAAATTAATTCAAAAAAATTCATTTAATTGCATTAAAAATGAATTTTAATTGTTGAAAACTTGAAATAGTAGAATTTCATAAATGACGTATTACATATCAAATTTATAATTATTTTCTAATTCATTATTCATTATGAAGTCAAATTGTTCAAAAATTAAAAAAATAGTATAAATTCAAAACTATAAAAAAATGTTAACAAAAAATAAAAGACCAGGTTGATACGTTTCCGTGTCGAATATTTTATAGTCCCGCATTTGGAGATTTTTTTTTGTCCTTGCTTTCCAATATATGGAATATGGCTCTTTTATAGGAAGTTCATGCTAAGTTACTATTTAGTATTTACTAACAATAACAAGTAACAACCATTAATAGTATGCAAACTCTCACCTCAAGTGCCACATATTGTACCACATGGCCCCTCGCCGCATAATCTCCTTTGCAAACCCGGAAAGACAAAACAAAACTGACATGATACAACTTCGTTTCCTTTCAAAAACTTAACCTACTCCTCCTACGTGGCATTCTATGTGAAGTCGGCTTAAAAAAATACCCTGCCTAGATAATCGACAGCTAAAGGGAATAATCAACTGTTAGAATGTCCGAAGGTACAACTTAACGCATGGTGTGTCTGTGTCGTGCCCCTAGAGACCATTATCTCTGAGCATCTTTATCCTGCTCTCAAAGGCACCGACCCGGGGTTCGCTATCCGGCACACAGGATCTGACAGCCGTTGGATCCTATATTTCTCCCATCCCATCTCATCACCGTCCAATTGATTTGAAGCCGCGGGGCCATAACAAGACAAAGGCCACGCGCTGCACACACTATTTGGATTTTGACGTACCACCTGAGAACAAAGACCTTTAAAAATGTAAAATTATCTTCATGTTTCTCAATATATTCAAGATTTAAAAAATATACATATACGGTCAACCCAATCCTATCGATCTCAGATCTTAATCGGGTCCATCCGTTGTATTCATATCCGACCCATTACGATCTAACAAGACACTAATGTATTAAAGGATTCGTTTTCTAATTTTGCATGATTCGAATTGGATCCATCCGCTTGAAAAAGGAAGAACTAGACATGAAAATTAGATCTCCTTTTGAAAGCGGGGATACAATGAAAAAGAATAATCATGTATCTATCTGTTGAATGAGTGAGGCTATGGTGCTATGCATAGCACCATTGGCTAGTGTACTACGGCTCAATATGGTACTTTTTAAAATCCTAACGGTCGATCCGACCGTTCAATGTGATAATCATATGAATATGTACTTGCAAACTAAATTTTATATTTTTTCGAATTTTTTTACTATTTTTTCAGATAGGTAGAATTTTGATGGTCCAGAATTTTCAAAAAATACTGATTTTTCTACCTATCTGAAAAAATAGTAAAAAAATTCGAAAAAATATAAAATTTAGTTTGCAAGTACATATTCATATGGATATCACATTGAACGGTCGGATCGACCGTTAGGATTTTAAAAAGTACCATATTGAGCCGTAGTACACTAGCCATTGGTGCTATGCATAGCACCATAGCCTCACTCCTGTTGAATTGGTGGCAAGAAAACATATGTGGCCAAATTGAATTAGTAGGTTCCTTTCAAATCCATTTGGTGAAATATAGGCTTTACTGGGTCTGGGTACGGGCAAAAGGCTAGATTCAAATAATGGCGTTGGTAAGAAAAGAAACCGGGACAGACAAACTGGGAAGCAGAGTTGCTGTAAAAGTAGTCCCCTGCAAGTGCACTTACTCCCTGTGCAGTAAAACAAGTGCAAGGTTTTAATCATTGTGATGCCTGACTCACTGACACCACCTTTATTCTTCACAATTTTATTACGTGGATAGTTATTCCATATATAGGAGCCTAGGAGGTATGCTAAAAATATATTTTTTGTGTTTGAAAATTTAAAGTTTATCAGATGGTTTGGATAATGTTTACCTAAGTAAGCTGATGAACATTATTTATTTCATGAAAGAAAAACATAAATTAGTGGCCAAATATAAATAATAAATATATTGTAACTCTAAATTATTTCCAAACCATGTTTGCATGAAGATATGTTCTACTAAATTCTATACAACGCCTAAGAAATAATTGAATTCTCTGCAGTACTGTAGGGGATAGAATACTTCTAGCCGAGTCAAGATCAATTCAGAACCTATTTAAAAAATAGAAATTCCGTTTTGAGATTGGTATCCGATTAAAATAAACTGCTCAGATCTCATTCTACACGGTCAGGTATTGCATTGGAGAATTCAAACAATTCAAGGATCAAGGATTTAATAGCCTTACTAGCTAGGTTTCCTCAAAAATGTCACAAAAAAACCAAATCAAAGACCCTAACTATAACTAATTGTCCATTTTTGGCTATTACAAAATTGTCGCCTAGTTACTGCATCACAAACAAGCTCAAAATTGAGACCAAGCAAATAAACAATATGCAACTTTTTTGCCTGCCATGATTCCATGAAAAGGGCACCAATGCTAATGTGGTGGGACCCAGAAAAGCACAGAAGCAATTGAAGGGCCGCTATATGCTTCGGCCTCCCCCCATTGTCCCCCAAAATGCCCCATTTAAGACCAGCCCCCACCCCCCCTCATTTCCAACAAAATAAATAAATAGATAATCCAACAAAAAATTGTGAAAGATCAATCCCCTCAAGTCTCTAAAAAAATCATGACACAAATATAACTTCTAAACAACCATATGAAACTACTGGAATTATAAATTTTTTAATTTTATTTAAAGAATTTTTAATATCCTTATAATTAAAGAGGTTCAACTGTCTTATGTCTTTCATGTCTCATCATGCCTCATATCCTATACTTTAATTTTCAAAGTTCAAACTGTCAATCCAAACTAAATTTTATAGTTCAAATGCCTCTATTTTTTGAGTTTCTTTATACTTCCATTTTTAAAACTTTTATAACTCAAAAATAAAACCGTTAGATGTGATCTATGTTATTTTCTCTATGTGCTCATAAAAAATTATCACATTTTGATTTTATTTTTATGTGAATCAATAAGTTGAAAAATCAAAGTTTAGAAATTATCCACATTAGTACGTATCTTACGAGCTCTTGATGACAACCAAAACAAAATTGAAATGTCGTAATTTTTTACACATGCATAGATAAAATGATGTAGATTACATCTAACAATTTTATTTTGACGTTTATGATTTAAATTTTGAGTTATTAACGTTTTAAAAATGGAGGCATGGTGGAGGCATTTGAACCCTCCTCATTTTTGAATATTTTTTACTATTTTTTTAGATAGGTATAAAATCATCTTAAAAATAGTAAACAAATTTAAAAATATATAATTTGGTTTCCAAATATATTTTAATAAGTATATCATGTTGAGTGGTTCGAATCAACAATTGGAACTTTGAAAATAAAAATATAGAATATGAGACCACACAATAAGATATGAAAAACATGAGGCATTTAAACCCTCATAATTGATACCATTAATCAAAAATCACAATTAAGCCAAGATCCAAAAAACATATTACATCAAAAAGTCCATATCATTTTGAAAGATTTAAATAAAGTGAACAATCCTACTACCAACTGCTTACATCATTTAACTCAATATATTTTTTAGAATTAGTAAATCATTCTTTTCCATTGGAAAATACCAAGGTTCTAAATAGCGTTTATAGCGTCGTAGCGGGAAGGCTAAAAAAAAAGCTATAGCGAATAGCGTCGCTATAGCGGAAGCTATTCCAAATAGCGTTTTTTTTGTTTTACATTTCGTATATTCATATTTGTACTAAATATCAACATTATCTAAGGTCTCATAGAACAATAAATAACACCAAAGTAATTAAGAAATTATAATATTCATATTGAACCCGTACAAAGTCCAAATTGCGGTTCAAAATATCCATAGTAATATCATAAACTATCGATTTTTCCTATTAAAAATATCTTAAGTATCATGATTCATGACATAATCTATTTTTTTTTCTATTCAAATTTTAATTCCGGTTTGGACTTTTTTTCTATTCAAATTTCAATTTCTATTCCCAATTTCAAATTGATTTATTTGTAGCAAGTAGCAACAAATTCAATTTCGGTTTGAGATTTTTTTTTATCTTTATTTAAAACCCATATAAATTGCTTAAACATAAAAAACAAAAAAAAACCCATATTGTATAGCGTAAATAGCGCTGTAGCGGACCACTATAGCGGCCGTAGCGCAAATAGCGCATTTTGATGTCGTAGCGTAGCGTTTGGGGTCCAAAAACGCTATAGCACCGCTATAGCGCGCTATTTAGAACACTGGAAAATACTATCTATTCATAGTCATATTTTTGTCATATTATTTAGCACATTTACTAAGTACTTAACTAATCCTCGAATGAAATACTAATTTTCTTCCGCATAAAATGTGTTTCAACTGTGGCAATCGAATAAAGAAATGATAAAAAAAATAAACTAAAATTGTAGATACAATTCTCTCAACATAAATATATATATAATTCTACTTTTTTTTATTTTAATAGTCATTTAGTTATCAGAATCATGAAATAGACTTCATAATTGTGAAACTTCAATGCGGTGCCGACTTGACTTTTTTTTTTTCAATAACCTGTCTAGACTTTTTTTTTGGGGTAAAGATGAAGATGGAGACACTCAATTATTTAATATTTATAAAGATTCTTATCCGAATTTTAAACCTGTGATCATCTACACAAAGTACATTGTCTTTGTCTCTAGATCAAAGACTGGTTCTCAAAATCTGTCTAAACTTAAATATTAAGAATAGATATGTATGAGGAGGAATCCAATTACACAATTTTATGGTGATACATCTTTACATCATTTTTTTTGTAAGTCATATTTGCGATTTTAAAATTCAAACAGTTGATCCGAACCGTTCAAAATCTCTGTTTTTCAATAGTCCAGAATTGTCTGAAAATAATAATTTTGTACACATCTTAATAAATACTAAAAAAAATTAAAAAATGTAAAATTTGGTCTCCAAGCACATTTTGATATGGAGACCTTGTTGCACAGTTCGGATCGACTGTTTGGACTTTGAAATCGCAAAAATAACTTATAAGCATATGGTGTCAAGATGTGTTAGCATAAAAGGTGGTAATTGGATCTTGTGTGTGTGTGTATGTGTGTAGAGTAGAACTAGGGTGTTCCTAAGCTCACCAAGCCTCTTGTGAACTCAACTCTAAAACCTATCAAATTGACTTCAAACAACATTTTCAAACCGTTAGATGTTCAATATATATTAAAATGTGCTTGGAGACCAAAATTTTCATTTTTTTTCATTTTTTTACTATTTATTAAGCTGGTTTGAAAACTGCTGTTTTTCAATGCTCCAGAAATTTAATAAAAACAGCGGTTTTCAAACCAGCTTAATAAATAGTAAAAAAATAAAAAATTTGGTCTCCAAGCACATTTTAATATAGATTGAATATCTAACGGTTTGAAAATATCGTTTTGAAGTCAATTCGATAGGTTTTAGAGTTGAGTTCACAAGAGACTTGGTGAGCTTAGGAACACCCTAGTTCTACTCATGTATATGAGTAGAACTAGGGTGTTCCTAAGCTCACCAAGTCCTCCGTGAGCTCGACTCTAAAACCTATCGAATTGACTTCAAACGACATTTTCAAACCTTTAGATGTTCAATCTATATTATAATGTGCTTGGAGACCAAATTTTACATTTTTTGAAATTTTTTTACTATTTATTAAGATGGTTTGAAAATCGCTGTTTTTATTAAAATTCTACACCATTGGAAAACAGCGATTTTCAAATCATTTTAATAAATAGTAAAAAAAATTTAAAAAATGTAAAATTTCGTCTCCAAGCACATTTCAATATAGATTGAACATCTAACAGTTTGAAAATATCGTTTGAAGTCAATTCGATAGGTTTTAGAGTCGAGCTCACGGAAGGGCTTGGTGAGCTTGGGAACACCCTAGTTCTACTCCATGTATATATATAAAGACACACATTAACGATTATAATTAGTTGACAGTTGTGACAATCAATAAAAAGTTAAATAAAAAAATGATAAACTGAAATTGTAATACATTCTCTCAAATATAACTTATAATTCTACTTTTTTTTATTTAAAAGTCATTTAATTATCAGAATAATAATATAATTTTATTATCAACATAACATCTGTGCTCGAACTTTCTGGGAGCGTTGTTAGGGGATACGATTTCCCTCAAATGCATATATATTATATTTAAATATTTTACATTTAATTCCGTGCACACGTATTTTTTCTAGAATCTTTCTAGTTTCTACAAATTTCTTGTACCAGTGTACCACAAGCGTGGCCCCCACAAATCCACTAAGCTGAAATACCAATTTTGTTTCGCCACTTTTCCTTCATGTCTCCAATCAAACTATTTATACTCAAAGTTCCAATAAGTTTACACAAAAAATTAATCTGTCCTGACATGATTGGCTTAGAATAGATAAGCCTCTTTGGCTGATGCAATTAATTAATTAATTAATGATCATTTAAGATCGTGTTCCACTAAACCACGTAGATAGGATTGTCAATGTATACAAAGTCACTACGTAACTTTTTTGAGCAAAAGAAGACAAAACCAAAGGAAGCCGCTTATTCGAGATTGTAGTTTAGGTGCTAGCTAGCTTGGTGAATTAATATGCATCTTTTTGTATGTTGAGTGGTTTAAATGTCTTTATTTTCTTGTTTTTATATTATGTTTTTAATTTTTAATTTTTTAATAATTTTTTTTTTAATATTTACATGTTAAAATAAAATCGTTAGATGTGATATATATTATTTTCTCTACATACACGTACAAAATTATCACTTTTTTTTATCTTGTTTTTATATGAATCAATAAGTGAAAAAATCAACGTTCATAATTTATCCATATCAACGTATTTTTGCAAGCTCTTGATACCGATCAAAATAAAGTCGAAATGTCATAATGTTTTATATCTGCGTAGAGAAAATGATATAGATCAAATCTAACGGTGTTGTTTTTAATATTTGAGTTTTTAACTTTAAGTTATTCATGTTTAAAAAATAGAGACGCGAGAGGCACAAAAAATGAAGACATTTGAACCAACCTCTTGTATGTTAAAACAAAAATTACGATCTATTAATACGGACGTAATTTTTTTTGTGTGCTTCTTCTTTATTCCGCAACAATCATACTAGATGTAAACCACTGAGTTATCTAGAGGTGGATTTATGTTCGTTGAATGAGGATTATCAATTGACCTTATTTTTTTTTCAAATTTTATTTACTTAATATGACTTTTATATAATTTAAAGTAAAATTCTATAGATACTACAATGGATTTCTATATCCTATGAAAATTGTACGTGATTGATCTCATAATTTAAAAGTCTGCCTCCGCCTCTAAAGCTATCACGGTAAAATTGGATTACATTGGATGCATTAGATGAGACATGAAAAGTAATTAAAAAATAATTTAGAGTCACATTCTCATTTTAGAATACTTCTAGAATACAATAGGTACTTTGGTGTTCCTTTTTGTTATAAAAAAGGGAGAAGTATTAATTAATATTCTTTCGGATGCGTACTAGATGTCGATTCATTTATAGAGAACACGGAAACTGGAGTTCCTAATGAAAAATTATTCTCTTTTTATTATTGTATATTAGTTAAGATTTTATAATGCTTGGTGAGTCGAAAGGTGAATGGCAAATTCGCACGCATGTTTCCTTGCTTACGTTGCTTGTTAAAAAATAGATAAAGCAAATAAAATTTGTCTCCAGAGCTAGTCTTTGGTCTAGTGACAAAGGCACATGGTCTCTATGTGAGAGGTTATAGGTTCGAAACTCGGATGGGATAAATCATTTGTTGTAATAAACATGGTATTAAATAGTTGGGTGGCTTGACCTCCAACCTTTACTCAAAAAAAAAAAAAAAAATTTGCCTCACCTAAATTTCATTTCGTTAGATTCTTTGTTCATAATTAGACATGGATTTTAATAAGATAATAATTTTTTTCTTTTACTTGTTTAATAACTTTAATTTGTTTAAAACTTTTATTAATATGTAATAATTATAAGTTATTACGTAATTAAATTTTAAAATGTTTCATTCCAGATATATAGATCACTTATATTTGCATCCGTATTATCATTTTTTTCTTTTCTTGTTCTTATCTTGATCAAACATCTCATATATTCTAATGCTTCTCTCCTTGTTTAAAAGGGTGTGTTTGATGTAGGTATTAAATTTTTTTTTCTTAATATGAAATAGAAATATCTTTGTATTCCTGATCTGCATGACTTTTGCGCGACTTACCGTATTATTTATTATTATATATGTATTTATTGTAGGGGTGACAACGAGCTAGGTCCTAGCTCAGCTTGTTAATTTTAGATCGAGCTACAGCTGAGCGAGTTGGATCTAGGGCATCCGAGCTAAAATCTCAGCTTGAAATCGTGACAAGCCAGCCCGAGCTAGCTCGCGAGCTGACGAGTTGGCTCGCTGAGTCTGGCCGGATTTTTCTTTAAGAAGAAAATAAATTCTACAAAAATTTTAGATTGAGTTGAACCGAACTGGACCGAGTTAGATACTGTAAAATGCACACAAATTCATACAAATTCACAAATTGATGTCTAGCCGAGCTGGCGAGCAAGCTAGGCCCCAGCTTGAACTCGTTAATTATGGACCGAGTTAGTGGCAAGCTGGCTCGTTAACAACTCGTATTTATTGTTTATAAAATTAAAGTTTATTTGTGTTCAAAATTTAAAGGATGTGAGGTTATTATAGAAAAATGGTCTTATTTTTAAAATTATTTTTTTAATAAATATTTTATTTCAAAGAAATTAGGAAAACAACCCTAAGATGGTCAAGGCTTATCACCTATGCCACATCATTAATACACTCTGATTTTATTTTAAATGTACTTAATTGCTTATCCATTTTCACTGTACTTTAAAATGTGTAAGAAATTTAGAAGATTATGTTCGGAATCTAAATTAGAAAACTGACAAAATATTTATTAAATTATTTCATTATAAGGTTATATATACATACAATTATATTGGTAAATAGGGGTGTTAATGGAAACATGTCAGTTGGAAGCATTTTCATATTCTTATTTGTTATGTTAATGGAAAGAAACTTTACTTCTTACATTTACTTGTCTTATCGAATACAATACAGGTCAGGAAACGAATAAACAAATGCCATTGAATAGAGATCAGGGTTCTAAATAGCACGCTATAGCGTTTTTGGACCATAAAAACTATTGCGCTATTGGCGCTATAGTAGTGCAATATGACAATAATGTCTTTTTTTAGCCATTTCGCTATGACACGATAAACGTTATTTAAACCTTTAATAAAGATATATAATTCATGAATAAAACTATATCATATCATTCATCATCTCCATTTAAAAATCTCTCTCTCTCTCTATATATATATTTTTAATTTTAATTTTTAATTATTATTGTATATGATAACGGTTAAGGAATAATATTTATCCGTATCCTTACCCGTTATGTTAACGGAAAAAAAATCTTACTCTTAAATGTATCCAATAAGCTAAATGGGGAAAAAAAAAAAACTTATCCGTACCTTTCTTATCAAATACAGTACAGATCAGTTAAATAGGTAATTAAAAAGGTGTCATTGACACCTCTATTGGTAAATTAAAGATGGCGATAATTGGCAAAAGTCATTATCTTCTAATTAGGTTGGTCTGTCCTTGATGTGTTCCCCATAATTAATACCATATGTTAACTATTATTTCATTATGCTAATCATAGTATTTAACAGTCATAGTTTTGTCTAATTAGCTTGTAGCATGTCATGAAGAACGGTACTGTCTTGGTATACAGTAATTGTTCGCGATTATTTCTTAAAGAATCTGCTTACTAACAGCTTTATCGTTAAAAATTATATATATTTTTATAAGATTTTAAAAGAAGTTTTAACAACATTTAACATAGCCGAGTTATTTAACAATTTAATCGATTAAATTACTTTTTAAACGTCACGTACGTTACAACGATATGTCTATTGAGGATTTTAATGATAGGAGGTCCATTAAACGGTTCAACAACAAGGTTAATTATGTTTATTAAATGTCTGATTTTTTTTCACTGAACAAATTTATAACCATTTTAACAGATAGACTGTAAAAAGGATAGATGCATCAGACCTTCATGTTGGATTTATTGCCAACCTCATTGGATTTAATGTCAACATTGAGCATATATGTATCTAATTATAGATTGTTTACTGTCATATATGATTGTTAATTAAAGTGATCAAATAAGGTAATAGACAATCAATATATATTCATTATGATATGGTCCACAAATGTGTAGAACAATTTAGGCAAAGATCAAATCATTGATGGACTGATTCTGAAATTTGCAATTAAGGAAACCGATTCTGCAGCGGCCGCACGGATTTTGATGCGACTGCACGGTTTTTGATGCATTAGTACAAAATACCTTTTTTTTAAGTTGGCATATGGCCAGAAAATCGGTTTTGGGTTAGGGTTTGGCAATATGCCGACTCCACATCTCTATAAATAGGATTGGTCCCCAAAGCACAAGAATATACGAAAAGTTGCAGAATTTTCTAGCCGTCAATTTAGTCAATTCTGTAGCCTTCTCTACTTCTCCCCATTAAAGAATAGAGAGGTGAGATCATTGAGGAATTGTGAACACGATCTCACAAGGGCAGTCTTGTAGCTTTGGAAGGCTTCATCCTACCACAGAGGAGGCCGCCGACGCTTCAACCTCTACATCGGCACGAAGGTTTTCTTGCCGCTGTCCCACAAGTTCATCAACTGGTTTTTGAGTGAAGCCTTGCTTAAAGACGCTAATGGAATCAGGTATTGCGTCTGCTCCCTAAGAATTGATGATTTTTGCATGATGACCATTTTGGCATAGGTAAATCAATAGTGGCATATTGAATTGAACTGTTTATGTGACCAAATTATTTTAGTGTAATAATAAAGTCCCAACACTTCATGCTAACGTATTTTTCACTTATCTGACATGTTGTATATATACACATAGGTGTTGTTATAAAAAAAAAAAAAAAAAAAAAAACCTTTTACATTATAAACAACAATTTTCCTCTCTAATATTCAATTTATACAATTTGAAACTAAACGTCAAGAAAGTCCATCACCGGCGGTTTACACTCATCCAAAATTTTGAGTTATCTTGGTCTGGTTAACATCACATATTTTAAAATCTAAACTAATTCTTATTAGGGTAATTGGTGTTACTAATTATTATATATTACTAAATATCTTAGTCGTGTTAAATTAAGTAATAAATTATATCATTTTCTAACAGAAAAATTTAAGAATTGATTAAAACAGTGTTGTAAATAATAGTATGTGCTTGTTGGACGGACAAATTATTGCCAAGCAATTAATCGATATTGCATATTGGCCTTTTTTTTTCTCTTTAGAGTTTTTGAAATGACCGACTAAACGGATCATGGCCCAATAAATAACAGACTAGGTGACTAAACAGACTAAACTACCGTTTAAAAGGAAAACGGACGATTAATCAGACAAATCGGCTGATTTGACGTTATCATCCGCAAATAGCATTCGACACCCTATGTTCGTGTTTAGGGTCGCCACCAACTAAGTGACCGATTGGTCAGATGACTTGACCGTTTTTTACAACACGGGTTAAAAGTACGGTCATCGAGTCATCATACAAAATTAGTCACATTAATTAATTGTAGTGTAGTTTTAGTGATTTATCACATATGCATGTAAGAACGCAAGTTGGAGACTTGGAGTGGCATTGCATGCCAAAGGTAAAAAGAAATGATCCACTAACACAGAGTTATTGGGTAGGGGGGAAAAAAGAAAAGAAATGAAAAATACAAAAAGGAAAACACTTGGGGAATATTAATGGGAGAATGAATTAGAGAATGGACATGAAAGAAAGAGCCAATGGAATTTGAAGAAAAGAGATGCGGTGGGTTTGTCACACACGCGTCACCTTTCAGCTTTTAGGTGCACGGCCACCTTTCTTTTCTCTGCTAATGCGGTGTCGAGTCTGGGACATACGCCTCTTCTTCTTTTCTTTATTTGCATTTTGAAGACTTTGATTTTCTTGTTATTTTTTTCTTTTATTCGCATTCTAATTTTCTATTAGCTTTATTGAGGTTTTGTGGTTTTCTGTGGCGAGTTTACTAACCCATGCATGGTGTGGCGAATGTCTGACACGTATTGGTTAATAATATTATTTTGGATTTGAATAATAATCACTTGGTTCTACTTTTTTTTTGGTTCGGATCATTCAATTTAAAATAAATAAATCATAGAGTAAATTTACTAATATTCATGAGTGGAGCCGGACTTTTAAGATATGAGAATCAAATATACATTGCAGATTAATTATATAAAACTTTTATGTGATTATGGTGGTTAATTTTACAGTACCATAATATTTTAATTACTCTAAACTATATAAAAAATTATGTATAAATATATAAATTTTGAAAATAAATTTTACAGTACCATAATATTTTAATTAACTCTCATTTTGTCTAACTATATCTTCTCCTGCTAACATCTTCAAAAATCTACTTGTAAATGACACACTAACGAATAGATTTGCACGTACATATTAGATCAGCCAATCCGGTGCGATAAAACGGGATCCTACAATTCTAGTTCGAAATAACAGTAAATATGAATTTTGGACAAGTGCCAATGGAATACCTACCACTTAATTTGCAACATATGTACTTGGCGCACAATATTTTTGTTTTAGTTTGTCAAGTTTTTGAAGGCTCTAGAGAAGGTGGTACAGTAGATCCATAATAGTTTTTGAAAAATCATGAATGGACAAAGATTTTTTGGCGTCTACATATGTGTGTGCATTTGATATATAGTCTTCTTGTGATATTTGTGGGCTAAGGATTGAACACCTGTCAAGACCGTAATAGCTTAGTTTCAACCATTATAATAAGAAGATGAGAAAATGATCATGGATTTGATATCTAATTGATTATTCCAGTATCTAGACTTAGGTTCAGTTGTAGCATAAATATGCTACTAATGAACGAGACTTATTCTTAAAAAATTTGGGCATGGTGGATAGCCAAATTAGCGACCCTAGGGGGGCATCTAGGGACACCCACTTTAGTTTGTGAATGTGATCCGTACTCTAGATGCACCATTTTTTTTATAATGTTGAAGAAAAATTCTATAGTATGTGTGGTACAAGTCAACTTGTTATAGTTATTCAATCAAAAGGTAGGAGAATATGCTTCTGACAAAAAAATATATAAATATGTGTGTGTGTGCAAACACAACGAGTTTATGCATATTGTCTCCGGCAAGAATTCAGATCAGGATATACATGACAGGATCAGTTAGATATGGACTGATTAACTTTGTACGAATTTTAAAGCAGATCTCGTTATATTTCAAATAGACTACAAAAATATTTTGGTTCAGCTGAGAGTATTCTATTTCATAATGTACTGTAGGAATACTCACTCCTCCGAAAAAAGAAGGATAAAAGAATGACGAGGGTTCAAATGTTTCTATTTTTGTGTCTCTATCATGCCATCAGTTTTTAATTTTCTAATAATAATAGTTTTAATACTTATATGTCAAAATAAAATCATTAGATGTAATTTATATTATTTTTCTATACATGCATATAAAAAAAATTATGACTTTTTCATTTTGTATTTATATGAATTAATAGGTTCAAAAATCAATGTCCAGAATTTGTCAATTTCAATGTATTTTTGCAAGCTCTTGATACCGATCAAAACAAAAATATCATAATTTGTTATATGTGAATAGAAAAAATGATATAGATCAAATCTATAATTTTATTTTCATATTTGAGTTTTAGATTGAAGTTATTAATATTTAAAAAATATAGGCATAAAAAATAAAAATATTTGAAGTCTCAAAAAAAAAAAAAATAAGGGACGCATTTTAAACAGAAATGGTACATTACACTTGACAAATGATACCTGTACCGGGGATGGAGCTCTTCATGGGCCACACTGGGCCATAACCTCCCCCATAAAAGAAGATCTAAATTTTTTAAAGAGGAAATAGTTTAAGCCCATTTATTAAAGAGAAAAGAGGAACCCAGTCCAAGTCTCTACATCTCAATCCGTATACTGGTAAATACATACCATGCCTGATCTGAGTCCATATCCACAGAGGAAACCAAATATTTCTGTCCAGATCCGAACCGTTCGATTAGAATCCAAGCCAATTCAGCGAGCGGATTCTCATCGGACAGTCCAGATCTTTACAAAAAAATTATGTTCGCCTGATCTTATCTTATAGGTGTGAGATGGGGACAAGGTTGGGATGAAACAATGACATGTGGATTAAGCACATAGAATTAGCAAAGCTAATGAACTTTGCAAAGGGGCCGGAATTGATTATTTTATAAAATTAAAATCAATTGCCTATAAACTACGTTTCGACTGTGGAACTTAAGAGCAATATCTATTGGCAAGCATGAAAGAAACTATTTTTTGTTAAATATTTCTAAAAATGTTCTACAATTGGATAGTGCGGATTAAACTTTTGTAGCAAAGAAGGGATAGTGATTATTGGCCTTTTTCAGAAGCGTACTCTTATCCTTCACTTTGATTTGTTTATTTATTTGAAACCTATTCTCACAGTTTAGCATTTATTTGTTTAATTATTTTACTAAAATCGAATGCAATATGATCAAAGCATGATTCACTATCCATCCAATTCACTTCCAATAATTATTCACTTTTGAGGTTTGTCTACCTTTCCAAGTAATAGGTTTCACCATTTAACATAGCAGTGAAGTAGAAAAACAAAATATTATGAAATTTTTTTCTTTTGATACTCCATGATAAAACACAACTGCATTGCAATATATGGTTAAACTTCAAAAGTGAATAATTATTGGAAGTGAAAGATGGATAGTGAATCATGCTTTGATCATATTGCATTCGATTTTAGTAAAATAATTAAACAAATAAATGCTAAACTGTGAGAATAGGTTTCAAATAAATAAACAAATCAAAGTGAAGGATAAGAGTACGCTTCTGAAAAAGGCCAATAATCACTATCCCTTCTTTGCTACAAAAGTTTAATCCGCACTATCCAATTGTAAACATTTTAGAAATATTTAACAAAAAATAGTTTCTTTCATGCTTGCCAATAGATATTGCTCTTAAGTCCCACAGTCGAAACGTAGTTTATAGGCAATTGATTTTAATTTTATAAAATAATCAATTCCGGCCCCTTTGCAAAGTTCATTAGCTTTGTATAATCCTCTTCTAAGCAAGTCATTTGCTTGTATAATCAATTATTGGAGGTTTGTCATGGACTTACTTAACAAGAGAAGCATTTAATATGTTATTTAAAGAATGTTATTTGTTATTTAGTCTAAATTTTTTTTTTTTTTGAAAATATGTCAGTTTATATGAATTTTTTTATTCTCTTATAGTATGTCCCGTTGCAACGCACAGGTACGATACTAGTAGATTGAGAACTCTGTAGAATGTAAAGCATTGCTTCTAAGGATATTACAAAAGGAATTGGCTTTTGTTCAAAGAATGTTTTTTTTTAGTAAAAATAAGGATCTAAGTCCTTATTTGAATTTATTGAATTTGAAAATATTTTTTAGGTTTCGAAATGAAACCTGTTACATAATTTTTGAAAAAAAGAGTTACTCAACATGTTTGAGTAATTTTGATAAGAAAAAATAAAAACAAAAAGTGCAGAAGGTGATAAATTAGAAATTTAAAACTCTTATAAGTCCTCATGGATTTGCTTGTATAATCCTCCAGTGCTCCAATACTTCTCTTGTTAAAACTTCCATTCTCTTGTATTCATCTTTGAATATTCTTGAACATCTTTCTCTCCAACAAACAAATAGAGAGATTAATAATAATTCTCTTGTTTTTGCATCTCCTTTCTTTGAGACAATCCATCTTGCTGCCTCCTCTTCCCTTAACTCATCATTCTAGTTTTTGTATGTTATTTGTGCTTGATTTACCATTCTTGTTTATAATTTCAGAGAGAAAACACATTCTGAGAACATATGTTTTATGGATTCATTGTTTCTGCCTGCACAATACACACATATAAAAGAATGTTGAACAAATTTTATTCAAAGTGAGGTCTATCACTAACTTGATTCGTCATGTGCAATTTGTTTTTCTGATTTCTTAATTATTCTTCAAATCTTTTTTATAGTATTGAATAGAAAATGAAAATTCTGAATATAAATTATCGCATATACAATTAGATATCTTATTGCGTCATCGCATGTAAATATATAAAATTGCAGTATTTGCATTTAGTGAATTGTGTATGATGTCAATCATTGTTCAGCGCCCCGTCTGATGCATGCGTAGGGAGTCTTGATCATATAAGACGAATGCATCAGAAAAAAAAAAATTCCACCTTATGAGTTGTGGATTCGGAACGTGTGATTCTAAAAAGATTGAAAATGTGACATGCAACAATAGTGTGAAACCTTTTTTAATATTTAGAGGTTCAAGATCTACGATTCTTGTGAGTTATTTATAATTACATAAAATCTCAACAAAATAAAAGAAAAAAAAAACAATACTTATTATTATTAATAAAACATTATTAAAATTCTTGTATTATATATTAATAAAAAAAAGTTACAGTGATTTACTCCTATAAGATGTTGAAGCAATTGAAAAATATTATCATATAAGCTGAATTATACATTTTTTGTTTACACTCTGTGTGTATAATTGAGAATAGTGGGTGTGTGTTTACATGCCTGATATGCAGATTTAACAGTGTAGACGCCTGTTAATGTCCATTTCTAAACCGATTGGTCGTCCGTGTCTGTTAGACCTATTTGTAATTCTCCATCTCTTCTATGATTTTGTGTACTTCTTCCATGGTCGCTTCTGACAATTCTTCTCTCAGTATGCCAGCAATTCCCCCGATGACAACCATGCATAGAGTGGCCCGGTTTTGTGTGGTGAATGTGAATAGTGTTGGAAATCTATCATGTAGCACACCCAGTCCCCAATCATGTATCCAAAATCTGATGCTATGTCCATTTCCCACAATTTTCTTGATTGACGCTCCATAACTGTTGAAGGATTGTTGAATCAAATAAGTGTGTATGAGGCAGCATTCGATGTGTTTGCCCCTGATGTGCCAGCATAAGTCTTATAAGGTTGGTTTGTGTACTCTCCCATTTTCAAAACCATTTCAAGATGAGCACCTGTTGAGCGTCCTTAGGTCCAAGATATCCAATCCTCCCAATTTCTTGGGTTTGCACACTAGTGGCCAGTTCGCTAGGTTGATCTTTTTTTCTTTCATGGGATACCCCGTGCCAAAGGAAGTTTCATCTTATTTTGTCTATTTCCTGTATTACCCATACCGGTATGTCAAAACATGACATAAAGTATATTGGTAACAAGGATAAGACCGCATTGAGTAGTACAATTCTTCCTACAATTGATAGGTGAACAGCTGCCCATCATGTTAACATGTCCCCAAATTTCTTAAGCAGGGGCAAGTATGCTGTTTTACATAGTTTCTTGGAAGAAAGGGGAAGACCGAGATACGTAAATAGAAAAGTTCCCGGTGTGCATCCCATAAGTGTAGCCATCTGCACTCCTGTTTGGGTAGGTACCTCTGACAGCAGTAATTCCGACTTGGACATGTTAACTGATAAACCGAGATTTGTTCAAAGGTCAACAGTGTAATTCTCAAGATCTAAACTTTTTTTATTTCCGATTTGATGAAAAAGAGAGCATCATCTACATATAATAAGCATGGCTTCATGTCTTGAAAGGGTAATCTCCATGTCCCTAAATTGACCAGTTTTGACAACCATCTCGTGATGAAATCCATGCCTATTATGAATAGGAGGGGTGAAAGCGTATCTCCTTGCCTGACTCCACGCTTGAGCCGAATTATTTTTCCTAACATCCCGTTAATTATGATTTGTCACTATCCTGCCAAAACAGACGTACCAATCCAATCGGTCCACTCGGTCCACTTTTGTGGATATCCTAAATTTTCTAATACCCTTCAAATGAATTGCCAACTGATCGTGTCAAATGCCTTGTTGATATACGCTTTAAAAATTTCCAATGGTTTCTTGTTTGCTTTAAAAATTCTCAATGGTATCTTGTTTGCTCTGGAGTAATGCAATGCCTGATGGGCATACATGTGTTTTAGTCTAAAAATACAAAAAAAATACCGACATTTTTATTAATACCCCAAGTTAATTAAAGATTATTAAAAATACCCACGGTCCCCAAAAATTTTTAAAAATGCCCATACCGGCCATTAAATGGCCGGTTCCGATTAAACTCCCCAGCCGGCCATTAAATGGCCGGTACCCAATTAAATCCCAAACCGGCCATTAAATGGCCGGCCCCGTGCCTTTTTCGGATTTCCACTTTTCACAGCTTATAAATGCAGCCGAAGACGCTCAGAATTTTTCAGCCGAAGTCGCAGCAGCAAAGCCTCTTCAAAGGTACGTTTTCTTTATGTTTTTAATTTAATTTTTAATTTTTTTTTTATATTTTAATTAATTATTTTTTTTAATCTAAAAATTAATTAATTAATTAAAATTAATTAACTATGATAAATTAATTATAATTAATCATAGTTAATTAAAAAAATTTAATTAATTAATTAATCATAGCTAATTAAATATAATTAATTAATCATAGTTAATTAATTAATTTTAGTTAATTAATTTTAATTAATTATAGTTAATTAATTTTAATTAATTAAAGTTAATTAATTTTCAATAATTATAGTTAATTAATTTTAATTAACTAATTGTAGTTAATTAATTTTAATTAACTAATTGTAGTTAATTAATCTTAATTAACTAATTGTAGTTAATTAATCTTAATTAACTAATTGTAGTTAATTAATCTTAATTAACTAATTGTAGTTAATTAATCTTAATTAACTAATTGTAGTTAATTAATCTTAATTAAATAATTGTAGTTAATTAATTTTAATTAACTAATTATAGTTAATTAATTTTAATTAATTAATTAATTAATCTTAATTAATTAATTATAGTTAATTGATTAATTATATAGTTAATTAATTTTAATTGATTAATTATAGTTAATAAATTTTAATTGATTAATTATAGTTAATTAATTTTAATTGATTAATTATAGTTAATTAATTTTAATTGATTAATTATAGTTAATTAATTTTAATTGATTAATTATAGTTAATTAATTTTAATTGATTAATTATAGTTAATTGATTTTAATTGATTAATTATAGTTAATTAATTAAAATTGATTATAGTTAATTAATTAAAATTGATTAACTTTAAATAATTGTACTTAATTTTAATTAATTAATTGTAAGTAATTCATTATTATTATTTTTTTATTCAGTAACTGTGTAAATTAGTAACCTGACAAATGATTATCACTTTCGAAATGTAGCTTGATTACAATGCCATTGATTTCAATACACTGTGGTGGTAAAATTGAAAAAAATACAGACGGGCCTTATTACAACAAAGAACCAATTGGTTCAGCTATGGTTAACGATGATATATCTCTTTTGGACTTGAAAGTCATAATTTTCGATTACACCGGTTATAATCCAGAAAGGTGCAACCTTGAATTGGGGACCCGAGTTTGTAATGGAAAAACCGGGAAATATTCACTTGCGAAAATTACAGATGAAAATACATGGAGAGGGTTGTGTGGGTATTTTAAGGACAACGGAGATTTTGTAATAGAGATCTATGTTAAAAGAGTTCCGAGAGAGCCAGGGGTTGGAAGTTCCAGCCAATACTCAGTTGCAATGGAAACTCCCGTCGTTTCTCCACATCCAGCAACCTACTATGAACCTACACATCCAGCAACCTACTATCCACATACTCACCCAGAAACCCAATATCCACCTACCAACCCAGAAATCAACTATCCACTTGCCCCGCAATCACCACCTCAACCAATACTCCGAATTTGTTCCCCACCTAGACCCGTGCAAGAGGCGCCTTTACCATTCCCAGGACCAATACGTGATGAAATTGGGTCAGATTTTGAAAATATCAATGATATTCCGGGTGAACGTCTGCAGAGTGGAGATGAATATGATGGAGATGACTGGGTCTCTGATGATCCAGATGAAACAGGCGAAGGGCCCATTCGAAGCAGCTCTGGCTCAGCGCCGCTTACCGGGCGGAGTGATACGCACCCATTCCCAGACTTCAATGATATATCTTGGTTTAGAGAAGCAGATACTGGTTCCTATGGGCCACGAATCGAGTACAATGGTGAGCTGGCTGCAAACCAATTTTTTAAAAGCAAAGATGAATTAATAAAGAAGATTAGAGAGCATCATGTTCATTCGAATCAGGAAATAAGAATGAAGAAAAGTGATAGCCGCCGGATTTATGTGGTGTGCAAAGACCGGCGTTGTGGTTACGAGCTCAGGGGACAACCATCGGGAACTGGAGATGCGTGGGTTATAACGAAGCAAGACAAGCCTCACACATGCAGGACAGAGTATACAAGGACCGACAATGAATGTCTGACGGCATCAATCATTGCCGATATCATCCAGAACAGCATTAAGACCGATCCCTGTATGAGCATCCGGTCGGTGGCAAACTGTGTTATGGCCGTGTATGATAACGTCACCCCGAAATACAACCGACTGTGGAGGGGTCGTGAGCTTGCAATAGCCCGCGAATTTGGTAGTTGGGAAGGTTCGTACAGCTTGCTGAGACCACTATTGATGGCAATTTGCGCTAAGAATCCTGGATCAAAGTATCATTTTCTGACCAGTCCGGTACGAGACAAAGACACAGGAGTAATAAAGGAAGGTGAAGTTCAGTTCAGGGCCGTCGCTTGGGCGTTTGGTCCATGTATTGCAGCGTTTCGGTTCTTGAGACCGGTGATAAGCATAGATGCATGCTTTTTGTCAGGGCGGTACGAGGGTAGGCTATTGATAGCTTGTGCCTACGATGCCGAGAATCAATTGTTGCCTCTTGCGTTTGCAATCGTGCATAAGGAGGATGCCGATAATTGGGGTTTCTTCTTGCAATGGTTGAGGAATGAAGTGCTTGGATATAACCAATTTGTCTGTGTTATATCAGACCAGCACAAGGGGATCAAAGCTGCACTGACTGCAGAATACGGATGGCCTCCAGAGCTTTTTGTGCACAGGTTTTGTATTCAGCATGTTGCCGACAACCTGGTCCAGAACCGTGGAAAAGAAAAGTGGTATGGCCAAAGGTTCAGAGAAGGAGCTAAGAAGAAGAAGCCAAGAAAGTTGAAAGAGATGTTCGAAGAGTTTGCTAAGGTATTTGCAATGTAAAACATTTCGTTAAATTTTTTTTAACTATACTGTTAAAAGAGTAAGATAATAGTCAGGGACTTACCATAGAAGCACGGCACAGGTGGAAGTACAGATGGGTTAGGACGGCCGCACCCCAATTGAGACGTGATGGCTGCTCCAGGTCTGCCAGCAGCGGGAGATACATCATCGCCATGCAGTCACCGGAAGAATCGGGAAACATGACGGAACCAAATAGG
This sequence comes from Carex kokanica, assembly GCA_025461125.1. Classification (NCBI taxonomy): domain Eukaryota; kingdom Viridiplantae; phylum Streptophyta; class Magnoliopsida; order Poales; family Cyperaceae; genus Carex; species Carex kokanica. The sequence goes on along the minus strand of JAJGRX010001058.1, from coordinate 839,089 downwards.
TCCATCACGTATCCACGTGTATATCTGCAGTAACAAATATGGAATATAAGTTCATCAACAAACGAAAATTAAATAAATAAAAATAACACGAGAGATTTGAAGTATTTACCTCTGAATCTCCTCATCGGTGGAGTCTTCTGTCAGACCCGCGCTGAAGTGCTCGCGCAACCTCTTCATCCTTAAGTGATATTTCGATTTTCCACTCTTCTCAATGATGAAGTCAGGATCAGCCCCCAAAAGCTCCTCAATCTGAGCAGCAAACATCGTGCTGTCAGATACGCCAGTGACGGGGGTGCCACTGATAGCCAACCCCCAGAGAGAACTCACTTCCTGGAGAGTCACCGTCATCTCTCCGAACGGCATGTGGAACGTGTGCGTCTCGGGACGCCATCTCTCAACCAATCCTGCTATGAGAGACACGTTGATGATCCCACTCCCAGTCTCCAAGATATCCACCATCTGGTATAGGCCTAGATTGACGAGGTACCGGTTCATCAACCGGTAGTACGGCAAACGAATGCACCGAAGCTTCACATCTAAAAGATCTTTATCCTACATTGACAAATTTAATCAACATGGTGTGTTACAACAATTAAAATTGATGAAATTTTAAACAAATAATACATACCTCACGAGAAGCCAGTGAGACCCGGTGATCGCGGTGGGGCACCCACAGAAGAGGACTGAAATGCTCTGTGCTGTCAGTCCCGATCGGCTCGTCAACTATAGGTGATAGTGGACGAAGCCTAGGCCGTCCTCTAACCATCCTAATTTCATTAATAAAATTATGTTAACCGACGCTTAATAAATCATTCCTAAAGTAGGGATAATTACGCAAAAAATTGTAAAGTAGGCTTAAATACGATAAAAGACTGGTATAATCGGCTTAAACGGTAAAAACCGATAAAAACATTTCAAAATAGGCTTAATTACACTAAAATCGGCTAAACTAGGCTTACTTACGCTCAAAATTTGCTTAAATATGCTAAAATATGCTAAAATACACTAAAAACGGCTAAATAGGCTTAAAACCGGTAAAAACAGTTCAAAATAGGCTTAATTACACTAAAATCGGCTAAACTAGGCTTAATTACGCTCAAAATATGCTAAAATATGATTAATTATACTAAAAAACGGCTACAATAGGCTTAATAACGGTAAAAACAGTGTAAAATAGGCTTAATTACGCTAAAAAATGCTAAACTAGGCTTAATTACGCTCAAAATAGGATAAAATATGCTAAAAAAAGCTTAATTACACTAAAAACGGCTTACATAGGCCTAATTACGTTAAAATCGGCTAAACTAGGCTTAATTACGCTCAAAATATGCAAAATTATGATTAATTATGCTTAATTACACTAAAAAACGGCTAAAATAGGCTTAATACCGGTAAAAACCGTTCAAAATAGGCTTAATTACGCTAAAATCGGCTTAACTAGGCTTAATTACGCTAAATAACATATACACCAGGCTATATTATCCTAATTATGCTAAATTGCCAAAAATTAGACTTAATTATCATAATTATGGTAAGATATCATAAAATACGCTTAAATATGGTCACTAATTCTAATTATACTAAATTAAAATAAATTATCCAAAATCATAAACCGTAAACCCAAAATTTGACTAATTACACTAATTACTCTCTAATTACAACAAATTATTCTAATTTTGGTAATTACTAACAAATTATTTTAATTTTGGTAATTACTAACAAATTATTCTAATTTTGGTAATTACTAACAAATTCTAACATTACATAACCATATTGCACTACAAAAAATATTAATTATAATTAGAAGGGCTTACTTGCAAATTTGAGAAGAGAAGAAGAAATCTTGAAGAAAAAGCTCAATCGAGGAGAGATAGTGTAAAATCTGATAAAATGAGTTTTGATACCAAAATTTCGCTGCTGCCTCCAATATATAGAAATTATTTTTCGGCGGAACCGGCCATTTAATGGCCGGCTGGGGAATTTAATCGGAACCGGCCATTAAATGGCCGGTAGGGCATTTTATTCGGTACCGGCCATTAAATGGCCGGTATGGGCATTTTTAAAAATTTTCGGGGACCGTGGGTATTTTTAATAATCTTTAATTAACTTGGGGTATTAATAAAAATGTCGGAAAAAAATATGATGATGATGCAAACCCAAATAAATGGATCTGTCGTGGCATTTGTTTTGCTATAAAAATAATGCAACACAATAAAAAAATTACACATTGAAAACATACAAAATTGTCGCTGGCCTACCTTTATGGGTAATAAAAAATTTAAAAAATAAATTTTAAAAAAATAAATAAAGAAATAAAGAAATAGAAGGTAAGAAAATAGAAAGATCAAAGTCTTCAATTTGTGCCGCATCATGGGGTACCTATAATTTAATTCCTTTAAAAAAAGGGTTGTATATGAAGAAATCTCTGAATTAAAAGCCTGCTCTATTCGGGCCGCATCATGAGTTCCAATTCTCACTATTTTTGTTGTTGTTGTTTGAGCCCGTTAACAAGCCTTCAACCCATTTATATTAATTCATAATGTATCAGACTTTACTATTTTAGCCTGTTAATCTTTCAACTCATTGAGTACACCGTTTTGACGGTGATGTTATATTTCAGGCGGGCTGCACGCTGAAACCACTCTCACAATAAATCATGAGCTTATTGTCCATAACAATGCCTACCACTGTCAATAAAAGAAATTGATCCCTCATTGCTAGGATCGCTCCTTGAGCGATATATCATGCCCAAAAGGCTCCTTAAAGTTAATGACTAGACTCAAATGATTTTTTTTTTTAGTCGGCAACACAAATGCAAATTAATTTAGGAAGATTTGTTGTACAAACATCAAGAAAAAAAAATATATAATAAAAAATAATAAAGAACATAAATAAAAAATATATAAATGTAAGTTATAAAAGTATGATGCTCTTGAGATCATTAAAATGAAAAGAAGACACAGTCAAAACGGTGTAAGAAACAAAATGATATCAATCTTGTTACAACGGTGATGCAATTAAGAAGCTGTCACCAGCACATTTTTTTTATTGGTTGAAATCGATTCTTGAAAGATAAATTATGCATAAATCATTTAGAGGTCTTACCAATGCCTATCACCGTGTAACAGTGGTCATACCCTATTCAACACTGTTAACAAATAAAAAAAAATAACTGTAGCATGATCATTGCTAGCCATAACGGTGTAATATATCCCACATAATGATATAGTTATAACAGTGATTGCGAGATATCTGGGAATTGAAAGTTGCACGCTTGGCTGGATTAATTTGAAGAGCAGAGGAGCATGATCTTTGGCAACAAGAACGCCCCTCCCCTGTGCTAAAGAACAACCATAGAATAGAGAAAGGGAGAGAGAGAGAGAGAGAGAGAGAGAGAGAGAGAGAGAGCCACACTATACTCAAACTAAAATCAAGAAATTGAGTGGAGAGAAGTCAACAGAAAAGAGTAAAAAAAATATAGAGAAGTTGAGAGAGAACTAATACAAAAAAAAGAAATGCACTAGTTTCTTTTGCCGAAGAGGAAAGGTAAAACAAAAAAAGGATTCTGCATTATTCATGAGTTTAATACTTGATTTTTTATTCTCTTCTCTCTCTTCTTTTCTCAGATTTTATGAACCAAAAAACAAAATCAATTTTTAAGCGAAGGTCACAACACGTTTGAAATAATTCACAGCCACTTCCGGACTCGAAGCACTCGGTGTGGTAGGTGCCTGTTGGGAAAAACTACACAAATATTTGCTACTATTGGACTCGAAGCACTTGGTGCAAGTAGGGTGCCGGTAGAGTGATTCAATGGGCTCGAAACACTCGGTGGAGTACAGCGCCAACAAAAAAAGAATCCGAAGCAATCGGTGCGCGTAGGATGCCATAATCATGCTAATCAGGAGTGCGAATGAGGCAAAAATGCTATCGAAATTCTCTCTTGATTAGATATGAAAAAAAAAAATTTGAAAGAATAAAATTGAGAGCGAGATGCTATTGAAATTTCAAAAGAATAAAAAAGGTGTACGCAGCTTAAATGAAAAGATAACAAGGAATGTTATAAAATTTGTAAGGCAAGAAATGAAGTATTCAATATTACAAATTTGACTAAGTTGACCGAAGTCAATGAAAAGAAGGCTTATTTTTCTGTCTACAATAAATGATGCTTAAATTTTTGATGCTATACTTTTTAAATTTGAAAATGAAATATTCGAAATAAATTCTTAAAGATTTTACTAGATGTTTTAATTATGGAAATAAAATAAATAATCAATGACCATTAGAAAGTGCATTCTAGGAAAAGATACGGCATCTAGTCATCTAGAGAGAATTAAAGCAAGTACAAATTTGTCCATACAAGTATAATATTTAAAGCTGTTGGGTTAATAAAAAATTAAAAAGCTTTATTGTGTTAAATGCACTAATTCTTGATTTCCTTGGAATTAATCAACGCCGGCCTGTCAAATGCACTAATTCTTTCCTTTCAAGGCCATTATAAAATTGATACACGCGTAACCGACATTTATATTAATATCCAAAGTTAATTACAAATTAATAAATATACCCAAAGTTGTTGAGAATTTATAAAAATATCCATACCGGCTATTTTCTGGTTGGTTTTTATTTTTTTGGTACCAGCCAGAAAATGGCTGGTACTAAATTTTTTTTTTTTAGAGACAAATAACAAAAATGCTGAAATCTAGCACTAAAAATGCGAATTTTTTTAAATATTTGTTATTTTTTTTTATATATATAATTAGCATATTTATACTAAAATACACTAAATTACTTAAAATTATGTTAAAGTACACTGAATTACACTAAATTACGCTAAATTACAATAATTATGTTAAATTATGCTAAAATACGGTAACTTACACTAAATTACATATGAATAGAAATGATATTTTCATTGAGAAGGCGAAAAACAACGACGAAACTTCAAACGGTCATAAAACGGCGCTCGAGTATCCGATTTCAGCAAATGACCACTTTTTAGAAAGCTTGCGAAAATACACATGCGACAATACTCGCTTTGTTGAATTTCAAAATTCAGAATTGCCAAAAAAAAGATAATAGCCTCAAAATTTGAGTTGAAGTTTCCGATTAAGATTTCCATTTCTATTGTTCAATCTACGTAGCTCAGTAAAATAGTTACATAATGAACTTGTAGAATACCAATTTTTATTATTTTTGGAATTTTTTAATATTTTTTAGGGTAATTATATGTTACCCCTTGATTCCTTCCCCCATTTTTCCCCCAACTAACTAACTTCATTTTCTAACTATAATAATCAATTTTAACTAACTAGTGGTCCCTACAAATTAATTAGTAGATTTTCTCCTTCTATTTCTTTCCTCTCTCCCTCCCTCTCCCTCTTCCACCTCCGCCTCCGCCTTCCACCTCTGCCTCCGCCCGCCTCTCCCACCTTCGCCTCTCCCTCTCCGCCTCCGCCTCTCCTTCTCCGCCTTTGCCTCCGCCTCACACAACGAGGATGAATACTTGTTCAATGATAGATGAATACTTGCATGACGAGGGTGAATACTTGTGCAACGAATAACTCGAAAGTATGTCATCATGGATCTCATTTTAAAGAGAAAATTATGTAGAAAACGTTCGTGGTTTTAGATTTGCAAAATTCCTCACAGATCGTTAGAAATATTAGTTAGATTGAACGGAGAAAAAAAAAAACCACCTCTAAAAACATGTAAAAGATGGGTGTGATATGTCCAGTTTTTTTTTTAAATACTTGATATATCAGGGTGAATACTTGATGTATTACATGTGAATACTTGTTCAATGATAGATGAATACTTGATATATCAGGGTGAATACTTGATGTATTACATGTGAATACTTGTTCAATGATAGATGAATACTTGCATGACGAGGGTGAATACTTGTAAAAGATGGGTGTGATATGTCCAGTTTTTTTTAAAAATACTTAATATATCAGGGTGAATACTTAATGTATTACAAGTGAATACTTCATGTATTATAGATGAATACTTGATGTTGTTTCCACTTGCGGTGACGGTTATGCGGTCCCCACGGTAGTTAGTGATGGCGGTTGTGCGGTCCCCCCACTTAATTACGCGTTTTCTTTTATTTTTAGCGGACGGCAGTTGTGGTACCCTACTATCTCCGCGTAATTAATGCTCTTAATGTCGTAATATTTCCATATATAATTCTTTCTCAAAGATGAGTACTTTTATTTATATGGATGAATACAACTCGTGTTAAGTGTCAATAGTTTTTTGCAAATCGTCCCCTACTAATTTCACCACTTATCTCCGCATATTACTGTGGTCCCCTACTTATCTGAAGTCGCGGTTGTGCGGTCCCACCATACCTTCATGTATTATTTACACTTACACGACGAGAATGAATACTTGTTCAATGAGAGATGAATACTTACGTACGAGGTGTGAATACTTGCGTAACGGACAACTCGAAAGTATGTCATCATGGATCTTATTTGAAAGAGAAAATTGTGTAGAAGACTTTCGTGGTTTTAGATTTGAAAAATTCCTCACAGATCGTCGGAAAAATTAGTTAGAGTGAACGTACAAAAAAAAAACCACCTCTAAAAACGTGTCAAAGATGGGTGGTAATGTTTCCTTATATAGTTATTTCTCAAAGATGAGTATTTTTCTTTACATGGATGAATACTTGAGTTTACAAGGGTGAATACTTCTGCGCCTGTAATGCTGTGGAGGCATTTTTGGTCCCCTCTTCCCAATAATTAACGGTTTACTGTGGTCCCCTACTTATTTCAACGGTTATTAACAGTTTACTGTGGTCCCTGCTTATTTTCAGTTGGGGGAAAAGTGGGGGATGGATGGCGGGGGAAGGTTAGGCCCTCCCTATTTTTTATGTTATGAAAGATGGCACAAAATCGGTCTAATTTTGCGTAATTTACCGTAATTCAGCATAATTTAACATAATTTAAAGTAATTTAGCGTATTTTAGAATAATTTAACATAATTATTGTAATTTAGCGTAATTTAGTGTAATTCAGCATAATTTAACATAATTTCAAATAATTTAGCGTATTTTAGTTTAAATATGATAATTATATATAAAAAAAAAGTAATCTAACAAATATTTTTTTAAAAATTCGAATTTTTAGTGTTAGATTTCAACATTTTTGCTATTTGTCTCTAAAAAAAAAAATTAGTACCAGCTATTTTCTGACCAGTACCGAAAAAATAAAAACTGACCAAAAAATAACCAGTATGGATATTTTTATAAATTCCCAACAATTTTGGATATATTATTAATTTGTAATTAACTTTGGATATTAATAAAAATGTCGGCACGCGTAACTGCTTTAAGCAAAATAGAAGATACTTAATAAACCTACGGGTTTTAATAAAAATAAATTAATAAATGTGAAGATAGTATAAAATTAGAATTTTAAAAAGAAGATATTTAGGCTGCACTAAATATAGAATTTTAAAACCTAAAAATAACACCCTCCAAATTTATACACGCGTAACTGTTTCAAGCAAAAATAGAAGATATTTAACAACGGTAATGTTAGTATAATGTGATAGTAAAGCCTCCATTGCACTGAATATATCATTTTTAAAACCTGAAAATATCATCCTCGTTTTATTTATCATTGAGTAACCTCATCTTAAAAATTTATTTGTAAATTTTCTCAATGTTCAACCTGAGCTATATTTACATAGTTAGACAAAAGTAGCTTGAAACAGGAATAAACATTTTTCACCAGATATTCACTTGAAAGACCGAAATACTAGACAGCAGCATCGACTTCTCGATCAGCTCTCGAATTGCCTCCTGGGTCATAGGCAATAATACAAGTGTATCCAGACAGCATTTATCATAGCAAAAGTTTCAGTGAGCACCCTAAAATAATGCCATTCTGATTTATGATATGACTTGATCCAAGAAATGTGCATTTCCTTTAGGGTACCAGCTGACTATGCCAACTGCCAAGGAACAACAAGGTCCAATCTTTTGGACAAAACTGACTTTCGAATGAACACACTTAATTTTGGGTTTAGCAGGACTTGCTTAAAACAAAATTTTGTTCTGTTAGGTGAATTCCGATTCAGAATTATCACAAAATATTTGCTTTTATACTGATTTCTAACTTATTTCCTTAAAATCAACACACAACATTTGTTGAACACCTTGTGCAGCAAAATGCAAGATCGCAATTGACCATGTTTCTCTTGTTTCTTTAATTTCTTCTACTCTTCTTTCTCCTCTATCTTTTTTTTAGTTATTTGTTCACACTGCTTAAAATAAGGTAAAAAGAAATTTTCTTTTTAAATCACCGATAACTGCAATCAATGTTGGCACAATTCAGCAATACAGAGGTCTAAATCTTTTCTAATCTTGATTCTTGAAAGAACAAACTGGTTCCAAATCAAGTTTGTTAAATTCTTGATTGCTTGATAAGATTGTAATTTTCATTAATCACACCAAAATACCATGCCTCTTTTGCTTTGTTTAAAAATAATAAGAACACTCCTACTTGGGCATTAAAATTGCTGCCACTAAATTGAACTTCAAAGAACAATCTAAATCCTCAGAAAGAACCAAGATATTTGGATAAGGAGCAACAACCAAACCAACAAAAGATACCTCATTTATATTCACAAAGTCTACATAATTTCAGACTAAAACTATAACCTTTTCATACATGAAAACAAACCAAAATCAAACCTGATTTTCTTGCCTAGCCCTCCAGCTCTCATAATTTGGGTCATCAGTCGGCAATTCAAATCGGCACAATGGGCATGTGTTTCTAATCCCTAGCCATGGCAATATACAATTTGCATGATAATCATGCGAACAAGGCAACCTTTTTACAGATTCACCGACCAAGACCAAATCTTTGCAGATAGCGCACTGTAAATCCACCATGCTATCATCTACTGTAATACTCAGGAGGCTCTCTACCACAGATTTCGAGGCACTTGGGCCCCCTTTGACAGCACTGTCTTGCTCCATATACTGCCTGAAGAAAGCCATTTCGGGATCGCCTTCATATATGTTGTTCATGGCTAGGAGCACTTCCCATTCCATATTTCTCACAGTTTCTTCTAGGTCAGGGATACTACTGTCGGTGGATACTGCTTCCCAATCCGGCTCATGTTCTGTATTAAGGTGTTGGTTTAGATCCGGTATGGGTAAGCGATCAAATGGTTCCTGGGGTAAATTGTCTAAAGTAAACAGGGTGTCAGGCGATAAGGGCCGTTGAACTTGACGTACATCCGTAACCATTTCTTGAAAGATGGGGAATTCCAGTGTGTCATCCCAAAACGGATCCGGGGCTCGACCCGCTCCTATCTCATGTGGCGCCTCAAAGGCCATCCTGAGAAGTTGACCGGTCGTGACCGTCTCTTCCAAATCGGATTCTTCTTCAAAGCTTGAAATTCCAAACTCGTTTAAATCGGGTAACCCGTCAGAACCTGGAGGGTCCCTACCTGTATTCATGTCATCTCCTTGCTCAGACACCATCTCCAAAGAAAAACGACTCCCCCTTTCAGTCACAGTCCATTCACCCAAATCGGGGTTACAGTGCGACTCCAACTCGTCATGAGACACATCGGTCTCCATGGGGCACGAATCGAAGAAATCCTCGGAAGAATTGCGCCGAAACGGGTCGAATTGAAGCGGCGGAGATGCCATGGGAGATGGAGGGCGGGAGTGGTAGTCGTCCTCGTCTGAAAATGAGAGGATGGAGAGATTGGTGCCGGTTTCGGATTCGGGTTCGGAGTCGTAGAGCGGGCAGAAGAGAAATCGCAAGAGATCAAGTTCTTCGACGGTGAAAGGAGGGGTTTCAATTTCATCCATTATAGGTTCTGTGTAAGGAGAGGAGAGGAGGGACGGTGCTGCGTCGGTTTCGTAAAAAGCGAGGATATGTCAGTGTGGGATTTTTATAATTTGAACAGGTTCTGGTAGAGCAATCCTAATTGACAGCTGGCACATGGTATTTTCCTTATACAGTTATACACGAGTGCGTATCCTCTGCATTAACTCAAAAGGGAATCTTTTGAGTTAATGAATATCAACCGTTTGATTTTAAACGGAGCCAATCCAGCTCCTGTCTATAACATAGAAGGTCTTTCAATATTTGTGCGGATCTAGTCTGCACAAATCATAAAACAAATTGGATAGTCAAGATTTATTAGCTCAAAAGATTCCCTTTTGAGTTAATGCAGAGGATACGAATTCGTTATCCACCGCTTTCCGGTGTATGTGAACCTAGACTATGTTCGAAATTTTACAGTACAAGAGGCGCGTGATCACGTGTACCGCGACCTGTCAGAGTGTGTATCCTCTGAGATATCTCATGTTTTGCGTGACCGACGTGTCCGGTGCCTATTCGGGGAAAGAGCGGGAACAGTATTTTTTGCTCTGAGATTTCGTGTAAAACATATTTGAACGGTTGAGATTTCCAAAAACACGCAAAATATGAGATATCTCAGAGGATGTGAATTCGACCAGTCATCTCTAGTCTGGCGGGATTGATTCATTCCACATAAGAAGGAATCCATATCCTGCGAGCTAACAGAATATTTCTATTTAGATCCGGACCGTCCAGAATCTGAAACAATCAGGCCCGGGGTGGGAATACACGGGAACTCTAATATTCGTGCGGATTTTGATCGGACAGTTCGGATCTAAACAGAAATATTGTGATACCTCTTGTGATATGAATTCCATAAAAAGGACCAGGCCGCCCGGGATCTCAAATTTAAAAAATGGACAAAAATAGTGTGTCTAAATGCGTCCGGTGTTTTGTGGAAGATTTTTATCACAGCCAGTTTTTGTTCAGTTTTGGTAAGTTATAATGCAAATATGTTTATGACCCGTGAAAAGTTCAATATTATTTATCTTCATCAAAATTAAGAAAATATTTAATATTCCTCTTTCTCTTTATGAAAGATCAAAATTACAAAAACAAAATTTTAAATCATGATTAAGTGAATAATTACATTTAAATGGTGCTGGAGATGAACCATAAGTAAGTGAAGAATAACAGCTTTTATTAACGTGTATTCCGTTTGACTGATTGTGCTTCTCTTATTTCAAAGAGAAAATGGGTGGATGAACCTGCAGTGTCACTTCTTGATTCCAGTGTACATTAGTTTTGCGTAAGTTCGTATAGCGGGTCTAAATTTGTAAAATTTAAAGGAAACACATTTTTGTTACAGAGTAATCGACGCATAAAAGTAAAGTAAAATAGGAGAGAGTGGGGTGTCAGTATACGGTCGTTAGGTTTCCGTGACTTCCGTCCATGCATTGATTCGATATTCAATCCTTTCTGGCTGCATATTAAATCGAATGGTGGCACCGTGGCAGTAGCCTCACTAGCCAGTAGGAAACGATTTTTATGCATACACCAAACATTGGAGAAGATCATGATCAAGTTGAGTTTCTGTAGTAAGCCCCTCTATATTGTTAAATTGCAGAAAACTTGTAATTTTTATTACGTATCTTTGTTTACAAATTTGAGTGGAAACAGGATACTCTTAATCTTATTACGTTTTTTTTGGTGAGTTTTAAATTCAAAAATTATCGAAATGACTTTAAATAACAAATTCAAACCGTTGAAACTGATCTATTTCATAAATAATCAATTTACATGTTAACTTAGAAATTTTCGACTTAATTTAATATAAAGTCAAGCAGTTCAAAAACCAAAATTTGTAACTTCATTTTAATGCGTTCATTTTTCATCATGTTTTGACTTCTTAACTTTATAACTAAATTAATTCAAATTTTTATAATTGTGACATTAAACGCATCACTCTTGAAATAAATGGGTTTCATTTTAAAAAAAATGGACTGTTATTTTCAATGTTATTCCGTTGTTTGATAAATGTATTTAGTATGATTTGGGAAAGCATGTGTTTCGAAAGTCGACATAATAGTAAAAAAAAAAAATTAATAATAATATTGTTGTTAAAGAGTTTGAAAACTATAATGGAGAGTAGACGGCTAGTGAAGGTGAAGATCGGTCCAACCGAGTAGAGCTTGACTGCAGGTGGGGCCTACATGCAGAATCATCCATTAGCTTTTGACTGGTTCTGGTTAGTGTATTGCAAATGGGCTGGTCCGGTCTGGTTCAGATCTGGCCGGTCCATGGTTTCCACGGTTCTCACGGGTCCACAGGTCTACACAGTCCGGGTCCGGCGGATCCGGCGGGTCCGCCTTGAAATGGTTGGCTCAAATCCGTGCTAGAACCATGATCCAGATTCACACGATCCGGTCCGGTCCGTACGGGTTCACGGGTCTGTTATGTTTTTTTTTTTAACAGGTTATATTGTTAAAAAAAATAAAAAAATTAGAACCATCAAATCTATTTTTATATGGATACGGGTCCAATTTTTTTTCCTTGACTTAACAATTATGAGATATAATATAAAAATCATTTGATTGTTACTTTTTAAAATTTTAAATTAAATTTAGAAGTATTTTGAAAATAGAAAAAAGTGTTTAGATTTATTTTATTATTTCAAAGTTACCCTCCTCCTTTATTCCGGATTTGAGACCGGCTATGTAAAATAACATATGCTTCTAACTTTTTTATTTTGTTAGTAATTTTTCTTTAAATTGAATAATTTAAAAAAGTAATTGAAATGTTTAGAAATTTATAATTTTAAAAAATAACCATAAAGATTAAAAAAGGTTAGAAAATTCAAAATTTCTCGAGTTTGTTATATCTAAACTTCGATCCAACATGAAGTGTTTATAGCTATTGATGTTTCAATACTCTGGCAACTAGATGGATAGGTAAATGGCAATAAAATTTCATCAAACTTTGTTACAATAAAATAATTGCAATGTTCTTTAACTTCAACGGTTCTGATCGACCAACAGGAGATATATTCCCGTTCGTCTTCATGAACTCACAAAACAAAAGTTTATGTTTTATGTTCATGCATGTAGAATTTGGTCAAAACTGGGACTGCTCATTGGAGAAAAAAAATGAACCAGACCATATCAAAAACGAGTCTGGGCGGGTGAGGTCTGGGTTTAGGTGGGTCCAGTCCGGGTTTAGGCGGCTCCGGTCAGGGTATAGGCGGGTTGGTCCGGGTATAGGCGAGTCCGGTCCAGGTTTAGGCGGGTCCGGTCCGGGTATAGGCGGGTTGGGTTCGATTCTACATGGTGTGGTCCGGATTTGGTCCGGTCCGATTCTACACGGTTCCACGGGTTAGTTTGGTCCGGTTCAACAAAGTTCTAGTGAAAAAATTCGACCCAAACCCTTGCTAGACCCATTTCTAGCCACGGTCCGGTCCGGTCCGGGTTTGGACTGCGGTCCGAGGTGGTCCGGTCCGGTTCTGAACCGGCCAATCCATTTCAATACACTAGTTCTGGTGCAAAGGAAAATTTGTATGGGAAACCGGAAAAATAATCCATAGAAGAATTGGCATTGCTGTCAGATAACTGGCATAAATATAATGGATCTTTTCTAAATATTCTTCATGGATAAGCAATGTTATTTGCAAATATTAAAAACGACGGCAAATAAAAAAAAAAGATGGAAAGGAACGGGTGGGGAAATCGTCTTTGTTCGTTAAGAAAGTAAATTGTTAAATACGCAACCTTTGATGAATTAGTAATTAGTTTTAATTTACATTTATGTATAAATGTTGGAATAGTTATGTTAACAATTGCAATCAATTACAATTTCTGTGTGCATTCTTTAAAAATCAAGAGAGGTGAGGGTGATTAAGTCATCTTGTAATTTTTGAAATCTTGATTATATATATAAATGTTGAGGAGGATTTAAATGTTTTCATTTTACGTGGCTCATCATGTTTTTATTTTTTATTTTTTAATAACAATAATTATAAAATTTATTTGTCAAAATAATACCGTTAAATGCGATCTATGTAATTATCTTTCTATGCATATAAAAAATTAGCATGTTTTGTTATTTATGTGAATCAATAAGTTGAAAAATCAGCATACATAAATTATCTACATCAATGTATTTTTGCAAGCTCTTAATACTATCAAAACAAAGTTAAATATAATAATCTTTGACACGTGCATAGATAAAATGATGTAAACCACATCTAACGGTTTTATATTGACATTTAAGTATAAAGTTTGAGTTATTAAAATTTTAAAAATGAAAACACAATGGAGGTACAAGAAAATACAGGCATTTGAACCCTCCTCATTAATGTTTATTTGGTATTTTTTTTATTTTGCATGTATAAGCTCCTTTGTTTCGTCATGGTCAAGATTACTTTATTAATTTAATTTGACAATAAAAGAAACCATTAGAAGAATCAGCATTTGGTCTAATGATAGAGGACAACAATCTCCGTGTAGGATACACAGGTTTGAAATATCAATGAAGAAATTATTTGTTGTAGTAACAAAAATAAAATTTGAAAGACAAAGACCACTATTTTTGTTTAAAAAAAATAAAAAAAGAAACCACTAAAAAATAGCATAGCATAAAATAACTTTTAAGAATTATATTTAGCCTCCCTCATATTTAAATTCTAGTTTCGTCATGTTATGAATTACATAAGAATTAATCACACGGACTACTCAAATGAAGAAAAATATAGGAAAAGATTAACTATTGCCATCATTAGTAAAATAATCATAAAATCTAACTATTTATGGAAATCACTTTTTTTTTTCTATATGGGCATATTGACTGTATTTTTTTTTTTTATTTGTTGCCCCTTCGTGGCCTCAGTGTACACCAGACAAACCACAAAAATACAATAATACGAATAATAATTGAAAATATAAGAAAAGTACGAATAGTCAATTGCTTGCTAGAGAATTTATTGGAATATACTTGTGTGCCGTTTGCCTTAAAATTAGGAGAACCAGTCATCTTTTGAACAAGCAACATACTACTGATTCAAAGTACGTAGTTTAATTATCAAGACTGTTTTTTTTAGTTAGAAAATGCAGTCATCAGTCAAAGTATTTTTTTGTGGGCCTCCACTTCATGATCACATGTTCTTACTTAAAATAATAAAAACATAACTTGATCAATAAATTTTATCTTTGCTGGCCTTCTTTTTTATTCGTCGTTTCTCATAAATAAATATTTATCCATAAAAAATATATCTAAGTTAACATAAAACCCCCATTTATACCAAATTCAGAGAAAGATGAACATTAAGCAAGAAAAACAATTAAATATCATAAAAGTTCAAATGAATAATAATGTACCCCGGGTCCTTACCCTTCAAAAAACGTTCATTGTTTTTATATTTTTTTTTAATTTAAGGATAAAATGCACTATCTTTATTTTTCCATATTGTAATGCTACGCTATTTTAGGTATGATATTTAATAAATAAATATAAAATCCAATAACAAACATTAACCTCAAATGAGAAACCAATTTAAAATACGCACGTCTTGAGTTGGATCACACGCGCAATTGTCCATACAGAAAATGTTGTAGGAAATCTTGTAGAAATCCAAATAATTCTGAAATAAATTATTCCTTAGCTTACCTCACAATTAGGAAGTAAATACTAATAAAAACCTTATTTAAAAACTACATTTGAGCTATCCCTTTTGATAACTTTTCGAATTTAGCTTCGGTTGTAATTTTCAGATGGACAACCGTTAGTATTCTAATCACAGATCACCCATATTAATTCGTATTTGAATGATATTTAATACCTGAAAATATAACTTCGCGATCTACAACTTTTGTGTAGAAGGCTACCCCAAATTCCGAACGTAGTATTCTCCATAAAATTGTAAGTCAGTAAACATTTTTGTTTAGAGACTGCAGACCTTTGTCGATCATTTTTATCTTTTCTCCTCACTGGAAATTCCGATTGAGGTGAAACCAGTCGCGTTAGAACCGTAACAGAAAATCCTACTACTCTTATGTGGAAAATAATTTCAGATTCTAGACCCATAATTTCAGTGTTGTCAATCTTTGAATATGAAAATTAAAACAACAGAAATAGATTTCTGTTCTTAGCTCAAATTGACAAAATTAAATTGATTAGGGCCCATAAAACAGATTTTAAATCTTCGTTTTTTCGAAAATAGAAGAATCAAAATATTTTCTATATTTATCTAGAAGTGACTTTTGAACCGGGATCAATAACTCAGATTTAAAATATTTTTATTTTTTTCCAATAACACACAAAAAATATTTTAATTTTTCTTACAGCCGCAAAAAACCCGGCCTGAAAAATGTTGATCTGGATTTTTTGTCACAGTCTTTCTAATAAATCAAATTATATAGTATTTCATCTATTTTCAAAGAAATATATAAAATATTTTAAATATTTCAATACAAATAAATAAATTATAAACATTTGTGTTTAATTAAAAAAACTTAAAACTGCAAAAAAAATTTGTGGTTTGGACAGATTTAGAAATTCCTCTACATGAGATGTAGATTTTAAAATTTAATATTTTTTTGGATATTAAAAAAAATTCGTGATTTTGTACCTATTTAAAAAATAGTAAAAAATTCTAAAAAATATAAAATTTGGTCTCCTAGCATATTTTATTATGAATATCATGTTGAGCGGTTCGGATCGACTGTTCAGACTTTGAAAACAAAGATAAATGATGTGGAGCATATTGGAGCACAAAATCATGGTGCATTTGAACCCTCCTCATAATATATATAGTTCAAAATTCACAATTTTAATGTCAAATTTTAATCATTAGTCTGTTCTTTTACAAGAGAAAATACACTCACGTAAAATTTTAGAATTTTTTTGAATTCGTTTCAAATTTATAAGATGAACAACCAAAATTAATTACGGTAGATTAATTTTAAGAGCAGGTTAAAATGCACTACTAGTTTTGTGCTCCAATCATTCTCCACATCTTTTTCTCTGTTTTTAAAGTTCAAACAATCGATCTGAATCGCTCAACATGATCTTCATATTAAAATGTACTCGGAGACCAAATTTATCATTTTTTTGAACTTTTTTTACTATTTTTTAAATAGGTACAAAATCACTGTTTTAGAGGGTGCAGAAAATTCTGAAAACAATGATTTTGTACCTGTCTAAAAAAATACTAAAGAATTTAAAAATATATAAAATATGGTCTTCACGCATCCCCTTGAATTTTGAGTTTTTATGGAGATTTATAGGTCCGGACAAACTTTGCCTCCATTGAAATTTTCTTTGCCCTCCTCTGATTTGTTATTTGGGATAAACTTAGAGTTAAAATTAGGATAAATTTTTTGAATTCTAATTGATAATTAGGATTAGAAGTTAAAGAATTGGAAATTAGAGATCAAAGCATTAGAAAATTATAAGTTAGAGCATTGTTTTTTGTCTAGTATCCAATTAGTTATTTAAACCCGATTCACTATTTTCTTGCCCCCTGACGAAAATTCCGGATCCGTCCCTGTCTCCAAGTACATTTTAATACAAAGATTATGTTGAGTTGTTCAGATCGACTTTTCGGACTTTGAAAACGGAGATAAGAATGTAGAGCATGATTAAAGCCCAAAACCAATAGTGCATTTTGACCCTGAAGAAATTATAAACTCCAAAAAGTTATAATTTTTTTGATATGTATTCCTTATGAAGAAAAATAAGATCAATCATTAACATTTAGTATTCAAATTATAAATACTGAAGTAAAATTTTAAAAGAGACGTGTGTTTTGTGCATAAAATTTTTGTGGCATCAAACCCCACTGACAGATATTTAAGTTGATTTTACATCATGTTTAAATGGACACATATCATCAAAATTTTGATGCATACGATAGGTTAGAATTTAGTAGACATCAAAATAAAAATAAAAAGAAAAGGAAGGAAGCAGTCGTGTATAATAATCTAAGTAATTAGTGGGGAAAATGCTAGGATAGTTCCAATAATATCTCTTACATTGATAATAGAAAATTGGTTATAGAAGGCCAGCTATAAACATATATTTTTTAATATATATTCCTTGATAACTTGTTGGACTAATTATTTGCTAGTTGGAATTTATTAAAAACTGGTTCAATGTCACAGGGATATTTTAAAGGGCGATGCTATACAAAGGGCACAAATTGTGATTTTGAGAGCTAAGAGAATTTTTTACACTATAATACCCAATTTACCCTTAGTTTTTAAATTCTTAATAATCTCACATCTTTTAATTCTATATATGTTTTGATTCACTAATACTTGTAAGTGTGCTTGAAAGGAAATCATTAAATTCATTTATATGCTAATAAGGAAGTTTGCTAACACACAGAAATGTTTACATGCTTAATTTTTTATTTTAGTTTTGGCAGATAGCTCCAAAGGCATTGTATTAATTTAACAACAACAAATTAAAGATTACACATGTTGCTTATACATGAGCTTGCACTAGTGTACTAGGAATAAAATATTATAGATTTTGCTTATGCTTGAGCATGCACCTGTACAGACCAAAGTTTCAAGTCCTTTAACTGTAAATATTTTTTTTTAAAATATGCTACAGACGACAACACTGAAATTTCAAAAAAGCAACAACATACTTAGATTGCTGAAAATTTTAAGATAAGTAAATATAAATAATCAATTATAATATGAATAACCATAGGTGTGATGCATGGAGCTCCTTTAATATTTGTGCGAATTCTGATCGGACATTCCGAATCTAAATATAAATATTCAGTTATCTTTGATGATATGAATTCCAAGTTATCGGATCAGGCCACACCAACTTGTAATGTGAATTCATATCACCTGAAGTAACTCAAATTTTGAGCTTAGATCTGGATCGTCAGATCTGTTTTGGCATGAATATTAAAAGGGCTCGTGTATTCCATTTCGAACCGGATTGGTTTGGATTCTGATCAGACAGTCCGGTTCTAAACTCAAAATTTGAGTTATTTCAGAGGATTCAGACTTATGTAATGTGGAGTTGTTTGGATCTGACAATGAAGCACACCAAATCTCTATGTACCAGTACGTCACTCTATAATATTTTCTTCGCAGTGCACTGGTGCAAGCTCATATATAAGCAATATGTGTAATCTTCAATATTTGTGTGTAATCATTTTAGCGGGTTAAAAATATTATGCAGCAAACTTCCTTATTAGTATATAAATGAATTTAATTGTTTCCTTTCATGCACACTTGCAAGTATTAATGAATCAAGACATATAAAATTAAAAAGATGTGAAATTATTAAGACTTTAAAAACTAAGGGTAAATTGGATATTGTAGTGTAAAAAATTCTCTCAGCTCTCAAAATCACAATTTGTGCACTTAGTATAGCACTCCCCTATTTTAAAGCATCCACTATACTCTGTGGATTTGACAAAAGGACCATTCATTATTTGTAGTATCTGCAAAATGACAAAAAATTGATTTGGATGTTTTGGATGTTCAAAAACATAAAAATACATAAACATGCTAATTTAATTTACTTGAGAGTATCTTTTGGTTCCATTCTAATTTTTATAATCCATCTCTATCTAACCTTTTTTTACTAAAGTCACTTTCGAATAGCGTTACCTGATCTTGCATTTTCTTTTCAACTGAGTAGCAAGAAAACAAAGAGATGTGCTCGGTAGGAAAAGATCTCATATAAGAAATTCAATTGCTTTCAACAAAGCACTCCTCTTCATCAAGATTAAGCAAGGGAGTAGCTTTAGGGAGAAGGAGGGTGGGTCAATCTGCAAATATGTTATGTTCTTTCTTTTGAATGGACTTGATAAAAGAACAATAGGCCTATCGCTACCTGTGCTATAAGTAGGCAGTTTTTTAAAAAAATTGATGCGTAGGATATCATATTTTTTAATTTTACATGCCATACCATTGATCCATGGGTCTCTCTTGCGGAAGGCATCTGACTCCGGACAGTTTGATTCGCATCGAGATTCATACGATTTTTTTTTAATAAATTACTTATTGAATCTAAGCGGACGCGCAAATTTCAACATGAATCAAACGGCTGAATCAGATATCATAATTTTGGAAAAGAACAATGTTATATCGGGAGATTTTTTTTCTCTCTTTATACTTGATTTGCTCTTTTATAATTATCACATTTTGGTTTTATTTTCATGTGAATTAATAAGTTGAAAAATCAAGTATAAAGAGATAAAAAAACTCCCCATATAGCATTGTTCTTTTCCAAAATTAAAAGTTAAAAGTCAAAATAAAACCGTTGGACATTTCAACTTTGTTTTGGTTGTCACCAAGAGCTTTTAAGAATGTATTAATGTGAATAATTTCTAGACGTTGATTTTTCAACTTATTAATTCATATAAAAATAAAACCAAAATGTGATAATTATGATAGCATTGTTATTTTCAACTCAAAGAAAAATTTATATTTTTATATCAAATTTAGTACTAATCACCTGCACATTCTTAAGATTTACTTTTCATTTGAAAAAATGTTTACTTTTTATATTAAAATAAGAAAAACGTTCCAAATTAATATTTCTCTGCTAATGTAAAAAAAAGAATATTCCAAATTAAGGATATCAATAAAAGTACTTGTGGTAGAAGATATCAATAAAATTAATTAGATGATGCTGGATTTTGATATCTAAATTTGATAGATAAAGTCACATTTTTCACATAAATAATTTATTTTACTATTTGTTGTAAAATTGGTGCAATTTATTCTTTCTTCTTTAAAGTTACTTATTATTTTTTGTTCAATTCATTCTACTTGTGGGAGAATGACTTGACTTGTTAAATACAACTCTCAAAATAGCAACGTCACCATAAAAATAAAAATAAAAATATACAACCAAATTATTATTGCATTCTTCTTCAATAGCATATTAGCATTTAATAGTTTTCTTTACACATACGATACAATATTTTATTAAGTTTTTACCATAATTAGAAGAATTCTATATAAAAATAAATTAGTCTTCTTCAATAGCCACAATCCAACAATTGTTTCTCTGGATTTTAAAAAACAAGTATTTGGATTGGTAAATCGCCTACACCTGGGCCGGGTCTCAGGCCCTATTAATATTTAATAGTTTGTCTAGGACGAGGACCCAAAATGAAAAACCACTTTCAATGTTGAGTCTTGAAAATTGAGATTTAGCAGGGTGAAAAATTATTATCCAAAATATCGCTCAAAAATTGCAAACAAACGGAATGGCGAGTGGCGACTGAGGCTGGAAAGTGACAAAATTTGCCAAAATCTGGGTAACCCTAGTTTTTTTTTTTTTTTTTTTCTGTCCACTGATAGACTGGCTGCGCCTGTGATTCTTTGAGCTTTGTATCTACTGAACTATTGTAATTCAGGGTGAATTTCACGTATACCCCTCAAAAACTTCAAAATTACGTATTTCCCTCTCTAAACTTTGAAATTACGTATTTTCCCCTCTAAACTTCAAAAACTGACAAATTTATCCATTTTATTGTTTTTTATTTAAAACTCATTCTAAATTTATAAAATATCCATTTTACTCTTTATTAAAAGCATAAAAAGTCCATCAGACTCAAATTTGAATATGAAGAGTTCCTCTACCGTCCGATCCACGAGCATCGCATTAAGATCTGTGTGTGTAGCTTCAATATATGTGCGTGTTGGCTTTAAGATTCGTGTTGATCTAGTGCACGGATTTTAGAGTAATTTCGATCCGTGCGCATCACATTAAAATCTGTGCATGTCGCTTCAATATCCGTGTGTGTTCGCTTCAAGAATCGTGCTGATCTAGCATGCACATATATTAAAGCAGTTCGGAAAGTAGAGGAACCCTTCAGATTCAAATTTGAGTATGATGGGTGTTTTATGCTTTTAATAAAGGGTAAAATGGGTATTTTATAAATTAAGAATGAGTTTTAATATAAAAGACAATAAAATGGGTAAATTTGTGAGTTTTTGAAGTTTAGAGGGGGAAATATGTAATTTTGGAGTTTTTTGAGGGATATACCTGAAATTGCCCTCATGTAAAATACTGGGTGCCTCCTTTGTAAAGGGATTGGGTTTTGTCCAAAGAGCTTTGGACAAAGTCTCATCCAAAGTCAAGTTTAAACGTCGCATTTGCATTGAGATTCGTGCAAAGTGCAAACATATTTAAAACTTAATAAATTTAAATGACTCCTTGAATCTAAATGTTTATACGAATTTTGATACAGAGCGGACGGTTTAGATCAGATTTTGAATGAGACTTTGTCCAAAGACAAAACCCCCATAAAATCAAATTTTAAAGGCAGCAAAAATAAATTCCAGGGAAGCTTATCTCGGGCTTTCAGGCCCATATATATATTTGGGCCTCCAATTTCTAGCTCTGATTTCTTCACTTAACGCAATTACTGATTTTTAATCTCCTTCTATCTCACAATGCCCCTCTCTCCGTCGCATGCCCGTTTGGAACTGGGGACTTGGGAGTGCTCCATCTCGAATTCTCGACTCTACATCTAAATATCACTTTTGTTGATTGGAGAATAGATCTTCCGAATCAGGTACTTGATCCATCGTAGGTTTCGATAGGGGTTTCTTGTAAATAATGATTTATTCTTTGTTTGAGTTTGATGCGAGGCTTCAATTATGAAATTAGGGTTTTCTTGTTTTCTTTGTTCTTTCCGATCGGTAGTTTTGCTTTACGTACTTGCTATTTTTTAGTCTGAGAAAGTATTAATTGAAACTAAATCAATGCTGCTGTTGCGAAAATTGAAGGTAATTTTGTTCTCGGGAAAGGAAGAAGGAAGTAGTATTTTTTACGTTTGTTCAATTGTATCATAATTGAGTTCGAAATTGGGCCAGTTTTCCATTTCTGTATCATATTCCGTTGTGCTTCACCCGCATACTGGATTAGCAGTGTTTCCGTTCTGGTACATAACTAAATTAATCCATCTCTTAGATCAATGAAGATCAATTGAAAACCTTAACCCAATTCATTATCAATTTTCGCCCAATTTCCTAGGCCTTAATTACAGAATTAGTCATTAATATACACACACTTTAGTAATAAAAGAGAGAAGAGATAGTATGGCAAACCAGTGGTATACTGGTAGGTATGTTGATTTTGACCTCAAACCCATACTCTCTTAAATTAAATTGTTGCGAGAAACTCCTCGATAGTACATGAATTGCTTATAGACTGTTTGTTTTTGGTATTTGGTGACATATTAACTCGTCTCTTTTCCTTTTGTAGAGAAATGTCTTCTTACCAAAATGTAGTTGTGGGAAAGCTGAAGTTAAAGGGAAAAGCACTAGATGTAAAGTCTGGTGGGGTTAAGAAGAAAAAGAAACAAAAGCATCATAGTCGCATCGAAGAAGATGTACCAACTGGAAAGAACGATCTTGTAGAAGGTTTGTACATAAATGCCATGTCTTTCTTTTCTCATGGCCTATTTCTGTGGTTTCTTTGCTGTCTAATTCTATGAATTGGACTAAGACATAATTGCTTTTATCTGCTGTTTTTAGTTGACCTGTAATTGTATTCCGCGAGCAGTGAAGTCTGGACCTGTCGCTAGTATGTGCAGGAAATGATTGGGGCTTAATGAATTGATAATATAATTTCACTAAATTTAGGTTTAATTGTGCACTTGAGGATAAACTGAACCTCGATTAGCCAAAGTAGGGTTTGTTTGATCAGAGTAAAGAGGGGAAATTGGATGCCTAGTCCTAATTTAATAGTGCAAATACTTGCCAACTTTTTTATTTGTTCAGTGATTAACTGGAAAATCAACTGTAAATTACGGCTTAGTTGAGGGCTAATTGGGAAAGATTTGAAGCTGCATGTGCATAGATTAAGTCCAAATTGATATTTTGGATGAAAGAGTACTCTGTAGTCATTAATGAATTCCTAATTCTGGTAGGATGTATCATGCTGAATACATAATGCGACACGTATCAAGATAAATTTACTGATTTGTTTCTACCCATAGGAGGGAGCTCTGACCTAGCAACTGAGTTGGAAAAGCAAGAGGGCGATCTGACAGAGTTGGAAAAGCAAGGAGACCTTACAGAGTTGGGAAAGCAAGGAGACCTAACAGAGTTGGAAAAGCAAGAGAGGGAGGGGGAGGAAGGGGACCAACGGCCGATCGATGACTTCCTAACACCGGCCGAGAGACGGTATCTGGAGCAGAAGGAGAGGATTGAGTCACACCGCTCGGCCAAGACTGCTGACAAGTCACACCGTGATAGGATTTCCAAATTTAACCAGTACCTCGCCAATCTTAGCGAGCACTATGACATCCCCAAAGTTGGCCCTGGCTAATCATGCTTTGGGCAGGTGGGTGCGTGGGGTGGTGGGTGTCTGTGTGTGGCAGCTGGAAAGGGATTGGTGCCTAAGTTGGCTAGAAATGATGTTTGATGTCGTGATATATGGGATTCCGATGTTTTTCTGCAGTATTAGAATGTTTTCGGACATAATTATGATTCTAATGGCTTTGTTGCTTTGTCATTGTTGCCTTGCCACAATTTTGGCTTTGAAACTGTTATGTTGTGCTCAAAGAAAGTTTGTCCGGTTCCTTTTCGGATTTACAAGATTAGAAACATCAACTGAGCAGCTCAACATGTGGGAAATACCAGTATTTTCCTGCCTTAGTCGAGGTTGACATGTGGGAAATACCAGTACTTTTCTGTCTTATAAACTCAAAAATTTTGTGTCTCATAATTCAAACATAAAATCTGACATATTCAAGGCTTAAAAAAAAAAAAACGTTTGTTAGTCTAGTGACCCGAGTCCATATTTTTGATATCACGGGTTAAGTATCTACATCAAAGTACGTGTTCCAAAATAAGGCGCCTTCAAAGTCTCGTCTCCAAGTCACACACTTTACAGTTTTATCAAAAATAAGTAACTATTTTTAAGCAAAAGAATCATAGTACATTACGCCAAGTACTGTATTTTTCGTATAAAAGTTGATTTTGAACTATAAATTCACAGAGAAATATAAACAAAATTACAAAAATTTCAAATAAAACTTCTAGCAGAACTCCAAATATATGTTTCCACACAAAATTATTAGTTGTATGACAAGAAAAATAATTCATAAAAATTTTCATCAAGGGGATCAAAATACCTAAAGAAATTTAGTCATATAAATTTTCATCAATGTATACATAATTTGAATAATACTTGCCCTTTCATTTTGATGTTGCTTCTTAAATAAAAGGAAACATATTTTTTAGAAGCTAAGGCATCTTTTGCCGTCATTTTAAGTGAAAAAAAACACTAGAAATCTATGATAATAAAATAGACTGAAAGAAGGGGAAAAATGTAAAATAAAATGACAGCCTCAAAATAGAAAATGAACAATAAAATAGTCGGAGTCCAAGCCCGTTTGTCTATACCCAGCCCAATATTAAGAATAGACACATAATTGTTCGGGACAAGAGAGTGTTCAAATGGCCAGTTTGTTTGATTTTGAACCGAATCAGAAAATTTCAGTGTAAAACAAGGTTCTAAATAGCGATTCTCGCTTCATCGCAAAGAGGCTAAAAAATAAAGCTATCGTGGATCGTGTGGCTATAGCAGAAACTATCGTACATAGTATTTTTTTTTTTTTTCAAAAACAATATTCTACATTTCTACTAATTATCAATATTATCAACATTAGAGTAACAAACAACTAATCTAAGTCTGTACCTTTTTCAATCATGCAAATAAGAAAAGAAAAATGATCTACAAGTTAACATTCTTTATTAGTTCATACTTCATTAGTATTACAGATTATGATAAACGAAAAGCAATTAATTTTACAGATGAAACAAAGACTACCTATTTGATCATTTTACAGATTATAATAATCGAAATCAGCTTTCAATTGAAAAGAATGTAATAATTTTGCAAGTGAATACTAGACGAAGAGCAAGCAAAAAGAAGAATTAATATTTGAATATTTTTCGATATACAAAGAGAGACTAAATTACAAATAGGAACAGAAACACAGAGTTAGCATAGCGGACCATGTAACATCACATATAGAAACAAAAGCACAAAATCCCATGTAAATTGCAAAAAAAAAAAAAAAAAAAAACACATGTAGCATAGCAGTCTGCAATAGCGTGTAGTGCGCGGTAATAGCAGTTTGTTATTACACCTATAACGATCGTAGCTAAATTAGCGCACTTTTATTCCATAGCTTAGTTTTTATGGTCCGAAAAAAGACCATAAAAGCTATAGTCACGCTATAACTAGCTATTTAGAACCCCGATTTAAAAAGATTGGTTATTATGTTTTAAAGAAATGAATCGGTTGAATTCTTAATTTATTGCGGTTTGAATGGATTAGTTCGATTTAGATTCTTAATTAGTTGATAGATTTAATCAATTCAGTTCAGTTTTATTTTGAAAAAAAAAATGTTTGATTTTGCTATTTTACTTTTATTTCAATCGACGGTTTGAACACACTACATGAGAGTATAATTTCACTTGGCCCAAAATTAAAATTACCCTTAATTGCACTAGTTATGTAAGCCAGGACATACAGGACCAAATTTACCATAAAACTGTAGCTGTTATGCTTGTGCATCTGTAAGTGATTAGGTTATGAATGCATACATAGTAACGGGAGAATAATTTTAATTTATTGGCATTTATTTGCATATCCAATAATCTAATCTATTTATACAACAATGCTGGAAGTTATGTCTGAAGTCTCTCTTTTTTTCCTAAGTATGAAATAATGTAGGTAAATAAAAATTATGGCAGATAAATCGTTCTTTTTTATTTTTCATCAAGTTAAATTAATTAACATTCTCAACGAAAAATTTTCACGAGGTTAACGTTTTCATTTTACAGTTACTGTAATTAACAACAGGAATATTGTTGTCTATTCTATCAATAGTACTTGGCATTAATTTTAGAAAATGAAAGGTCTGTCCCCACATTTCATGTTTTATTAAGCATTTTAAAAATAAAATCAAATAGAAGAATTGAATCAGAGAACTTTGAAGACACTTATAATGACGTCTTCCCCATGATTTTTCGGATTTATAAATCTCATCATTTTGAACTCCTCTAACAAATATATGAAAAAATTAGATGAAAGAAATCAGAGAGCAAACCAAGAAATAGCAAATTCTTAATATTTTATTTGAAAATAATAATTATAAACTAGTTAAACTGAAGAGCGATCAGAGAACTTTGAAGACCATTTGATAATTATCAACATGAATTTCAGATCGAAATAATTTCTCCTCATTTGCTCCTTCAGTAAAGAAAAAAACACAACATTGACAAAAACCCTATATAAATCATATATACAAAAAAAATAAAGCATATTATTGATAAATACACGAGTAACAAAAATAAAGATCGCATAAGAATTCCAAACCAACTTTTGACAGGAGAAAATTAAGGGGCAAAAACGCTAAATTGCCACCACAAAAAAGATCATCTCCTGACAAATCATTCATTTTGCACCTCTGTACCTCCTCGCTGTTTCCTTGGTTCGATACCACCACGATCCAAGGGGCTATTGGTGCTTTCTTATATATAAAAAAAGGGTACTCCGAGGAGAAAATCGATTTCAGAAAATAGATCCAAAGTTAACAAACAGCAAAATCAGCAAAGAAGGTTCAGATTAGAATAGCTGATCTCAATCGAGATTTTGTGCTTCATTTGTAAGGCGCAAGACGATGAATTTGGGATTTTTGTACTAATGGAGGCTAGGGTTTTATTTTGGTCGTCTCAAATCTCAACTTATGATGAGGGTTTTATTCAGTTATTATGGTCTATTGTCTGTAATATAAGAGGCCGATTTTCGGATTCTAAAATGGATGAATGATTTCGGCCCTGATAAACCTACACAGTTCACTTATTTGGGCCTTTGGAGCCCAACTAATTAAAGTCCATATGTGGGCTTTTGTAGAAGTATTTCCTACATAAATGAATCCGTATCTATGCTTCTGCAGCGAGAGGAGTTCGATTTGGGAGTTACCGTTATAGGAAAGGGCTCAGTTGAAGGAGAAGGAGATAAGGGGTCAATTGCTGGTGTTGGGTCCCTGTTAATTAATTCTGACAATGGGGGCCCAAACAATAGAACTGGAGATGGAGAAACAGGAGAGGATACTGGAGACGACACTCCAACAACTTGTCGCTAACAGCTTCCGATTCAGTTAGAGATGCTTTCCACATACGCAAGTTTGTTACTCACCTCAGTGATCTTTGCTGACGTGTCTTTATTTCTTTTACTCGCTTTGTTTTACTTTCTTTTACAAATCTGATCGCCTTTATAAGGCCAACTCTTCTGTAGAGAGAGTTTATGAATTTTGCTAATGAAATAGACGAATTGCTGTTTGCATTCGTTCTTTGTTTATCTTGTCAGTTTCTCTTTTATACTCAAATTATTCCAAAATTGTTACTCTAGATTGATACTAATCAATCTACCCTGCAACATAATTCTAAGATCGTTGCAGTTGTGGTATCAGAGCCAGGTTTCACTACATCCGGGAAGATGCCGCCAAAACAACCACCGCGTATCTTGGAGCAAACAGAGGAGATCGCTTTAGATCTGATGTCCATGAACGATAGACTCACTCAGTTTACTCGTGATGCTCAGTACTCTCAACAGGCCAGGGAGGAACAGATCCAAGCTCAGTTCCAAGATCAAGCTAATCAGATGAATGCTTTAAGAACTGAGTTTAGAGAATTTATGGGCATGATGAAATCCATGGTGTTGGATAAGCATGGTGATACCGGCCAGAATAGCAGTCAAGCTTATCGAACAGATTGAGTATCTCGTGACAAAGGGGTGGAAAGGCCTGACACACCTGTTGAACTTGATCCTGATGCGTATAGTGATGCCAGAAGACCAAACCGGTCTCCAGACCCTGATCGGCAACATCGGGGATTCATGCCTCACATTGAACTTCCCGTTTTTGATGGGAGTAAGGCTAGTGAATGGTTAGAACATAGTAATTTCTATTTCAATTACTATCAAACCGCAGAGATGTATAAGGTGGGAATAGCGACAAGGAATTTCACTGGTGATGCTGCTGAATGGTACTGTTGTTACCGGGTTGAGCACCCGAATCCGACATGGCCAGCCTTGGTCAATGCTGTGTTTGAGCGTTTTCAGAGAAGGAGCCATCTCAATCCAGTAGTGCAATTTAAGAAGGTACAACAAGACAGTTCAGTAGATGAGTATATAAGGGAGTATCAAAGGGCCAAGGCCAGATTGTTGATTGAGACCGGTATTAAGAACGAGTACTTCTTTGTATGGAGTTTCATTTGTGGGCTGAAAGAGGAAATCCAAAACTCGATGACTTTGTTTAAACCCCAATCCCTGAATGAGGCTTTCAACCTAGCTTTGGAGCTAGAAGTAGTAGTGGGACCCACTGACAGAAAACCCAATTTCTTTAAACCACCAATTCAACCAAATTACAAACCACAAAATAGCCTCAGCCATAGACCAACTAGAGCCATTGAGGGAAATTTTAGGAAAAACCCAGAAAATCCAGCAAATGTCAAATATCCACCAAAAATTCAGTCCACTATGACCTTGGATCAAAAGAGAGCACTGGGGCTGTGCTTTAGATGCAAAAAAAAATGGGGTCAGGGGCATAAATGTAACAAAGGGTTGCACACCCTTGAAGGAGAAGATGAGGAAGAATGGGAAGAGGGTGCAGTAGAAGAGAGAGACCAATTAGTGAAGTACTCTAACCAAGAGGTTGTAGAAGAAGAAGAAATAGTCACACTTAGTGTAAATGGTGGTACAGGAGATTGTAAGACACCAAAGTATAAGGGGCAGATTGGTCATATTTCCATGATGATTTTGGTAGATACAGGTGCCACACATTCTTTCATACACCCTCTCATAGTCCAAGAGTTGAAATTGCCAACCACATCCACTACCACCCTGTTAGTAAAAAGTGCAAGTGGAGAGAAGCTGATCACCAACAACATATGTAAGAATGTTTCCTTTACCATCCAGGGGCATCCCTTTTGCAATGATTTTAGAATTCTAGAAGTACAAGGGTACGATCTGATCTTGGGAGTTGATTGGATAGCTAATTTAGGAAATATTAGGATGAATCTCATGAAAGGAGTATTGGTGGTAGAAAATGGGGGCAAAGAAGTCCAGTTGTTTAATGAGAAGAAGGTGAGTGAATTAAAAATTTGTGAAGGGCTCATAAATGTAGAAAAGGAGAACATGAATGGAAATCAAGTTTATTTGACACATCTGTATAAAGTGGAGGAAGATGGTGAGGTAGCAGCAAGTGAAATTGAGCCCAAAGTGAAAGAGGTGTTAGAGACATTTGAACTGATATTTGATGAACCACAACAACTACCTCCTAAAAGACTAATAGACCACAAAATTAACCTAAGTCCTGATGCTAAACTTGTGAATTTGAGGCCTTATAGAATGTCACATCACCAAAAGGGTGAAGTGGAGAAGATTGTACAGGAGCTGTTAGAGAAAAAATTTATCCAACCCAGTGTCAGTGCTTATTCCTCACCAGTATTGCTAGTGAAAAAGAAAGATGAAACATGGAGAATGTGTATCGATTACAGAAGGCTGAATGAGGGGACAATTAAAAACAAATTCCCAATTCCAATTATTGAGGATTTGTTGGATGAATTAAATGGGGTCCACTACTTTTCAAAATTGGACTTGAGATCTGGTTACCATCAAATAAGAATGGATGAAAATGATATTCATAAAACTGCTTTTCAAACTCATGAGGGGTTATATGAGTTCACTGTCATGCCTTTTGGGCTAACCTATGCTCCAGCAACCTTCCAGTCATTAATGAATAGCATTTTCAAACCATTCTTGAGGAAATTTGTTGGTTTTCTTTGATGATATTTTAGTGTATAGTAGAGATTTGGAGAGTCATGTGAGTCACTTAAAAATAGTACTACAAACACTAAAAGATCATCAATTGTTTGTCAAGAAAAACAAGTGTGAGTTTGGGGTCCACATAATTGAATATTTGGGTCATATCATATCTAAGGAGGGGGTTGCTACTGACCCAAATAAAATTGAGTCCATGGTTAATTGGCCAGTTCCACAAAATGTCAAGGGATTGAGGGGTTTCCTTGGGCTAACTGGATACTACAGAAAGTTTATTCAAGGTTATGGCATCATTTCCAAACCTTTGACTAATCTTTTGAAAAAGAATGCTTTTAGGTGGGACAGCTCAGCTCAACAAGCTTTTGATCAGCTCAAACAAGCTATGGTGCAAGCTCCTGTGCTCAAACTACCAGACTTTTCCCTGCCTTTTGTTGTGGAGACAGATGCAAGCCAAGATGGGATAGGGGCTGTACTCATGCAATCCAAGAGACCAGTGGCATTTTTGAGCAAGAAGTTGGGAGTTAAGAACCAAGCACTATCCACCTATGAGAAGGAATTGATGGCACTTTACACAGCTGTGCACAAGTGGAGACATTACCTAATGGGCCAAGAATTCATCATTAAGACAGATCAGATTGCCCTTAAATACCTGCTTGAACAAAGGGTAAATACCCCTATGCAACACAAGGGACTAAGTAAGTTATTGGGGTTGACTTACAGAATTGAATATAAAAAGGGTGTTGAGAATAGGGTAGCTGATGCATTATCCAGAAGAGAGGAAGGTAGTGCAGCACCAGAGGTAACAGCTGCTGAATTGAAGATGGTGAGTGTATTAATACCTAAATGGGTAGAAGAATTGAAAGAAAGTTATGAAGGAGATGAATGGGTGCAGGAGTTAAGAACAAAACTGAAGGAGAAAGGTGCAGAGGAGGCAACACACCACCTCACAGAATTTCAGGGTTTGATTAGATATAAGGGGAGAATTTGTGTGGGGTCTAACGGAGGATGGAGGCAGAAGATTCTGCAAGAATTACATGGCTCCAGCTTGGGTGGCCACTCAGGTATTACTGCAACTTACCAGAGGGCAAAAAGGTCTTTTTTCTGGCCTTTGATGAAGGAAGCAGTACACACCCATGTGCAACAGTGTCCCAACTGCCAACTGAATAAAGGGGAGCATGTATCTTCACCTGGCCTCATTCAACCTTTGCCTATTCCAAAGGAGGCATGGTGTAGTATTGGTATGGACTTTATCACTGGTTTACCAAATTCTAAAGGCTATGAGGTAATTTTAGTAGTGGTTGATAGGCTGACCAAGTACTCTCATTTTATTCCCTTGAAACATCCTTACACAGCTTCTAGTGTGGCCCAAGAATTCATGGAAAATATTTATAAACTCCATGGGTTACCCACTGACATTGTATCAGACAGAGATCCTGTGTTTACCAGTAAATTTTGGAGTGAGTTAATGCTGAAAATAGGAGTGAAACTGAATATGGGAACTGCTTACCACCCCCAATCTGATGGCCAAACTGAAAAGGTGAATCAATGCCTAGAACAGTACTTGAGAGGTATGGTCTTTGATAAGCAGACAAGGTGGAAAGAGTACCTCCATTTGGCTGAGTGGTGGTATAATTCCAACTGGCACAGTGCTATCAAATCCACTCCATTTGAGGCACTGTATGGATATCCACCACCTCAGTTGGCTCTGGGTAGCATTCCTAAGAGCCAAGTGGAAGCAGTCAACATTGTTATGTGTGACAGACAGTCGGCACTGACACAATTGAAGCACAATTTGAAGAAGGCACATGAGAGAATGAGAAAGGTCGAGAATCGACACAGAAGTGAAAGGAAATTTTCTAAAGGAGATTGGGTTTACTTGAAGTTACAACCTTACCGACAAATCTCGGTTGGAGGAATGAGAAACCAGAAATTGAGTTCCAAATTTTATGGTCCCTTTGAAATTATTCAGAAAATTGGGGAAGTGGCGTATAAACTCAACCTACCTCAAAACTCGATGATACACCCAGTTTTCCATGTCTCGCAACTTAAAAAGAAGTTAGGAGATAAACAGGTACCTTCACCAACCTTATCTGTTAATGGTCCTACCCTTGCTAGCCACTTAGAGCCCCAATCAATTCTGGCTCGACGCATGGTAAAAAAGAACAATGCAGCACAGACTCAATTGTTGATTCAGTGGCGAAATCAATCTCAGGATTATGCCACTTGGGATGATTATGAAGAGATAACCAAGCGATTTCCCAATTTTATTCATGAGGGCATGAATTTGCTGAAGGGGGGAGGGAGTGCAGCGAGAGGAGTTCGATTTGGGAGTTACCGTTATAGGAAAGGGCTCAGTTGAAGGAGAAGGAGATAAGGGGTCAATTGCTGGTGTTGGGTCCCTGCTAATTAATTCTGACAATGGGGGCCCAAACAATAGAACTGGAGATGGAGAAACAGGAGGGGATACTGGAGACGAGACTCCAACAACTTGTCGCTAACAGCTTCCGATTCAGTTAGAGATGCTTTCCACATACGCAAGTTTGTTACTCACCTCAGCGATCTTTGGCTGACGTGTCTTTATTTCTTTTAATCGCTTTGTTTTACTTTCTTTTACAAATCTGATCGCCTATATAAGGCCAACTCTTCTGTAGAGAGAGGATATGAATTTTGCTAATGAAATAGACGAATTGCTGTTTGCATTCGTTCTTTGTTTACCTTGTCAGTTTCTCCTTTTATACTCAAATTATTCCAAATTGTCACTCTAGATTGATATTAATCAATCTAACCTGCAACATAGTTCTAAGAACGTTGCAGCTTCCTTAAAACCTTGAAATGTATTATCAAAGAAAGGACAAGAAAACGGTAGTATTTCTTTTTCTTTTTATTTTGCCTAAAAGAAAACGGTAGTGTGAAAAATGTACAATATATCACGAAAATAATTTGAATTTTAATTCGGTTTATACGGGATGGAGATATCAGTCATAAGCAATAAATATAAGTTACTACTTATTAATATTTCAAGCATGCGATATTACATTTTAACATTTTCTTTAAAGTTAATTGAACAAAATTAAATGAAAAGAGATCTTTACAATCAAAATAAATTTGATTTGGTTCAATCCACATCATACCTTAAATGATTCGAAGATTTCATGTTTCTCGCCAACTTACAAACATTATCAATTTAATCGAAATTCCATATAATCAAATAATTATTAAAAATCTACCAAGGACTAGCTCTATAAATTTAGAATTAGCATTCCTCAATCTAAGCATTAAATTGAGTTAGGAATATAGAGTTAGGAATGCAAATTTGTGTCTGACTAGTCATGTCATGCATTACTTGAGTTGCATGTCATGTTGTGATCGAGTTAAGTTTTCACATGCCGTGCAGTGATCAAAATTGTGGGAAGTGATCACGGTATTCCAAAACCAAATATGATGTGAGCGATCATATTTTGTTCCATTAGTAACTTTTGATTACATGTAGTCATGTTTAGCCACATTTAACTATCTTTTTTTATTAATGGAATATAGAGGCTTGATCTCTATTTTTGTTCTTCTGAAAAAACTATCTTTTCAAATTTAAGTTTCTTTAAAGAAGAAAATAATAAGAAAAAATGTCAAAAATATGAAATTATTGTAACAATTACAGAATAAATAAACATTATTTAAAAAATATATTTAAGTGTACAAAATATATTTATTGTCGAAATATAGAGTGTTATTTTGAATAAATGGTGGCATTATATTATTTTGGTCACATATGATCACGTTTGATCATGTACCGTGTTGTGCTCAAGTCAGCTCATGTGACGTGTCATTTCGTAACGAAACCATATCGTGCCGTAATTTGTGTACATCCTTAATTAAATTAAGTGAGACCAACGGAGTAGTATCACAGTGTACATGTCCGATGGTATTTTATGCAAATGCAATGCATTGCAACTGTGGGGTAGTTGCCTTCTCTTGCTCGGAACATAATTGCCCAGCCCCATCAAAATTATGAAAGGTTAATCATTGTTTATGAGTTATGAGTCTTATGACCATTATTTCTCTCTTTGTTTTTGCACCAGCCACCAGACATCCTTCATCCAGATCCAGATTGCACAAATAGAAATACAATTAAAAATGCAGGTAGTGCATTGAGTTTGGAAATAAAAGTTGCATGGAAGAAATAAAATCAGGGACACAACTAGAAAAATTGAACTGAGGAATAAACTATAAAATATTTAATATTGTGAAAAGATAAAAAAAAATGTGATCCCTGAGAATTAAACTCACAAAGTTTACAAACATCAGATGAACCTCAAACCACTAAACTATAATCACACATTTGTTATTTTACGAGAGACTAAACTATATAAATTAAAAAAATTGAAAACTTAATTAAATTTTAATATACATGATTGATTTTCTTAAAATTATGAAGGTGACTTAGCACCCCGATATACATATAGATCTGCCTCTGAATAAAAAAAAAAAACAAATACACTTGAGAATCTAGAGACAAGTTAAACAAATAACACTAAGGTTCCTACGAATATTTATTTTTGTTTATCCTTATATTTTAAATCTCTAACAACGATATTCAATATTCTTTATTTAAATCGATAACTTTATGCATGCTTTATGAACGCATGCATTCAATAATTTTAATTAAATCAATGCGTTCAAACAACTAAAATGTGTTAATTTTTTTGAAGTACAGGAACAACCAGCTGAACACATCGCACTGAATGTATGTGTTTGATCCGCATTTAGAGTATGTTTTTCTGCATTTTTTTAAAGTTTTCGAACGTATGAGTTAAACACGAGTTGTGAACAAATACATCCATAATAAACTTTTTAAATCGATCATATTTTTTTTTTAATTTAAAAATCAGAATAACAAAAAATATTATTTTTTTCCACTCCTGTCGTGACATGGTATGTGCAGCTGTTAACTTTTTTAAGAAAATAAGAAGGTACAAGGCTGGCTTTCACAAAATGTTTGCTTAGTGTTTGTTGCCGGACCGATCCTTTCTAAATTTGAGCAAAGTTAGCGTTTGTTGTGCCCATCAAGAAAGTTCGGTGAGCACAACTCCAAAAATTTATTAGATAAATTTTAAATCGTTAAAATCGATCTACTTCATATATCATATGTACATATAAAATTTTGAATGTATTTTTCATCATTTTTTTCACTTCTTGACTTTGTACTAAACAAATTTAAATTTTTTTTAATTTTGCATGTAAATACATCACTCGTAAAGTAGATCGGCTTTGGCGGTTTGAATTTATAGTTTGAAGCTAATTCGATAGAATTTTAGAGTTGTGCTCACAAAGTCCCTCTTAGTGAGCACAACACATGCTAGCTTTGTTCCTTAAATTTTGTTTTCGAGATCTGCCACATTTTAGAAGTCATATCTAAACATTTACCATTCCAAATTATGTCAGAAGTAGGAGGAAAAAATACAAAAATATTTCAAGATAAATATTTTGAGAGTGAGGCTATAGTAATATGTATATTACAGATCGACTCATGTTATGGATCAATATATCTATTTTCAAAGTTCAAACAATTGATCCGAACCGTTAAAAGTGATCTCCATATGAAAATTTACTTTCAGCCCAGTTTTTATATTTTTTTATAAGGTTTTACTATTATTTTTTAGATAGATAGAAAATCACTAGATGGTTCAGAATTTTAGAATCAAGAGATATTCTACTTATGTAAAAAAAAATATAAAATTTGGCCTGCAGAAATTTTTTCATATGAAAATTATATTGAACGGTGCAAATTGACTATTTAAACCATTTATATGGATATATGAGTGCATAGCGCGCTTACTCTATGTAATATGCATAATACCATAGCCTTACTTGACATTTAATGCATCAGGAGGTGATATAGTAATTTTACTATAGAGTCCGGCTATTGTGATATTAGTGTTATTTTAGTTGTAGTGACACTAACTTTACAATTCATCAAATATGTTTCGAATAACGAATCCAAACCACTCAAACTAATCTACTTTGTAAGTGATGTATATACAATTATACATGCAAAATTTGTAAATTTTCGAATTTATATACTATGAAGTCAAGCGATAAAAAAAATAATGAAAAATGATTGCATTAAAATAAAATAAAATCCTTTTTTTTTACTGCTCGACTTCATACGGAAATGAAATAAAAAATTTATAATTTTTGCATGTAAATGCACCACTTGTTGATAAGCATAAATTATATACACATTTGATCTAGTTTTTATCATAAAATAACTCCAATTATCATGTATTTTGAATATAAAAGGAATAAATTACACCTAGAATCAAGTTACTGCGGTAGTTTGGCTTTAAAATGCAAGAAAAGACGAAAAATGATGTAATTAGGGCTGAGTGCGGATCAACCACCCGCACTGAGATTCAGTGCGGACGCACTCAGTACTTAGCCGATTTTCCAGCCTCTCAGCACAAGCCAGGATTTTTCCCGAGCGTAATGCGTCCGCACTCACACGCCAATGCGGGTCATCCATCCGCATTCGGTACTTGGTCGGATTTTCAGAAACTGCAGAAGCTCAGCAGTGCGGGTCCTTCACCCGCACTCTCCACCAGTGCGGACGCACTCAGAGGATTACGCAGGATTTTAGCCAAGTTAAATAAGGAAAGTTGAATCCAGTGCGGATCAACCATCCGCACTCACAGCCAGTGCGGACGCACTGAACACGCAGACAGCCAGATTTACCCGGTTTCAACACTGTTTCTATTTTTGGCACTCCAAGGACACGTTTTAAGAAGCCAAAAAATAACAATACTTGCCAGGAAAGAAATGTAAAAAAGAGCACCCACTAACTCCACCTTCTAGCCTCTAAATTGGGTATGATCTCTTGCTATAAAAGGGCTAGAACTTTCCCTTCCAAATCATCCACTACCAATCTCTCTCTACACACACAACTCGGCCATATTTTCTGAAGAAGGTGAAGCTTTCAAGCAAGGAGAAGAAGGGTTTCTTGAGCAAGATTCGGCAAGATTGAGGTTCTAGTTTCAAAGGGTGTAATTATTCTTTATTTCATTTCCTCTTGTTATTTGCCAAACTTTGCCATGTTTCCCTCCAAGAGGGAGTAGTTCTCTCTCTAGGGGTTTAGGTCAATGCATGAACTTGTTTAATTCTATTTTATTCGATTATTTGCTTTTATTGTGATTGTTTTATCGGATTTGATTGTTAATTTCTGTGATTTAAATAATTTGTGTTAGAAACATAATTAGTACTTGAATTGTAGCATCTCGTTTTGGTTTCAAAAGAACCAAAATTGACTAGGATCAATAGGATAGTACCAAATTATGAATGCAAATATCTTAGGTTTAGATTAAGATTCTAACCAATTTAATTTAAGCCGGAACTACAGAAATTAAGGTTAGGGACTTGGTGAAGGACCTAACCGTGAAGTCAAACCCTAATTAGGACATCTCAAATCGAGTCGGATATTGGTATCATGGACTTAATTGAGAAGTACCAATATTTGAGGAGAGGAGAGACTAACAAGAGCTTATGGTCTAAGTAGCTAGGGTGAAGGACCTAACCGTGAAGTCCGAATTACTTAGACACGTTATTAATTCACGAAAGTGACCCTTAATGACATATTAGGTTAGAAACCTCATCAAATCATACATGAATTTAAGCAAATACCGAATGAATAGAGTTAACAAGGGATTGTAGACCAAAGACCCCTAGATTCTCTAAACCTTGAAAACAAACCGACTTTTCTCTCTTTTACTTTTACTTTTAATTGTTTAAAACTCCTTTCGGGTATTGAACCCAACCTTAGGATTTTTACTACAAACCCCCCAATTTACTTTATTGCACTTTTCTTTCTTTTCTGAAATTTATTATCTAAAGTTGAAAATTTAGTATTTATCTTACTCCTTGTGGTTCGATACCTGATAATATACTACACGGTAGGATTGTATACTTGCGATCTAAACCGAAAGTGTATTTGAGGATAAAGCTTTTTACATATACCCTTTGCACGTATCACTTGTGAGGCATATTAGTTTGAACAGTTTGAATTCGTTGTTTGAAGCCTATTTGATAGATTTAAAGTCACTGTCACTATGGTAGAAAGAAAACAAATGTCATAGTAGTCAGACTCTTTATTGTATACAGGGACTGACCCAAGTTGAGTCGCGGGGGCTTGAATTTTGAAATTTTATGGAGATCTATAAGTCCGGACTAACTTTGTCCCCTTCTGAAATTTTTTTTTTTTGCAGGTGCTCCCCTCCCTCCGGATTTTGAAACTTTATAGAGATCTATAAGTCCAAACCAACTTTAGCCCTTTCTGAATTTTTTGTTCTCCCTATGAAATTTTGATATGTAATTTGAATTAAATTAGGATTAAATTATAATAAATTCCTTGAATGTGGATTTGTAATTATAATTAAAAGTCAAACATTGAAAATTATAAGTTAGAACGTTGTTGTTTATCTAGTATCTAATTAGCTATTGGGTTTGATTTTTATGTTATTGTTCACTTTAAATGCTTTCGTTCGAGTTCGTCGAAAATGCATCAAAGCCCCATCGGATTTCAATTCAAATGCTTTATTAATTGTTCAATACCTTCTCTGCTGCATCTACCTCTGAGTGAGGAAAGGTTTGATACGGTGTAGTATGTTAGAAGGAACAAGACACATATGTGCACAGAGAAAACAATCACTAGGCTCATGTCATTACAATCAAGTCAGAATGATCAAATTTATATCCCCGTGTATTTTTATTTATTTATAGCTAATGCTTTGAAAGACACTTATTGCCTAATCTCATATAACAACTAGCTCGTAACTTTTTGAATTAATATAATCACTTACGGGCTTTACACCAAAAAAAAATTGTTCAATTTAAATGTTTTATGTTCACTTTGTGTGCTTTATTATTCACATTGAATGCTTGTCTTTCGTAAAAAAAATTAAATGTATCTGTCGGTGGCCCATCGGAGATTAGAGGTTGATTATTAAAAGCACCGATTAATCAAATAGAATTATTGATCAGTCAAAATATCAATTGATCAGATATTAACTTAGAAACAAATTATGATATTAGAGTAGAGTTAAAACGTTCAATTGGTTATGTGCTCCAATCATACTCATATTTTTATCTATGTTGTCAAAGTTTAAACAGTCAATTCGAATTGCTCAACATGATATCTATATTAAAATGTGAAAATGTGTTGAGAGGCCACATTTTATATATTTTTTTAAATTGTTTACTATATGTACAAAATCACTGTTTCTAGACCATTCAAAAATAGTGATTTTGTACATATCTAAAAAACTATAAAATTTGATCTCTAAATATATTTTAATATGAATATCATGTTGAACTGTTCGGATTAGCTGCTTGAACTTTGAGAACAAAAATAAAAATATGAGATATAATTGAAGTACAAAACTAATATAACATTCTAACCCTACACATGATATTAACGTATAGCAATAGCAATAATATTATTTCTGGCCCCTAGCATTTTTCTTATTTTTTTACCCATCACTAAAAAAAGTTACGGTTCAAGTAAAAAAATTGCTAGTTGCAACCAATCAATGGTTAAGAATTTCGGTGGTAGAGAAAGAAAAGAAGCCCGTCGGCCTTTTAAATTGTAAAAAAAGGATAGAGTGAGAGAAAGAGGTGTCTCTTAAGCGACCACACAAGTAAAAAAAAAAAAAAAATTATATTTACCAAAGCACTACTAGTGTGGTCAGCACTTAAGTTGTACCCTTTATTTAAATTATAAATCTTAGCATAAAGTATGTCACAAAGGTAGACTTTGATTAACCTATAGCATGCCATTACACCTTCCAATGCCAACTAATGATGAGAGAGATATAGTTAGTTAAGTACCTCCGTTTAAGATAACAGTAGTAAGTTAATAAATAATGTTAAATTCATTACTACAGAAAACGCTTTCATACACGGTTGAAAATGGATTTATACAGAGTTTTATAACTATGTTCACGGGAGTCAGAATCGGTAAATTGTACAGGTTCAACAATCATGTATAAAAAACTAATTCTACAAGGTTTTCTTTTTATTAAAGACAATGTAATATTCATATTTTTTTTTCACCGATTTTTTTTGGCCAAAACACATCCTACAGTTTTAAAGTAAAACCATGTATAAAAAGTAAAAGCATTAATTCTACACGCTTTTTTATAATTCAGATTAAAAAAAAAATAATCTAATGAAACTCTAGATCTGAATTCAAATCAAAGTTTTTTCGTCGGAAATCATTTTTTCGGTGAAGATATTGCCTCTCTTGCCTTATCTCTCATCTTAGTATCGCCTGTTCAGAAGAAATGTATCAGAGAAACACATGCACAAAAAATAGATGTTTTAGAAATGAGAAAAATCACTTAGAAAAAATAGATAGAGAAATTTATTATAACAGGAAGGTATGGATCAATGACGTGAAAAAATTTATATATCTTTTATCACACACAAATCATATAGTAATCATGTACAATTGTTGGAGCATTGATCCAAATTTGCTTCAACATTCGTACATAGTTTTTTAATAAAGAAGCGTGTACAATTGGGACCAATTTACATGATTTATTAATAAAAAAACCGTGTATGAATGTTGGAGCATATTTATACATGGTTGTAAATAGTAAAACAGTGTATAATGTGTATAAATTTTTAGAACAAATTTTCAAAATAGTGTTTTTTTGCTTTGGACACATATTTAATAGAAATTTTAAATAAATTTGTATAATATGCCGTGTATACTTTGTATTTTTATAGTAGTGATTATTTCTTATCATTATTATATAACATGTTATCAATACACGGCTCCATTGGAGCTTTCAATTCAACTTATTACTTCACCAGTAATAATTTCTTGATTTCATTGTAAGAAAGGAAAAAGAAACGAACATAATTCGTACCCGAATAAATAATTCCCCATAGGAATCTTTGACAATCGAATGCGAATATAAAACCTGAGACTACGTTACGCTGTTTCGCACACATTTCTAAATCTCTCAAACCCATGCACAATCATATATTAACATAGTATATTGACTAATAAAATTAAATTCGAATTAAAACTGGAATTGACCGGCCAGCATTATTATATGCCGAAATAGTACAGAACAGCTAGCCGCCTAACTCTTATTTTTGCAGAATTTTTTAACCTTTTCATGAATCCAGATTCTTTGATGCAAGCAAAAGATGCACCACGCAATGTGAGATTGAGCCAATTTTATTTTTGTCATGCTTTTAAAAAAAAAACTATTCTGCCCTTTTTCTTTTTCTTTTTTTTTATCGCAAGTAATACTTACGTAACTAGTGGGGAGGTTGTGCAGGTAATACCTGTAGACCAAAGTGTGTCAATGTACTGGCAACTGCAGGACCAAAGTGGTTCTGAGGTTGCGCAAGTAGTACTCGCAGACCAAAGTGTGTAGTGTACTGGCAACTGTAGGACTAAAGTGGTTCTAAAGTTGCGCAGGTATGATTTGCAAATCCGGTAAAAGTTAAAATTTCAGAAAAAAAAATTCAGTGCTATAAGTGTTTGATCCGGGTATTGGTGACTCGTTATATCACATGGTGGACAGAAGATCTGGGCATCTTTCAATTTTAGAATGCAAACACTTTATTATGAAGTACTTCAAATTTGTTATCATTGTCGGTCTGAATTCTAAATGTAGTATTGATTTGAAAGCGAGAGGCTAGTTTGAGCTCCGTGTGAAACGAGTTTCGAATTGCTTGCTTCTACATTTGACTCGCCAAAATAAAAAATAAAAAAATGGAATTGGATTATTAAAATAGATGCATTGAATTCGAAGAAATTATAGATTGATGGAGAAGTATAGTAGATGTATAGATTCAGATAAACAAAAAATGGATAGCATTAATAATGTAAAAGGATAAACAAAAAATGTTGTGTTAGATATAATAATAGTTATTAGGTAAAGAACTAATTTTTGATCAGTAGCGAAGTCACATAATATTTTATGTGTGTGATTTTAGGTTTGAAATCTGAATGAGAGAAATTTTTTATTGTAATAACAAATATATTAAATAGTTAGGTGCAGGAGCGGATCATAAGTGTAGCTGGGGTTACTAAGCCACCTCAAGTTTTCAAGTTTTTTTAATCAAGTATATGAAATTCTTACTAATTTGTTTCTTTTATATGTATTAGCACCCCAATAATAATCACAAATTTAAAGGACTTGAACGTAAATTTTAAAAATCAAAATCACAACGGACTAGGCTTCATTTTTTATTTGGACGTTTCAATTTTTGTGTTTGCAGTGAAAAAAAAAAAACGAATCCTTTCAATTTGGAAAGGTCATACCCATAAAGAAAAAATAATGCCCGATCCAATAAAAATAATGCCCGATTTAATCTTATGTCACATTGTGTTATAAATTTTTTTTATTAAAAAATTAAAGATATTGTTTAGCCCC
The DNA here is from genome assembly GCA_025461125.1 of Carex kokanica. Classification (NCBI taxonomy): domain Eukaryota; kingdom Viridiplantae; phylum Streptophyta; class Magnoliopsida; order Poales; family Cyperaceae; genus Carex; species Carex kokanica. Next base: position 795,966 of record JAJGRX010001058.1, on the reverse strand, counting down.
CTTTATATTCAAATTCTGGTTCCACCTCTAGTTGGGTGACTTGACTTCCAATATTTATTAAAATAATGATAGTTATTAGGTAAGAATTAGTATTTGATTCATTAATTAATAATAATGTTCTCTAAATGATGACGGGTGTTTAAAATTCGACTGGAGATTTTTTATAGATATTAAAAATGAAAAACTTAATATTATATTTTTAAAAATGAGTCGGATTTGACTGAAGATTTTTTATAGATATTAAAAATGAAAAACTTAATATTATATTTTTTAAAATGAGTCGGATTTGAGCAAGTTTGATTGTTTTTTAAGGCTCCGACATATTCATGGTATTTTTAGATCTTATTTTTAAGAATTGAACTTGCATCTCTATGTAGAGAAATGAGAATTCGTACCACTGCACTAAATCTGCATTTTTAATAGTTTGTTGAACTTGCAATAAAATAAATTTTATCTATCTAAAAAGGTGAGTAGTTTTTGTAATATAAATGACTGGATATTGTAAATTTTAAAAAAAAAATGGCATGTTTGATTAGTGGATGCAATGTTACCACGCGTTCAATTCCAATGGATACCTCAACAATTTCTCAACAATTTCTAGTGAAACATTTAATTCCAAACAAGAAAGAAAATATATTTATAGTGTAGAGTTGGCAATGCCAGAGTTGTAGCCCATTGGAAGTTAATTAACAATGGCATGTTGAGTAAAAGTTACAAAGTTGAACAGCATAATTAAAGGCTTCCCAAAGCAAAGCCAAAGCGTACTTAATTAAAATATTAATCCTCGGAGTTAGTAAACAAATATCCCAGGTAGCTAAGATACAACCTCTCTGTGTCCTTTCCTTTCTCCTTTAGTTCTTCATATATGTACTTTTTCTTTTCTTTTTTCATTTTCTATTCCCTGTGTTATTCCCTGGTTTCAAGCCTCTAGAATCCTTGCAAATTGCTATCAATTAATCCAAAATTTGTTAGCTAAAAGTTGGCAATAGTTTTTGGAGTTGCCAATGGTTATCTGTATTAGTGTCCTTGTTGTTTTGAAAAAGATTCCAACTATTGAAATTATTTGATACGAAATTAATACAATTAATGTTAGACCTGCTTTAACTTAATTGAGACACTTCGTTTTTGTAATTATATTTTATAGTTTCAACTTTCAAACTGAAGGTGCTCCCTTTACTCCAAATCCTCCTCCCTAGAACTTCGTTGAGTTTGACCAAGTTAAAAACAACTACAAATTGGGAGGGTTTCCGATTTTTTTTTTTTCTACAATAGAATCTGAATGCTAATAAGAGAAGTTGTTCTATTATTTATTTCTCATAACGAGGAAAGCAACAACAGGATTATTTTTTAGTAGTTAAAGCTATTTAACTATTTAATATTAGTAAGAATTTTTCACTTTTAATAGTAAAATTTTCCAACTATTTAATATCTAATGGAGGTCAACTATCCTCATTTTTTAAAATACTTTTGTATTAATGTATGACTTAACATATAATTTAAAGTAAAATATTATAGTATTGTAAAATTGATTCTCATTTTCTCTTTAGAAAATTTATATAATTGATCTTTATATATGTTTGACCTTCATAGTTTAAAAGTCTGATTCAGCCATGCATAAGAAATTTTTATTTGAGTTTCGAACACGTGCTCTCTTACTTGGAATGCAATGTTTTTACTGTTAGATAAAAAAAAAATTGATTCTCGCAACATAATACTATAATTCATTCATAATATTAACATATATCTCAAAAAAAAAATGAAGTTGGATGTAGGTAAAGCCGATATTTTTATTAATAACCTAAAAAAAAGAAAAATATCACATATAACCTCGATTTTATTTTATTTTTAAATATAACTTAACCGCCCCCTTGTGGGGCGGTCCATTGTGCCTAGCTAACCGTCCCTTAGGCTGGCGGTTCGCTTATTTTTTATTTTTTTTATTTTTTACAAATATATTAAGATATATTTATAAGATATATATAATTTTTATAGATATATTCAGATATATATTTTTTTTTTGTAGATATCTTTTTATTAAGATATATTTTTTTTTATAGATATATTTTTATTAAGATATATATTTTTGTTAAGTTTATATTATTTTTGTAAGATATTTTTTTCTATTGTAATTTTTATATAAAAATGACATGTGCTTAATTTTTTTATATTGTAATTTTCAATAAAATTGAGTTGAGTTTGGATGCGTCGTTTGACGTTAGAACTGTCGATTATTTTATAATAATTGTCGATTATACAGCTATTGTATTGATTGTCGATTTGGCTAACGTGGTAAACAGTGAAAAATATGTAATATAAATTGTAAGTCCACCAAAAAAACATCCAAACTATGTAATATAAATGTCCACAACTCAGACAAAACAGTCCAGACCGAATATACAATAGTAGAAACCTATCAAACTATAAAACATAAAAAACCTAACGACGTGGGCGAGGGCGACGACCAGAGAGATCCAACCTATCAGGTGGATGGTGGTCCCTGGGCGGCTGTACACGCCTTACATGAACCTCCTCCTCATGTACGGTTGTATCCGCCTCGGCCTATGGATTCTCCACCAGTGGGAGGATGGGCGGCATAGTACGCATCTCTTATGGGTCAGCCTCCCAGGTCGATGATACGTAGGCAGAGTGCCAAATATAGCAGATGCAAAGGCATCTGCATACTGTGCTCCACTCTCACTGGCCTCGCGTCGTGCTGTCTGGCCTCCGGATATCGTGGTATGTGGAGGCTCGTGTTGGGTTTTTATGGTACTTAAGGCAGCAGAATTTCAAAATTTTGACAAAAAAAAGTACCAAAAGAGATTATCATGTGTGACTAAAATCAAACCAAAATCTATTTTCAAATCAATAAGCATCATACATTTAGTTTCTTGTCTCTAACAAGAAAGGAATGTCCTTGAGATATAGGGTTGTAGCCTCCACCTCCTTGTTGATGCTAATGGTGGTTGATGTCTTGCAGCGCCTTAGTGGTTGATGTGTGCGTGACTTAGAACGTCTTGCACCAAGATGAGACTCCAAAGTAGAAGTCCTCCACGGTATCCACCAAGAAATTAATTAGAAACCAAAGTTTCCTCTTGCTAGAGAGTACTAACTTGATTACTCCTTAATCCCTATTCTCCAAGAGAACTAGATCTTAAACTTTTAGAATTTGTGGGTTCTCAACTCATGAGAGATGAAACAAGAGAGAGAGAGAGAGTTTTGGCAGAACATCAACTCTCAAAAACAAATTGATCTCAAAAGGAATAAGAGGGAGAATATATATAGCAAACAAGGAATGTGAATTCTGTTTCCAAAGTTAACCCCACGTCTACCACGTTTTTTACCACAATCACAGAAGGAGAAGTTATAGATCTTTCTTTTAACTTTCCATCCATATATTGTACGTCCAAAACGGACATCGTATGAGGGAGTTATGGTCCAAATATGAAACATGCGCAGCAGTTACAGAACATGGCGGTTCAAATTAACCACCACGTTCTATCACATTTTTTACCATAATCTGTTTCTAATTTGGCGTTCTTCCAAAGAGGCAAAGTTCTAGATATTTCTTTTACCTTTTCCAGAAATATATAGAATGCTAAAAACGGATTTCTTATGAAAGAAATATGCTCAAAATAAGAAACGCTGCGCAGCAATTTTCAGAAAACGTGGTAAACTATTTTGGCAAACTTTTAATTATGAAAACAATTCATAAAATAAACATGGGCCATAATTAACAACAGCCATTAGGCTTTGTTTATTGGGCCAGGTTCTATTTTTTCTTGTTTGAGATAATCAAATATAATTAATCTAATTAATTGTAGTATCATATATAATTATCTCAAATAATTATATTTCTCATGTTTTGATAGAGAAACCAATTTATTTGTCATGCCATACATGTCAAATAAATTAAGGAGCATTTCTAATTAATTTCTTATTGGTGTGACCCTGTGGGATCTATGTCACATGGCAATGGAATCTAAAACTCCTTTCGATTCTATAAACTACAAGCGGCACCTAGCAATATGCATTGTAGTTACCCAAATGACACAGATGATAAATACCATACTGTATCACGATCCCTAAGCAACAATTGCCTCGTGTCAATTACATGTCTCATGATATCATAAATAGATCCAAGGTAGGAACGTGTCATCCTTGCAAATCTACTCATTTCTTGATTCCGAAATAATTCAGTAATTATGATTAACTCCTTAATCATATGTGCACATACTTGTATTATTTCATCAAGGGGCCCAGTGATACCATCACTCATTTACATGAGGGACATTGGTATTCTTGATAATTATCTCTCTACATGAGAGACACATACTGAGATAGAATCTGTATGACTGCCAGTTACTGACAGCGTTGGATAATACCCACGAATATGTATTCTCATGTGAGAGAAACAATCATCTCATACCTTAGAATTTCAGACACAAATAAAACATTAATGACACAAACACAATCCATATTAAATGTTTTATTTTGGTCACGTCCAATCCCCTGATCTCCATCAGGTATCCATTTGATTAGATTGACAACCCCTTGTCACATGATCTGCAGAACATGATCATCATCTAATCCAAATGCTAATCTTATGCCGGTAATTAATGTTCCTTGTTAATTATCAAAATTAGGGACACTTCAGAGTATTTATTAACTCCTTTATAGAGTTCCACAATTCCAAGTCCTCAACTTGAATGATCTATAAGTAGTAAAATACTCGAGAAACAAAATGATAAACAAATCATTCAATTACATGAACAAAACTTAGAAAACAATCATCCTATGATTGGCTTCTAGATCACAACACTAACAGCTCGGTCCCTCATCCCCGACATCATCTCCAGTAAGGTCAGCCATAGTGAACTCCGGGGTGACACGTCGTAGGGGAGCTCCATCATTAATGTAAACAATGTTAGTTTTGCTACATACAAATAACTAGTAAGTTGATTAAATAATAAATTTTTGCTACCTGGCCAATCTGCACCGGAACTCCAAACTCATTATAGTAAGCGTTCCACGCATTGTTATTCAACACCCATTCGTGGAAACCCCAACATGAGTCATCCACTGCAGAATTGAAGATAAATTAATGAGAATAGTTTTTTTAACAAGAAATGACTGTGTACGACAAAATCAAATTACATGGAGGAGGTAGTGGCATCTCATGAGCGTATATAGCGACTAGGGGCTGATCCGGATCAAGTGGTGGGGGCTCTATCTCGCGCCAGCTTATGTTCTCCCCATTGTCACGCAACATGCCAATGAGGCGCCCGTCAAAGCCAGAGTCTTCCACCATAGGGGCACTCTGCTGGAGCATTGCACATCCCACTACTCGCCAACCTTCTTTTTGCCATGCACACCAAGCTGTGTGCCACTCCTCTAATACCGGTAAGAATCTGCACAAAGTATTTTTTTTATTATTATAGAAAAAAATAGATAAACATTTAATGGTTTAAATATGTCAGTTTCATAAGTAATTACCTGACGAGCCTCCGTCAAAGGGTCTCACCCCAGTGGCCCGTGAGGTATACTGAGGGCATGCCCCACCTCTGGTACCAGACTAAGTAAAATAGTTAAGATAAATAATGGTTTTCACTGTCGAGTTCATAACATATTTTAATTTCAAGATTTTAATGATTACCTCCTGACAGCCTCCAGATCAGTGGTCTCGGCCGTGATTCGATGCTGGAAGAAGTGATCACGGAGCGCTGCTAGGCTAATGCAATACCCCGAATACCGGAACTCCTCCTCGTTCTTCCTCTTCTTCTTCTTCTGCAGCGCCTTTGGATCCGCGACCCCCAGAAGCTCCTGTATCATCCCCGCGTGAAGTGGACTGTCGGAGACATCGCTGATAGGCTCGCCATCAATCCGTAAACCTCATAAAGTGCTCATATCAGCTAAGGTCACGGTCATCTCCCCAAAGGGAAGGTGAAACGAATGAGTTTTCAGTCGCCATCTCTCCGCGAGCCCGCTCATGAGAGCCTGGTCGATCTTACTCTGAGGCATGGTAGCCAGCTGATACAACCCGAGATTCATAATGCACCGCTCCATCAAAGGATGACCGACGTACGGTATCTCGGGGGTGCGATGTCTCACGGTCAACATCATCTCGTCCTGCATATAACAATGATTTCAATCTAAGCGACTTACTATATGCTATATTCAAAATCTGTAATTTGAACTAAATTGCTTAAAAACCAATGTACCTCTGTAGATGCGAGCGTGACCCGGTGTTTAACGTGTGGAATCCACAGAAGATGACTGAATGTATCAGCTGCATGTGTAGGGTACTCTGCACCGAGAGCATCTGCATCAGATGCCTCTACACCGGATGCACTTGGAGCCTCTATGCTATACGAACTATCCCCCTCTCCATAGTATCTGCACTGCATAATTTTCAAATAACTTATATTTCACAATTTTGGATATAAAATAGTATAATGTAGGAATTTTGGACCGAAACGCTAATTTTGGACCCTAAACCCTAATTTAAAACCCCTTACCCCTAATTTATAACGCTAAACCGTCAACCGTAATTTATAAACCCTAATTTTGATCAATTCAATCGCGTCAAGAAAATCAACATCCCGCACACATTGAGAATTCAATTTCTAAACTAAAATTTAAACCCTAAACCGTCAACCGTAATTTATAAACCTTAAACCCTAATTTTGATCAATTCAATCCCGTCGGGAAAATCAACAACCCGCACAAATTAACAATTCAATTTCTAAACTAAACTCTAAATCTTAAACCGTCAACCGTAATTTATAAACTCTAAACTCTAATTTTGATCAATTCAATCGCGTCGGGAAAATCAACAACCCGCACAAATTAACAATTCAATTTCTAAAGTAAACTCTAAACCCTAAACTGTAGTTTTAATAAATTCAATCACGTTGGGAAAATCAACAACCCGCACACGTTAATTAACAATTTAATTTCTATAATTTTTTTTTTAATAAATTAGATAGGAACTTACCCGTAAACAATCGACCGAGAGAGAGAGAGAGAGAGAGGGGGTTCGGGTAGAGAGAGAGATTCGGGTAGAGAGAGAGAGATCCGGGTAGAGAGAGGAGAGGGCGGGTAGAGGGGCGGGAGGGGAGGTCGGATAGAGGGGAGGGTGGGGAAGGGCAGGGCGGGGTGAGGCCGGCCGTAGGGTGGGGGGCGGGGGGGGGGGGTGGAGGGGGCAGGGGGTTGCTAGGGTTCGGATCGGGTCGGGTAGGAAGAGAGGGGGCGGTTAGGTTAGAGCTGGGGGGGCGCTGGTAAGTTAAAAAAAAAAAAAAATTTGAAGCGAACCGCCCCCCGCTGGGGCGATTAGATAGGAGAAGTGGACCACCCAGCGAGGGGGCGGTTTGCTTGGTGTATCGGACCGCCCCAGCAGGGGACGGTTAGGTCATTTTAAAAAAAAAATTGAAATCGGGTTATATTTAATATTTTATTAATAAAAATATCGGTAGGTAAAGGATTCTGGAGTACACCATCTCTCGTATAAGCATGTGTATAAATACCACCAACCTCTCTCTCCCTCATTCTCTCTCTCGGATGAAAGAAGGCGTTTTAGTTTAACTAGTTTCCAATAGGAAAGGCTGAAACAGGTAAAGGAATCTAAAGTTGGTATCTTTTTCTCGTCCCTTTTTCTTTCTCTCAGTTTTATCTGACGAGGTAGGTTCTTAGTTGAAAGAAATTAAAGAGAGATCAAGAGAGAGTGGTTGGTTAGTTTCTGTTGGTTCCACTTCAATAATTTCTCCTTTTTGTACATCGCTTTACAGCTCTGTCTAAACGCAGAGGAGAGAGAGTGAAAGAATAGATCAGAGAAGAGATTGGATTTTTATTCCTGTAATCTCTGCGAGAGAATTGTTTCATTTATCAGATTCTCTCTTGGCTTATTCTTTTCACCTCAGCTGGTTACAGCTGTTTCCTCTGTACCCTTTTGACCTCCTATTTTATTTCAATTCCCCGTGCTTCACCACTGGCAACTACATATTATACAAAGCAGAAAGAAAAACAACAAAAAATATTTGAATCTTTCCCTCTTCAATCAATCCTTTGCTTTCACTGTGTTCATCAACAAGCTTGCTCTTTTGTATTCAAAGATAAGTCCCAAGTAAATGGAAATAAATGACAAGGATAAGTTTGAATTTGAGAAAAATGGGTACCGGCTTAACTACCAAAATGCTGGTTTTCTAGCTGGTACCGGTATGCCAGATCTCTCTTGGAATGCAATACCGGGTACTTCAGGTCCCAATTTGGGATGGGATCAAAACCCATTGAGCCAATTTCCAAAACTGGGTTCTTTTCTCCCACCTAGCATCTCTGACATACAAGCTGATTCGGGATTTATAGAACGAGCCGCGAAGTACTCGTGCTTTAATGGGGCCAATGTGAGTGCAATGTTGGGGTCCATTAACAATTCTGTGCTTGATCAGAGTAAGAGATCAGAGAATTTGGTTGAAGATGGTAGTAACAGGATAAGATTGGAGAGGAAAGAAACTGTAGAGGGTGCTTCCAGTGGAGGCTGTGGCCAGGAAGAAGGAACCAGTGTGGCTAATGCTAAGAAGAGAAAGAGATCCAATCAGGTAAATTCCTTTTCAATTGTAGAATGTGCTTATTTTGTAGAGAAATTCAATGCAGGGTCAAGTTCAATGTACACCTGAAATAAGGTAAAGAAGGCATTGAAAATGAAATTAAAAAATTGAGATCCATTGACTATAGAGTAGTTTGACAATTTTGACAATTGTAAAAGTAACTTATAATTTTGAATATTAACATTTAACATTTGATATATACTATATCTATAGCATACACATAAACATTGATATTGATGCAATTTTACCATTTATCAAACGAACTAAAAATTAGAATGGTCTATATATAGCGGCCTATGATAGAATGTGAAATGAAACACAAATTACATGAAAATTAATACATAGCCAATCTAATGATCTATAATACTAACAACATGTGTATAAACTTTTTCTAACATTGAACATTTTGTTGGTTAATTTGAAATTTGTCGTTAAAATTGTCAAGTCAATCCATTATAAATGAATCTGTAACCAATAACATAAGAACCATTATACCCAAGGCATTGTACATAAAAAGAGTATAGGTCCCACAAGAAGACCAATAGTATGCTATATCGGTATATCCTAGTTGTGCGCAACTTAAAATTTAACAAATCCAAAGATAAAAAACTGAAGTATACAAGCAATTTTGGAAAATTGAAGGAAAATGGAGTGAACCAAGGGGAGGAAGCCCAGCAATCTCCAGTTGCCAATTGTACAAGAGAGATTGCGAGAGAAAGAGAAAAGAGAAGAAAAGATACCTAGTGAAAATCAGATAAAAGATGAATCAGATATGGCTAACAAGGACGAATACGTTCATATGAGGGCTCGTCGGGGCCAAGCAACTAATAGTCACAGTCTTGCTGAAAGGGTAATGGTCTTTTCTGTACATAAATAATATTTGCAACTCAACATGTCATATTAGCTTTGATTAATAGTAATTTGTGCCTGTTATTATATAGGTAAGGAGGGAAAAAATTAGCGAGAGGATGAAGTATCTCCAAGACCTAGTGCCTGGTTGTAGTAAAGTAAGGCTTCCTTTTTACTTTGATTCAGCTTTGTTGTACTTTGCCTGACTGGTACAATGCTAGGAGTAGGACCATAAACATAATAATTTTGAGTTTTAATATTAAATTTTGTTAAAATTGGATGAGACTGAATTTTTCATTCTTGCTTAAACAACTAGCTAATAGAAAAACAAGCAAAGAACCCGAAATTCAATAACTCAAATTTGGGTTTGCAGAATGATATGGTACCAAGACAGGTGTGATAGAATTTTAATAGAATTTTTCTGAATTTAAGGTGACAGGAAAGGCTGTCATGCTGGATGAAATAATCAACTATGTGCAATCTTTACAGCGGCAGGTTGAGGTATGAATTTAATTTTTTATTTTATTTTCTGCTACATGCAACGTTTCCGAATTAGGTTATTTATATATCTTTTTTTCATTTTTATTTCCTTTTGCAGTTTTATCAATGAAACTGTCAGCCATAAACCCACGACTTGACTTCAACATAGAAGGCATTCTTTCCAAAAGTGTAAGTGAACTCTTAGTATAAGATACTGCTATTTATTGATACGTATTATATACCAGCTAATTTGGTACCTATGCCAGCCAAATCTAGGTTTGTTTTGAATTTGTCTGCACTGTTGTGACATATACACACTGAAGGTTCAATAACTGTCGTACTGAATAAAAAGCAATTTAGCATGCTTTGGCCCGAATTACTCTAGTACCCTCGGTATTACAATCTTGGTTAGAAATATAAAAATAATAATAATAATAATAACAATTGATGAAAATTAAATAATATGTTATCTCATGGACCTTTGTCGCAAGCAGTTATTTGACCCCCATGTGGGCCCATCATCCTCCATCGGCTACTTGTCGGATCCGAGTCAAACCCAATTGCATCGTTCTCAGCAGAATCTGCTACATGGTATGGCTGGTATTGTTGACTCAGCTGATGCACTTAGAAGAATAGCTAATGTTCAACTGATCTCTAACACTGGATTGAAGGAGCCTCTGCCTCAGGTTCTTACAGAAAAATGCACACACAACACACTCACAAATCCAGAGAATATAACATTGTAACTATTTTTTTTTTCTTTTGTGAGCAGATGTCCAATGCTTGGGATGGTGACTATCAAAATTTAATGCAGGTTGCTTTCCAAGATTTAAACAATTATGCCCGAGCCGAAATTCCAAATGCAAACAATATGTCTAGTTGAAATTTTCACAAAAAGAGAACTCAATTAGTAATCAAGTATTGAGCTTCTTAGTGCTATCTCCGCAAAAGACCCGTGTATACCTTTTCTTAGCAGTACCTTCTTTTGTTCTAAAAAAGTTAGAGATGCAATTGAGTACCTTCTAAATTCATGAAAAGGTACTAGTGTAGAGAGACAGAATTTCTATTTGCAATTACAAAAGGGTTTATCATGAAAAGACTGTCATGTGGATATTGTTGGAACCATTTTCTATACATAGCTTAGAATGATCATAAATGATGTTAATCTTCTTTATCAAAATATATATTTACTGAATTAAGTATTCAATTCTTCATGGTAGCATGTTGATGTTTATGTAACTTTTGCTTTTGTTTCTTCACTAGAATTTCATTCGAGAGAATTTTATAACACTATATCATGTGATTTTTATTACCGAAATTTTTATTTTACCATTTTCTAAAAAAGAATAAACCAAAACATTCATGTTTCTGGGTTTTTTGAATTCTACTCGGGCCACAGAATGCCAGAGCGGCCTAATTTTTTTTTTTTTGGAATTTGTGCATTTGTGGTCAAACGACAATTTTTTGGTCAAACAGTCACAGATTCCAAAAAACTTTGAGTAAAATAAATGATTAAATTTTTTTAGTAAAACTAAAGCACTAAAATAAAAAAAAATTGAGGGCCACAGAACACCGGTGCGGCCTGGGTAGAATTAAAAAAATCCAGAAGCAGGAGTGTTTTGGTTTATTTTTTTTGAATAAATGTTATATATAAAATTTCGGTTTTTATTATTTTGAAGATTCTAAAGAAAAAGCAAAAGAAAACAAGCAATGCAAATCCATTATTTACTGGTACGGGTTTTTACTAAAACGGTAAATTCTCAATCAATTTCATCAATGAGACACAATATATGGATTGAAAGGGTAGACAAAGGTATAACACAAACTGGTTTATGTGCAGAAAGAGAAACCCAATCTAGAAAAAACCTTGAGGATGAACTAATTTCATCTAACTGTAGAGAATCACGGCATACATCTTCTACCACTTAATTCCTGGAAAATTCAGAGACCAAGGAACTTTTACCAAAACATGTTCTTTGTCCATGGAAAATTTTTGATCATATAGTTATTCTCAAGGATGAGATCTAAAATCTAAGCTCATTTACATGGAAAACATAAATGTACCTGTTAATAGTGGACGCTATTTGGTCCCTTTCTTTGCCAAAATTAGTCGTTTTGAATGGTTACAAGGGTATGGTACCGATGCTGCTTTGTTTATTTAATTATTTGTCCTTTTGTTGTTTCATTCGATCGACAAAGACACCCGATGCTATATAAATTTATGATAGAAATATCAGAAATTCATGCACTGGTGAAAGAATAATTCCATCAATTGAGCCAAATAATAAGACAGGATTTGGGATCACATGAACCAGAATTTTGCAGGTTGTGTTATTTTAGTAAATGACCCTTAACTTCAGAATAAGATGTGTCTGAATATCTCAAAATTAAATAGAAACAAGAACTGGTATTCCAAAAGTAAATAATAATGAATTAGTAGAGGGCTTCAATTTCCTTGGTCTCTTTTGTGCATTGGAAAATTGGTTGCACTAAAGAATTCTGTAAACTATGCCGGCACCTTATTGCATTGAGAAGTTGCGAATAATCTTTTCTGAATATGCATAAAAAATCTCTGAAAATAAGCAGAATAATACATAACAAAAGCAAATCATCAATGTACAACAGAATCACAGCAGAAGTTAAGTTAAAAAAGCACTCCTTTCACAGTGAATCTCCCTTCATTCACCAACCGTTCATCCTAAAACTACCACAAACTTGTAGTCCAACTGTACAATCAATTAAAAAAAGAATAAGAAAACATTCACCAATGCACACATCACATACTAGATGGCAATTTGCAAGAGTACTCTCCCAATTCTTGAAAAAGGAGCAATAACAATAGCTCTTGGCATAGCTTGCTCTGGGCTCAGCCACCAATAGGCGTGCGTAGTAATGCCCACAAGCATCAACCTAGCTTGTGTTAGATCTAAACCATGTATGAGCATAATTGACACATGTAGATGACATGGCGCATGCTCATCGATGAGTGAGCCCAGGTGATCTTCCCTGAGTGAGCAAAATTATAACTTCTCTTGAAATTGCTTAAATTCCTCCATAGATGTTAAAAGTAGATGCCTTGAACTAGTTCACCTTGAAAAACCCCAAACCTTCCCCCTCCCTCCTTGAGAAGTTCCCTGTTTTTTACTTTTCCTCCCACATGCACTACTTTTTATTTCTATCAAAGTATGTTTCAGCATTGTTGAATGCCAAAATTTTGAAAAACAGAATACAGAAAGGCAAATTTTACTGATAGCATTCCAAACCAAATTGCCAAACTTACCAAAAGAAAACAAAAATATATATACATGTACCAGTGCTACAATACATACAACAAAAGCACAAACATCAAGTTCTATTGATTTTACATTTCCATGGATGCAAAGCTCCTCGAGTGATCAGGTATGTGGTGCAACCGCTGGAGTATGTTATCAGCCACTTTTCTAATGTCCCCATCCCCACTGTGAAATGCAGTCACAAGCCGACCTGGCAGCGCCCGATTGGCACTTATAACCTTGACCACCTCTTCACTGCCTCTCAACAAACACCTCTCAATAATCCAAAAGGCCTTGTAACAAATTGACTCATCTTTGTGCTCCCTCAAGACCCTCAACACACGGTGTACCCCGTCTCGTTCATGTATTATCTGTTAAGATTATAAAATAACAGAACTTGCTCACTTTGCCCAAGTTTGTCTTTTACAAGTTAAAACTTTGTAAAAGCTTTAATTTGAGCATATAATTGGCTAATCTGATATTGAATCAGGGAAATATCAGTCCGAAATGAGGCCTTGTGCGAGAGTCTAAGGCATAATATTATGATATTCCGTATGTAATATTCATGTTTTAACTCGTAATTAATTAAAATAAAAAATTAATTGATTAATATTACCTGTATGCCCTTCTCAATGTCGACCTTATCCTCAAGTAATGTGCTAAGTGCACCCAAGGCTCCTACCACAACCTTCTCGTTCTCGTTTTCAAGACAATAGAGAAGCCTTTCAACCGAACTGGCCTCTATGATGCAAAAGGTGCCATTGACGCTGCATACACCACGGTGAACTGGGCACAGCACCATGACTTTCATGACGAGTTCTTTTTGTGAGGTCTTTGAGAGCACCTTGTTTAAGAATCCCTTCCTTTTGACAGGTTGCTTCTGTTCCTCCAGTGGCTTGGAGAGGTTGATGGATAGCGAAGCGAGGTTCATGATCCCGCTGCATGCAAGCCCCTGGACCTCTTCACAGTATGTGTGGCGAACCATGAGTTCATTGAAGACATGCATCAGGTGGTTCTCCATGACAGCTGCCATTATCTCGGGGTCATACATCGTTGTCGTGAAACGAACCATGATGCCGACTAGGCCTTCCATGTAAAGCTTTGCAAATCTAGAAAGTTTGCAACTTCAAGAGATGAAAAACTTGAGTTATGAGTTTTTGAATTCGTTTTTATATCAAGATGATGCAAAGCATAAGGAGACCAGACTTATTTTATGCTAGATAATAGAATTTAGCAAAGAAATGTGCAAAAACAATTCAATTCAGAACTCAAATGCTAGTATAAGAGTCTGTCAGATTAAGCAGTCATTTCTTTTTTTGAGACAAAGATGAGAACCAAGCCCTCGGAACTTTAAATATCCACAAGAGATCTCCAAACGGATTTTGAAACCACATCTTCTACACGGAGAGCATTGCCTTAACTTAACAAAGGCTGGTTCTCGCACACATTTGGTTTTTATATTCTTAACGTAACATCTTAAACAGCCATGAAACAAAACAAAAGAAAATTTAAATCCAACAAAAATTAAGGTCAAATAAGACTCCAATCTTACCTGCCTGATACTCCATGCAAAATCTCATGAATTCGATTGACAACCACGGGGATGGCGCCTTGACGAAGCAAGTACAAATTAAATGTTATATTTTGATGCGGAAGCTTAGCCAAAAACTTAGACCATTCAGCATGCCTCTCCTTGATTCTACCAGGTCCCAACCTGTTAACCAAATTAAGTTGTCGCCCCTGGGCATTGCACAGGCGATCTGCTATGGTGTTACCAATGTGAGGGCACATCACGGCTAGTAGTTTCACTGCAGCCACAGAGAGCTCTTCTGATGTCGCATCCAGGAGCTCGATAACTGTTTGAACCATCTCGGTTTCTCGTGCAACGGCCACAATTGAGGTTAGTGGTTTTGGTTTTGCACTTAGAGCAAGAAGGATACGGACTACGTTGATGTTGAGTTGTTCTGGCATTGAATTCTTGAGCATATGAGCAAAGTTATACATAGTGTACTGAGAGCTGAGCTTGTGGCCGTTCTTGTTAACCTGTTGTACAGGCACAGAGAGGTGAGATCAAACTTAGAAAGATTCATGTACTATCCCCGTCAAATGCAGTTGAAAAGGACCATGTGGAATAAAGGGTTATTTTGGTCATATCTATAATGGGCACTTTTGACAAATCGTGAACTATTTTTAGCCAAAAGAGTATTTAATTACTAGCAAAGGAACATTTTGATATGAGAGTCAGGCATATATATTAGTAGGAAATAAATCTGCTGCGATCCAAAGGAATTTGCAGGGACCCTGTAAATCCAAATCCAACAGTAAGCATGTCTCAAAACTTAAAATCAAATACACGAGTATTCAAGTACGATACCTGAATTATGTCTGGATCGATGTCTGGTTCAGACTCGAGCAAATTGGCAAGAACGCCAGAAGCAGAGATTTTAGGAGGGAAGGGGTTGCCATCTCCAGGAGTTCTCAAAAATAATTCCTCTACCATTACTGGTACAACCCCAGCATCTACAAGGGACATCGCATTAGACTTGTGAGAGGAAATAGAAAGAAGCACGTCAAATGCCTCCTTGCGCACAGCCAACTTCTTGGTGTCTACAGTGGCAGCAGAGCCTTCACTTTCCGTTGTGGCAGCACCTGTGGGGGTAGCCTTGGTACGTACCATGTGAATCAAGGCCTCACAAGCACGTTTCTCATGTGCGACCGTGAAGCATATGTCCTGCTTCTGTGCCAGTTCGCTTAGGTAACCCACCATCTCCATTTGCATCTCCTCAGTACCTGATTTCAATATTATTTTACTTGTCAAGGAACATTAATTCTTTTTCCTTTATCTTTGACCTTTTTCCGGCCATTTTTTGCGTTCTTCTTACTTTCTGAAATTAGATCTCTACTGTCAATGTCAAAGAAAGAACAAGTATAACCGCAATAGCCTGTATTGGTTGGATTGTTCTGCATAATAGATGTCTATGAAACAATTCGTCAAACACCTTACAAGCACTCCAAGAAAAAAATCATCAAGCACTTTGTGAGCTCCTAAGATTTCCACTCACCATAAAATTCTGATTTATTTATTTATTTTCGTCCTGCAATGTTTCAATAGAGAGGTCCCGGCACTCGTATCTTTCAAGGTTCAAATCAAAATAAGCACTACAAATGGCAGAGCATGCGAGAAATAGAAATAGACAAGTCTTCCCAGTACCGCATAATACTTTATCCATCTGCTTGTAGGCCCTTTTTGGGCCGAACCAATTTGGGCCTGATAAAACCCGTCAGCATATTTTATGTACCTCGTACTTCTAGCACTGGCACGTACCGAGATAACAATACCAGCTGCAAATTGTACTTGTAATCGTGAACTAAACCTATATTTTCGGCTCAAAGAATGACTTTCCATCATACTCAGATGACCGCCTACTTATTCTTTTATCTATTTATTTATTTGAAGCTAAAAAGTAGTTCTACCTTCCACAAGATTAGTCAAGAGGGGATCCAAGTAGCCGTTCAGCGCCATGTACATCATATTTTTTGCTCGTTTCTCCATGTTTTTGAGTATCGCTGATGCTTTACTGGCAGCCTCAAGATCAGTGGATTGGTTGACTTTTGTGGTGACCAGCATCAAAATCGCGCCGTTTGTGTGCCCAACCATTCTCCCGAGGAACTCCGACTTGGTGGCCTCTTGCAAGAAAGAGAGTGCCAAGCTCTTCTCTGTCGAGTTGCTGCTCGATATAAGCTTTGCTGCTGCTTGGATTGCTTTTGTTTTGCCCATAATTTCCTAGAAACGGATTGACAGCCGTATGCTCAATTATTTGACATAGTATTTTGTGTCTGGTATAATTTGGCATGAACTAAGAAAAAAATCGGTTATTTTTTTCTCTCTTTTTCTCTGTTTTATTACTTTTATAATTTCATTATCAAACCTTTCCTTCTTCATCTTGAATCAGCGTAAATAGTAGCTCCAAGGTCTCACATCTTATAGTCACATCGATGCTCTCCAAGTACATTGTTAGTATCTTTGTTACACCGGTGCTGTGCATCCGATCGATGTTCTTTTTTTCGTATCATAGAAAGCGACTTCAGTTCTTGTATGGCATCATACACCCTGTCTCCTTTTATCAGCTCATTACCTTATATCAAAATATAGTTCTGGCAATCAGAATGAATGGTAAAGACTAAAGAGGAGAAATTTTTAAATTTAGCACAACACGGATGTTAGTTAAATCCAAAACTTTAAATTAATGCTTGTTATATACATCACATTCTGAAAATATGACAAAACATTATATACTGTAGACAACAGAAACCGCACATATGCCAAGTTTTGGGAGTCACTAGGAACACTGTTAATTCGTTTCGATGGAACTTTTAGAAAATTAAAAAAGTCATTCACCTGCTACTTTTATCCTGGTGATCTCAGTTCTCAGAACCCACTCAGAAATCGTCGCCTTCAAGGCCACATTCGTGTTCAAGTTCTTGCTCTCCATCTTCATTCCAGTAACAGGACAAGTTAGCGGCTCAGATGCGGTCTCCTGCTTCTCAAATAGTTCCAAAATCACAGATTTTTCATATGTTATGCCGCTTTCTATTGTCGCTGGGTCAATCATGATTTTCTTGGTAATTGGGCAGAAAAAGGAGTCGTACAAAGGCTCGACAAGCTCTGCCCCCCTGTAGCTGCTCTCCCTGGGGATGAAGTCTCCCAATCGCGGGTCCCGCATCTGTACCGAGTCAGGCATGGATTGAACCTCTGAAAAAAGACTGCTGCTCTTGTAGAGCTGTGTGCTCCTGTCATGATTGATTTAGGATATTTATTTATTTACTCATCATCAGTTGCTACATATTGATTTTCTATATATTACTACATGAGCCAGGTTTGGTATAAAACTGAACTGGTATGTTTCAGCAAGTGTAAATTGGTTAAGAGATTAACAAAGGTTTAATTACCCTTTCAGGGAAAAGACACCATATATACCAGATAGATTCGGCACCTGCTATGCCAGTTTGCAATTGTAACTATGGTACTTTGCAAACTATTAATAATTGCAAAATACAATTCCTTGTCAGTTAACAAAAAAAAAAAAAAACACTTACTGCATTTCTTGTGCGAGGGAATTGAGTGCTGTACTGGCATATTTGTTGTCCTCGAAAGAGGATTCAGGTATCTTACTCAGATCATCCCCAATTGCCAGGATTACCTTCTGCAGATTCTCAATAATGGACCTCATATATTCATCCGGGTCGAATTGTGCTACCCGGCTGCATTTCGCAACTAGGTCCTTGGCATTGTTGACGTTGGTTGATATGGATTGAAGAATCTGAGCGAGTACAGGAGGCGGGTTCGGGTTTGATTGGAGCTCCATTATGGAAGGGGAAACCCGGTGCAGGTAGCTGCCTACTTCTAAGAGCTTCTCTTTTTCTGATTCGACTGTGGCAACCGAGTTCATCACTTCTGATATCGTGCTTCGAATCGATTCTGAGACTCCCACTCTTTGATGCCTATCGTCATTCATCTGGAATAAATGAAAATAAAAGACGAAATCATAATATGTTTGTACCTATAACATGAGAAATGTCTCTATTTGAACATCTTAAAATTTAATCAAAATTTTTAAGAAGATTGAACTTATCGTAAAAATAAGGAAAAGCAATCATAAACGTGACCTATTCAATGGCAGATTTTGCGTACCACGGACTGGAATAGCATAAACCCTTGCTTACAACCAGAGAGAGGAGGGGGGGGGAGGGGGCAGAGAGAAAGAGCCTAACACATACAAGGGAAGACAGAGAAGAAACAGGGAAATAAGTTCCACTTGAGTAGCTGATGAAGATTTAAAAGGATGTTATATCAATTTGTACACACTTCTATCATATTTGGTTGATCGATAGTAGAAGTGATATGGAAGGAGAGGAAATAACAAAAAAAAAAAAAATTATGACTAATGGATAGAGCCCGTCAACCTCTTCTGAACTTCAACAACATATTATTTTCTAAATTAGGGTATATACAAAGAGAAAGATTAGAATATAACAATCAACAAAAAGTAGGTGGTAAGTTCAAAACCTCTATTTAAATATTTTTAATTACCTCTCAATGTTAACCTCCCCTTCTAATTTGACCAAACAAGTTACAAGTCGTATTTTCTTTATATTTTTGTACCCTCCATCAATGTCTGCATTGACACAGTCAAAGAATTAGAACGAAAGAAATCAGGAACATTTTTTTATCTCCTTTTTTTAGTGAATGTATTGCTCTGGCCCACTTTTTTTTTAATTTTTAATGTTTACCCTTTAGTTGCTGATTGGTTGAACATCTCTTTCTTATGCAACTTCATCTTGTTTTTCCTATTGAACGGAATACGTCTTGGCAATTAGACTTCTTCTATAAATTGGATGTTGTAAGAACTCCTTTATGACATTCTTTTTAATAAACCTAATTACAATGTCAGATTGTTGTATTATGTGGAAACATTAATATCACTTTTTGAGTGAGGCTATGATAATATGCATATCACATAGCGGCCCGTCGGCCCGTGCTATGGACTTATATATTTGTTCTAAAGTCCATACCGTTCAACATAATCACCATATGAAAATGTACTTACAGACCAAATTTTACATTATTTCTAATTTTGTACTATCTTTTTAGATAGTAGAAAATCACTTGATTTAAAAATTCTGGACCACTCAAAAACAAAGGTTTTCTACCTATCTAAAAAATACTTTAAAAAATATAAATTTGATCTATAAGTACATTTTATATATGGAGATTATGCATGTTTAACGGTTTGGATCAATTTTTTGGAAGTTGAAAATAGAGATATGAATCCATAGCACATGTTGATTCGTAATATGCATATTACCATAGCCTCACTCTAATTTTGTAAGGAAACAATTAGATTTTGAAAAATAAAGTTGGAGCCTAAATAACACCTATTACCATTAACAAAGAAACCAACACGAATTTGTTGTTGATGTTGTAATGAAGGGAAAAAAAAAATTTAACTTAGTTAGAAAAACAGCTGATCTTCACTTGTATAGTTATATGTAGTACAGGACAGTACAATCTTAATCTTATACTCTACATTAGTTGCTGAAGCATGATTGAGTTGTTTAGTATCTACCATATATAATTCCAAAAGCACTTGGAGGCGTCTCTTATCCTCTTTGACCCAGTCAAGCTAAGCAACAGTACTTGACCACATCTTATGTTACGCTCTTTATGTAGCGGTTTATAATGCAGGTCACCGAGACAAAGCTCCACTAAGGCACTAACCCAAAAAAAAGGTTCTCCACCAAATACAAATAAGAAGAGTATTTAGTTGCTACGAAATTAGTGACCAAGCGTGAACCATATTATTGGATCGCCAAGCTGAAATTGTAATATCAAATTAAAAATGTCGCTTATATAAATAAAATTTGGGAAATTCATTACAAATTAAAAGTGTATATCAATTTACGAGTGTGTTTATTTATGTTGTTGCTATAACCACATTTTACAATCTCTGAAGCAATATATATATATAGAGATAGGCTACCATGCTTTGCAAATTAAAGCACCTCTTGTGCTTTGTGCTCCTTTTCGGGTTTTCAAAATTCAAAATGTCGATCTGACCGTTCAAGTTGTTCTCCATATTGAAATGTGCTTGGGGACCAAATTTTACAATTTTTGGAATTTTTTTACTATTTATTAAGCCACTTTGAAAATCGCTGATCCAATGGTCACAGCTCCAAAACAGTGAAAAATTCTGGACCAATGGATCAGCGATTTTCAAAGTGGCTTAATAAATAGTAAAAAAATTCCAAAAAATGTAAAATTTGGTTTCCAAGCACATTTCAATATGGAGAACAACTTGAACGGTCGGATCGACATTTTGAATTTTGAAAACCCGAAAAGGAGCGCAAAGCACAAGAGGTGCTTTAATTTGCAAAGCATGGTAGCCTATCTCTATATATATATATATATATATATATATATATATATATATATATATGAGGGATCCAATTAGAGCATCTCCAACCCAGCAATCTGTAAAAAATAAAAAACAACTGTAAAGCACTGTTTAAAAATTAAGTTCATTTTAATTTCTTAACCCCTCCATCCCAGAAATTAAGTCAGAGCCAATAAGAAAGAGAGAGAGTACCAGCATGTCCAAAAGAAATCGTTTGATTTATAAGCAAATTTTTTTTTTAGAAATCGGCCTACAATCCAGCAATTGTATTAGCAATTAACACATAAGATTAGCAATTTAAAAGAAATCCCCCCATTGTAGATGCTCTTACATCATTTTATGGTGACACATCTTAACACCATATATTTATAAGTTATTTTTGCGATTTCAAAGTCCAAACAGTCAATTTGAACCGTTCAACATGATCTCCTATTAAAATGTGCTTGGAGACCAAATTTTACATTTTTTTTGGGAATTTTTATATTATTTATTAAGATATGTACAAAATTATTGTTTTTGGATAATTCTGGACCATTGAAAAACAACAATTTTAAAAAATTCTAAAAATATAGTAAACAATTAAAAAAATGTAAAATTTGGTCTCCAAGCACATTTTAATATGGATATCGTGTTGAACTGTTCGATCAACTGTTTGAATTTTGAAATCACAAACATGACTTATAAACTTATAGTGTCAAGATGTGTCACCATAAAATAGTGTAATTTGATCCCTCCTCATATATATATATATGAGGAAGGCTCAAATGCTTCATTGTTTCATGCCCCAATCATACTCCAATATCTTTATATTCAATTTCAAAGTTCAAACAGACAATCCGAACTGCTCAACATAATTTATACGTTAAAATATGATTGGAGATCAAATTTTATATTTTTTTTGAATTTTTTTTACTATTTTTTAAGATATATATATACATGTGATCCGTTTAAGCCATTCGATCCATTAACTATGTTTTACTTTTATGAATATTTTGCTAGAGTTTGGTGTAGGAAGGCAAAGCTATGCCTATTTTAAATTGTATGTTAAATCTAAGTGGACCGGATCAAATTAATTTTGTGACTTGATCAATCATGATCACACGCGAGTCAAAATTATCTCTAAATGAATTCAGACCAAGTCTGGTTTGATCCCTTTTTTTTAATTATAATAAAGATCCTACACAAACTCTGCCTGTGTAATTTCTACACAGTCTGTTTCAAGTCAGAAAAAAGGAGGGTTCGTGACAGGCTTGGTGAGCCAGCGGTAAAAAAAAAACAGTTTCTTTATAGAAATGAAACCCTCACGAATTGAGCAGAAGTAGTACTAGAATGGGTGATCTCCTGAGAAGTCCCTTTGTTGCTAATTCCGATTGGGTTTCATTTCTAGCCTAGCTCAACTTGTTTGAAGAAAAAGGAGAAGAATAATAATAAGAAAAATCCTACACAAATTTTTAACATACTTGCAAGTTGCGAACAGTAGAAAATAATATTTATCAAAAATTAAAAAAGAGGCACTCACTGAGCTTTCACATATGGACCTTCACTATTGGAGCATATGTTGGTAAACCAGTAGTTGTAAATGGGCCGATACGGGCTTTTAGGGCCTATTGACACTCTTTGAATGAATTTCTCAGATCTTATTTTAGATGTAAAATGATGAAGAACATTATTACAATTATAGTAGTTTTAGCATACGTTTAATATGTTTAATTCATTTTATGTCTTAAAATATATTTTATAAATTATAAAACTTAAAATGGTTGATGTGTTCTTCATTTTTAATTACATGTATATTAAACTTGACCTATATGAAAGACATTTAGTCTTTCATCAAAAAATTTAAAGACTTTTAAAGGTGAAGTTTTAACGAATATTATGATGAATTACTAATTAAATTCTAAATCGACTCAAGTTTAATACATGTTGCATTAAATAATTGAGAATACTTATATAATTTTAATTTTTAATTTGAACAGTATTGTTTTATCTCAAAAAATTTAACAATATTTTCAAGATATCAAATAAATATACCATAAAAAATAGATGTACATTACAATTACCCTATAAATGAAAATTTCTGCACTTTGCTGTGTATGTATTGAGAATCCATTATTTGTGATCTTGTTAGGCAACTCATGATGCTCATATTAGTATATTATTTACCTCTGCATCAAGCATTGAATCAGCCCCATACAACAACTGTCATATTTGTACCATATTTGTAGTTACTCTGTCACTAATGCTCTATGCACCGAGATTTTTATTAATATCCAAAGTTAATTACAAATTAATAAATATAACCAATAATGTGGGGAATTTATAAAAATATTCATACCGGTCAGAAAATGACCGGTTTTAATTTTTTTCAGTACCAGCCAGAAAATGACCGGTACTAAATTTTTTTATTTTTTAGAGACACTATGAATAGCAAGATGCTGAAATCTAATACTAAAAATTCAAAATTTTTTAAAAATATTTGTTAGATTACTTTTTTTGATATATAATTAGCATATTATACTAAAATATGCTAAATTACGCTAAATTATGTTAAATTATGCTAAAATACGGTAAATTATGTTAAATTACATATGAATAGGGATGATATCTTCACGGAGAAGGCGAAAAACAATGACGAAACTTCAAACGGCCATAAAACAGCGCTCAAGTGTCCGATTTCAGCAAATGATCACTTTTCGGAAAGCTTGTGAAAATACGCATGCGTCAGTGCTCGCTTTGCTAGATTTCAAAATTTAGAATTGCCAAAAAACAAAGAGAAGAGCTTCAAAACTTGAGTTGAAGTTTCCGATTAAGATTTTCATTTCTATTATTCAATCTAAGTAGCTCAGTAAATTAGTTATATAATGAACTTGTAGAATACCAATTTTTATTATTTTTGAAATTTTTTTACTATTTTTTATGATTTATGAAAGATGACACAAAATTGGCCTAATTTAGCGTAATTTAGTGTAATTTAGCGAAATTTAGTATAATTTAACATAATTATTGTAATTTATCGTAATTTTGTGTAATTCAATGTAATTTAACATAATTTCAAGTAATTTAGTGTATTTTAGTATAAATATGCTAATTATATATCACAAAAAGTAATCTAACAAATATTTTAAAAAAATTTAAATTTTTAGTGTTAGATTTCAGCAACTTACTATTCAAGTGTCTGTAAAAAAAAAAAAAAAAAATTAGTATCGGTCATTAAATAGCCGGTACTATAAAAATTAAAACCGGCCATTTTCTAACAGGTATAGATATTTTTATAAATTCCTACCATATTTATTAATTTGTAATTAACTTTGGATATTAATAAAAATGTCGGCTCTATGCGGCGATCATATATTGAAACCCCGCATTTTAGAACAGTTAACCATATTATATACGCCACATCATTGTCCAGAAAAAAGGGGTCCGACTCTGCTGCTTTTCTAGCAGAAAAGGAGGACCCTCCTCTTTCAAATCCAACGATTCAAAATTTTTATTCACGTATCTCGATAAAAAAAAAATTTCATGCACAAATCTCAACGAATTTTGAATCGTTGGATTTGGAAGATGAGGGTCCTCCTTTTCTACTAGAAAAGCAGCGGAGTCCATTCCAGAAAAAAGGGTTGATATGATACCTGATGGGGTCCCAAACTTTAAAAAATGACAAACGAGACAAACGCGAAAAAGGGTTGATAGCTGAGGTGCGAGGCGATGCATCTGACTGGGCCCACAGGAATCTCTAATGACAAATGACCTGTTCAAAATCATACTTAGCTATAGCAATTAGCAAAGATCAATTATAGTTTATGATTCGTTTCCGTATTAAATTTGTCTACGTAAGATGGGCCACCTGGCAACTATTTTTGTCCTGAAAAATAATTGCAGATAACTAATAATTTAATAAAGAGATACGGGCCGAAATTTTTATTTATAAAATTAAAATAAATTAATTTACATAACATATCATCAGTTAAAAAAATGTCAAATAATAACATTTCTGTTGAATAATCCAGCGAAATGCATAACGAATTTCTCTAATCAATTTATTTGTTTAATTGTTTATATGTTCACGGACTTTTTGTGAAGACTGCAGAAGTTAGAAGTGTTAGGTGAACGATGTATTCAGACATTTGTCATTCACTACTTAAAATAAAATATCTATTTAGAGATGGGGATATAGAAATAGAATGCATGTATTTTAAAATTTTAAATATACATGCGACGCATGTATGCACAAGATACATAAAGTTGTTAATATTGAAAAAGAGATATTATTGTTATTCAAAATGGGATTAAAAAAAAATGATGCTCAAGTGCGCAATATTAATTGATGGGGGCATGGCTCTCATGTATTGATCGCGACGGCTAAGTTTAATAAATAACAAAGTGTTACCTTACCGTTTCACTACTTCTTTTGGAATAGGAAATGATTTTGTAAATATCTTTTTTCATCAATATATTTTTTAGTGGAAAATTTTTCACTATCCCTCAAAAAAAAAAAATAACAAAGTGACGTATTTGCTATTTGAGAGATCCTCGGCTGCTCCACGTGATCAATAATTGGCGCCAGTAACAAAATTAAAAAAAAAAAAAAAGGTTGGCCCGAGCCGCATGTGGTGATATAAAATTCATTTCATAAATAACACGAATGATAGAGAGTTGTGGGCCATGAGACCATCTGATTTACATCTCTGGTTAGCTAAAATTATATTCTATCATCGGAAATAAATCTGCTGCGATCCTCTGGGATCGCAGGGTCCCTGCGATTCCAATTTCAACCGTTCATATGTTTTGAGATTCGTGCACAAAAACTGATTTCTCAAAAGATCCTGGGTTTTATCATTTGAATGGTTGGATTTAGAGTCGCAGGGTCCTGCGATCCCTTAGAATCGCAGCAGATTCAGACCCTCTATCATCTGATTTAGATCTTACGGTTCTGACCCAATCTTCAATAGCAACACATATCATACGAACCATGATAACAAGGTTCACAATAATGTGTTCTGTTTTGTTCGTTTTATGCATCTTCTCTGACAAATAGGTAAATTAATTAAATAAATGTCATGATTATTCGTCTAATATTCATACTATTTTATGTTTTTTTTATAAATAGAAGAGGGTTCAAATGCCTTTATTTTCTGTGCCTCCAATGTCTCCATTTTTAAAACGTTAATAACTCAAAATTTAAATCATAAACGTCAATATAAAACGGTTAAATGTGATCTATGTTATTTTCTCTATGTTCTCATAAAAAAAATATCATATTTCGATTTTGTTTTTATGTGAATCAATAAGTTAAAAAATTAACGTTTATAAATTATCCACATTAGTATGTTTTTACAAGTTCTTGATGACAATCAAAACAAAGTTGAAATGTTATAATTTTTTATACATGCATAGATAAAATGGTATAGATCATATCTAACAGTTTTATTTTGACTTTTAAGTTTTAAATTTTGAGTTATTAAAGTTATTAAAAATGGAAACACAATGGAGGCACGAAAAATGAAGACATTTGAATCCCTGTCTTATAAATAATAGTTGATGAGTGAGGCTATGGTACTTCGGCTAGTGTACTATGGCTAGTGTACTACGGCTCAATATGGTACTTTTTAAAATCCTAACGGTCGATCCGAACCGTTCAATGTGATATCCATATGAATATGTACTTGCAAACTAAATTTTATATTTCTTCAAATTTTTTTACTATTTTTTTAGATAGGTAGAATTTTGATGGTCCAGAATTTGTATAAAACACTGAAAATTCTACCTATCTAAAAAAATAGTAAAAAAATTCGAAAAAATATAAAATTTAGTTTGCAAGTACATATTCATATGGATATCACATTGAACGGTTCGGATCGACCGTTAGGATTTTAAAAAGTACCATATTGAACCGTAGTACACTAGCCAAAGTACCATAGCCTCACTCAGTAAGTAACTATAAATATAATTCGAAATATTTTGATTTTTCATATGCAAATCAATGTATCAAAATACTAATTTTTTTTATACAGCAAAAAATAAATACATAAGTTACACGGAAGTTACATCTATAAATCAACTATGAGTGAGGCTATGGTGCTATGCATAGCACCAATGGCTAGTGTACTACGGCTCAATATGGTACTTTTTAAAATCCTAACGGTCAATCCGACCGTTCAATGTGATATCCATATGAATATGTACTTGCAAACTAAATTTTATATTTTTTCGAATTTTTTCACTATTTTTTCAGATAGGTAGAAAAATCAGTGTTTTTTGAAAATTCTGGACCATCAAAATTCTACCTATCTGAAAAAATAGTAAAAAAATTCGAAAAAATATAAAATTTAGTTTGCAAGTACATATTCATATGGTTATCACATTGAACGGTCGGATCGACCGTTAGGATTTTAAAAAGTACCATATTGAGCCGTAGTACACTAGCCATCCGTGCTATGCATAGCACCATAGCCTCACTCAAAGATAAGACGATGTGAGACGTTTTGGACCGAGTCGGGGGCTAAACCAGGACAGAAATTGGAGAGGCCAAGTAGGGTTGGGTTCCTTCTCTGCTCAGGAATCATTGGATGCTACAAACAAAAATTGGACCGTCCCATTTAAATTGAACTGTGGGGATACGATATGATTTCTTGTAGTGTTGATATCGGACATATTAGAAATAGGAATGTTCATCATTGGTTCGGTTATTTAAAACTGAAATAAAATAAACAAATTGAAATTGTATTTGGTTTCAAAAATCAATTAAATAAAACTTATTAACTGAATTAAAACTGAACTAAATTTCAATTTGTTCAATTAAATTAGTATTTAGTGATTTTCATTCTCAACAAGAAAGAAAACATTCGTGATTAAGTTTTTTATAGCCTCAAAAAAAATTATACTCATCTTTTCGGTTGGTTCGATCTAACTGATTTTAAAAATTTCTAAACTGAACTGAACTAAATAATTAAACCGAACCGATACAATCTATTTAACCAGCAAAACTGAACCATTTTGACTTAATTCTCTCTGTGTTTGATTTAAAACTAATTAAATCGGACCCGATGCATCCCTCCTAATCAGAGATGCACAGGTCAGATTTGTATGTGTTCTTGATCTTCCAATTTAAGATTTATATAGAATATACATACATACAAATGAAGTGTGTTGTGTATATGAGTTGGGCTAGAGTGCATTGCAATGTATGTCTTTTTGTACATTAGACTGTAAACTGTTGGATTCGAAGTTCAAACAGTCGATCTAAAGGGCTCAACATGTTCTCTGTATTAAAATGTGTTTGGAGACCAAATTTTATATTTTTGAATTTTTTTACTATTTTTTTAGAATTTTTGAAAATCGTTGTTTTTTATAAATTTTTGGACCATAGCAAAATAACTATTTTCAATTTTTTTTTAAAAATAGCAAACAATTTCCAAAAAATGTAAAATTTGGTCTCCAAACACATTTTAATAAATTGAATGGTTTGGATTGGTTGTTTGGAAATCAAAACCAATAATTTATAATTCAATGTATAGGAGGACATATACATTGTAATGCACCATAGCGCAACTCTCTCTATATATATATCGAGAAAAGGACCGTAGGCTAATATTTACAAAAGAGTGAGGCTATGGTGCTATGCATAGCACGGATGTCTAGTGTACTACGGCTCAATATGGTACTTTTTAAAATCCTAACGGTCGATCCGACCGTTCAATGTGATATCCATATGAATATGTACTTGCAAACTAAATTTTATATTTTTTCGAATTTTTTTACTATTTTTTTAGATAGGTAGAAAAATCAGTGTTTTTTGACAATTCTGGACCATCAAAATTCTACCTATCTGAAAAAATAGTAAAAAAATTCAAAAAAATATAAAATTTAGTTTGCAAGTACATATTCATATGGTTATCACATTGAACGGTCGGATCGACCGTTAGGATTTTAAAAAGTACCATATTGAGCCGTAGTACACTAGCCATTGGTGCTATGCATAGCACCATAGCCTCACTCTTTACAAAATATGTTATGCATCTTGAAAATGATTGAAAATTTGTGCATTCCAGTGTCATGTGTGTGAATTGCATTTTTGTAACCTGCGATCAGGAGCGGATTCAGAATTTCAGTCAGGGATAGGCACAAAATATTGACAAGAAGAGTACATTTTTTCCCCTGATGAATCGAAGCATAGTAGATAGAGATCTACAAAAGTCACGGCACAACACCGATCTATCGTTGCACACCATGGTATGTGTGTCGGTTACGTACCGTGACTCGCGTGTTCCATGTCGTGACCATTCACGTGACGTAACCATTTTTAAAAAAATTGGCACGATACGGCATGTCACGCGAAAAATTTAGTCATGACACGACACATGGTCACGTGAGTCGCGTGTAATTAAGACCGTTAGATCTTGATTGAATGGTGAATCTTGAATAAACTAATCCAAATTATGAAAAAAATAGTTAAACTTGACCGGTCACGGCGTGACTAACGTGTTGTGACCATTCACATGCCCTGACCTTCCAAATTTGGTCACGACACATATAAATCTGACTCGGTCACAACGTGACACGTGATTCAAGTCACGTCACGGTACATATTTAGATCTCTAGTAGCGCGGACCTTTTTTTTCTTTTGGCGAATCAACAATTCTTCTAAGTAGAGTAGCAAATTGGACCGTGTCTCTTTCTTTCTTTGTTTCTTTTACACTAATCAATCTAGACTGACTTTTTTTTCCGCCTAATTTTTTTCTATTGGACCGTGAATTAAATTCAGGAGTAAGTATTATTTCTATTCAGAAGTAGATATAAGTATAAAATTCTACCGAATTAAAAAAAAATTCAAATGTAGAGGTAGGCAAATGCTACCGGAGTCTCTTTAGGTCGGTGATATCTTCCGGTGACAAACTGTATTCATTAATTTTCTTTAACAACGCACTTAACTCACTACAGACACGTGCTAATTATTCTTCATATTCACGTGCAATCCCGTCCTTTAAAACAACGAAATAAGTCCCTTCACATGCTTGCGATCCTCACTGACATGAGTAAATTAGCAAAATTGGGTGATCTGCTTTCTTTTTCAGTTTTTCCTGAAATCACATGGCCGTGATATGCACAGAATAGTGGCCAAAGCTGCGTTCGTGAAATCATTTGGTAAATTAATAATCCAAAGTATAATTTATTTTTTTGAAAGATTGATAGTGGCTGTCAATACAATCCAAAGTATAATTTTAACAGTCTTTTTTTTTTACGGGATAATGAATTAGGGATTAACTGTGTTGCCCTCTTCTAAAAAGAGTTACTAATGTGCACAATTAGAAGCGTAGTCAAAAATTTTAATAGGAGCAATTAAAAAAAAATTACAGAACAACTAGCGGGTTACGGACTGTCGCAAATTAACTAATTCAGACTATAGATTTTTTTAGTAATAGATCATATTTTTTTTTCAAAAATATTTAATAACCCAATTATACATAGACCTATATCTGATTTTTAAAATTAAATAATAAACAATTATTTATCAGTGGTTCAATGTGGCTCTGTCAACGTGCACAACATGTACTCAATTTCGAACGAGTAACCAAATCATTTAATTTTCTTCTTCTTTTTTATCATTCTTTAAAAATGTGTAGTTGGGTGCAGTTGGATAGTGGGGACAGTATGGATAATATCCGATCTGTATTCGAAAATTAGATGTGTATATCCGATATCCGAATATCCGTGTGGATATGGATACTGATATGGTTTTACGTTTCAATTATCCGTATGTGAATAGTAGATATATATCATATCTTTTAATATATATTATGAAAAAAATATTGTTATTCACTATTAAAATTAGATAAATATTATGAAATTTGGTATTTTTAATATTATTTTAATAAATATCCGATCTGATTCGTATCCGTATCTGTATCCAGCTAATATCCCATCCGTATCCGAAAAATTAAAATTGAATATGAATATAATTTTACCACTATCCGCTCCGTATTTACTCCGTTTTCAATAAATTTTATTTGATTTAGGTTTATAAAATAGAAGACCTTATTCTATAATTTAATTTTTTTTAAGAAATATTGATAATTTTTTTATTTTCAACTGATTTTTTTTAAAATATTATAATTCCTTTGTAAGTTTTGAATTTTTTCCGAAATAGGTATTTTCATATGCAACATTGACATTCCCCGCTTCTTCTTTCTTTCCTTTCTTTCCTTTCTTTCCTTTTTTATTTTCTTTGAAACTTCATTCGGCGGGATTATTAACACGGTTTCGATTACATTGTCTAAGCTTCTGTTCAACTCATTTGTTTACTCCTTAATTGCTGATGTACTCGTAATAAGAAATGAACCGGACAAACATGTCGCAATTAGAACACCGTAAGAAACCCCTCCATTTCAGTCGGACAAAAGATCTCACAAATAATGTCAAATCACTGGAGATAAAGAAACCGGTGAGAAGCACCGAGTCCAGACGCCTGAACCATGTGCATGAGGTTTCTTTCGGTAGCCGTTTACCATTCCTACTAGAGGTTTAGACTCTAGCCTCCCGGCTACGGGCTTACAACCAAGAAAAAGAAAAAATAAAGTCTCTCCTTCAATATCAAACAAGGCACCACTTGATTTGCCAGGCTATAGCCATCATCGACTGTCTGAACCAATAATCACTAGCCACGTCATCCGTATTCAACCTGACCGTAAGATATCCCGGTGAAGCTTCATGAGGAGGACACGCAGGTCCCACGGTTGGTAACGTATAGTTCTTGTAGAACGGGTCCACCTAATAGTGTTTTGTGGAGGCCGAAATTACATCTTTACCCCTCGACCTCTTCTTTTCTGATGGAAACACCATTCCTGACCCGTTGAGGGGAGGAGCTGGAAAAAGGAAAAGAGAGAATATTTTAAGGGGAAAATCGTAGAACAGACGTCCCGTATTCTCTCTTCTCCTTTGACAACCTTCCAAAGTTCCTCAATTTATCGCAAATTTATCTGATTGGTTCTCTAATCCGCTTATCTCAGTCAAAATCAAGTATAATTTGACCTCCATATACCTTGTACGGTACGGGAGGCAACGATTAGGCTATTAGTATTATCCATACACCAAAGCTCGAGTCCTTCCAATTATTTTTTTTCCCTGATTCCCAAAAAAGCAATTTAGAAATTAAGAATGACCACGGGGAGCACAAATCCAGTAGAGAAGAGGGGGAATCGCAAGAACAAGCAGATAGTAGAAGAAAGGACACCTCTTTTACCAACAAAGAATGAAGATGGAGAAGGTGGGTATGACGAATTCGATGGCGCCTCGTTTGCCGGCGCCGTGTTCAATCTATCGACTACAATCGTTGGTGCAGGAATCATGGCGCTTCCGGCCACCATGAAGGTTCTGGGTCTCGTACCGGGGCTGCTTATGATAGTTTTCGGGGCAATTCTGACCGAGTCGTCGATCGATTTGCTCATCAAGTTTAGTCGGGTTTGTAAGGCGGTGTCTTATGGGGAGGTTATGGGGGATACCTTTGGAAAGGTGGGGAAAAGTCTGCTTCAAGTCTGTGTAGTAGTGAATAATGTCGGGGTCATGATCGTCTACATGATTATTATTGGTATAATTTTAGTTTCTGACTTGTGATTTTTATTTGAGTATTTTTTGTTGCTGTTAAATATCCACTTGAAATATTTGCCATTTTTCTGTTAGTTTACTCCTTAGCTGGATAATTTCTTGGTCAAGTTTTATTACTATCATTTAGCATAAGCTGTGTTCTTTATTTTGTTAGTGAATGTCTTCACTCTTCAATTCTCAGCTGAGTAGCATTAAAATTTGGACAAGCGTTCAAAATTAAAAGAGCCATTGTTTTATCTAGCTATATAATAGAATTGATGCATATGCATATAAATATTCTTGTTGCTTCGCACTATAAAAAATTAACTGAGTGAGGTTGCTTGCAGGGGACGTGCTATCGGGAACTTCTGCAAGTGGGGTCCACCATTTTGGGGTGCTAGAGGGCTGGTTCGGGTCCCATTGGTGGAACAGCCGTTTTGTCATCCTCCTTGTTACCACTCTGTGTGTATTTACTCCTCTTGCCTGCTTCAAGCGTGTCGGTAAGTGCAGCTTGAGTGTAATTAATTGTACAAAATGTAAACTGTGTTTTATGCGGTTGTAAAATATGTCTATTGATGTCCCAAATTACAGTGTGAGCTCTAAAGTTGTATTTATTTTACAAATTGCACATATGCTGTTTTTTGTTCCCCGTGAAAAAAGATCACCTCTTGAATTGAAAATAAGGCCCCTAATGTTTGACACTTTGGTTGCTTTGCAGATTCACTGAGATACACTTCAGCTATCTCAGTAGCGCTGGCGGTTGTTTTCGTTGTGATCACAGCTGGCATTGCTATTGTCAAGTTGATAGGCGGTGGCATTTCCATGCCCAAGCTGTTTCCTGAGGTAACTGATCTGAATTCTGTGTGGAATCTCTTCACTGCCGTGCCAGTTCTAGTCACTGCTTATATCTGCCACTATAATGGTAATTAGCTGTGCTATTTTGTGCAATGATATTTCAGTCAACTAATACCCTGTTTTTGTATCAAGAAGCTGTTAATGTCAACTAGATGTCATGCTAGTTAACCAGAACCATAAACTTTTTGGAGTGAGGCTATTTTACTTCGGCTAGTGTACTATGGCTAGTGTACTACGACTCAATATGGTACTTTTTAAAATCCTAACGGTCGATCCGAACCGTTCAATGTGATATCCATATGAATATGTACTTGCAAACTAAATTTTATATTTTTTCGAATTTTTTTACTATTTTTTTAGATAGGTAGAATTTTGATGGTCCAGAATTTGTATAAAACACTGAAAATTCTACCTATCTAAAAAAATTAGTAAAAAAATTCGAAAAAATATAAAATTTAGTTTGCAAGTACATATTCATATGGATATCACATTGAACGGTTCGGATCGACCGTTAGGATTTTAAAAAGTACCATATTGAGTCGTAGTACACTAGCCATAGTACACTAGCCGAAGTACCATAGCCTCACTCAACTTTTTGTAATGTTAGTAGGATATGACTTACTGATAGCATTACCAATTTGCTCTTGAAAATGTCATCATCATCTCGATCTTATGCCTTGGTGGTGATCTCCGAAACCAGTACAGGCTGGCAAGTACCAGTACAAGATATTTTCCTACCTGCTAAATTTTCTTTTGTTTGAGTTTTACTTTACAGATGAAACCTGGTGTTCATTGATTAAAGTTCCCATATTTTATTAAAAACTGAAACTGGGAATTGCTATATTTCTCAATTAACAATACTGTCCAAATATATAGACCAAAGGAAAATCTAAAATAGGGAAGAACCGCTATTTCCTAATTACAGCTATTATTATAATTACTATGATTTCTTTCATCTAACAAAAACAAAAACAAAAAAAACCAACAATGGTTTCAGTATTCGTAATGCCCCATCTTGTTTCATAAGAGTATTAGACTAACAACTTTTTGTACCACTCAGTTCACACCATTGATAACGAACTGGATGACTCATCCCAAATAAAACCAATTGTGCGCACATCCCTCCTGCTCTGCTCGACAGTCTACATCACCACAAGCTTCTTCAGCTTCCTCCTCTTTGGTGAGAATACCCTAGATGATGTGCTTGCAAACTTCGATTCCAACCTAGGAATCCCATACAGCTCTATCTTAGACGACGCTGTCAGAGTCAGCTATGTAATCCACCTCATGCTGGTTTTCCCCATTATTTTTCATGCACTGAGGCTCAATTTGGATGGGCTCGTGTTCCCTTCTGGCCGGCCATTGTCAGGGGACAATAGGCGGTTTGCGGGTATCACTGCAGCCTTGTTATTGGTCATTTTCTTGGCTGCAAATTTTATACCTAGTATTTGGGATGCTTTCCAGTTTACTGGTGCAACTGCTGCTGTTTGTATTGCTTTCATTTTCCCCGCTGCCATTACTCTAAAGTGAGTTTTCTTCTTCTTTCCCCTCTCTCATTAGTTAATTTACTCATTTATTTGCTGTATTAGTCACCTTGTTTTTTTCTTTCTTTGTTTTTTTTTTTTTGGGGGGGGGGGATGAATTATCTCAGCACTCTCGTGTTGAGTAACAGTAAGTTTAGTACTGTATCTGTGTTTTTCTATTTCAGATTTTTATTATCTAGATATTTAATTTAATATTGATATCTTGCTTGTCCAAGGTTATAATCATCTGGATAGGAAAAAAGTTTATTATTTAAATTATATTATTATTTATCTCATGTAATTCTGTAATTAGGAACTTATATATTATGATGTTAATTTGCTGATTGTTGTTTATCTATATCTTTTTAGGGATCGCCATGGCATAGCAAGCAAGAAGGATAAAATCCTGTCTGTTTTCATGATTGTTCTTGCTGTACTTTCAAATTCAATAGCTGTGTACAGCGATGCACGATCCCTGTTCACCAAGAGCAACGACTCTCAAAATTGATTCGCCTTCTCCATTTAGTGGAACAATAAAAATAAAAATTCTTTTAGTTCATGTGCATATTTATATCTTGTAAAGTGTATTATAAAACACAACACTGTCGTTGTGTTTTGCGAGTGTTATATAGTTGAATATCGATAATTCTTTTTACTCAATTTATTAGTTGAGTTGTATTTTATATTATGTTCATGTATGCTTTTTGGAGTAGAATGAGCTTTGGCCTTGATACAGAATTTTACCTTATGGATGAGTTGAAATAAGTGAAATTATGAATGGCTTATTAAAATTATTTCCGGAACTTGATGTCATCCTGAATTGAATTAATGTTATGATTTTATTGGTACTTTTTTTTTCTAGTTCTGCCTAATTGAGGATAGATTTACTGTTTCTATTTCAGGCAATGTCAAGTACTCTGTACTTATTCCCCTTGAACTTTTCCATTCTGTATCAAGTGAATCACCTGTTTGCTTTGATTTGGATCTACATAGGCATGTATCATGCTGTGCTGGCATGAACTGAGCACATGCGGCAGCTCTTCTGCCGTACAAGCATGTGAAAATGGTTTTGAGTTGGGACTTGTTTATTAGTTTTATGTCATGTTAGAGATCCGTCTTCTGGTACCAGGAACTAGTTGAGAAATCAGAACCGTTACCTTCACAAATACACTCTCATAAATATGCAAATTAATGATGATTTTAGATAAAGATGATCATTAAAACGTTAGAAATTGAAAATAGATAATTAGAGCATCTACATTCCTGAAACTATTAGAGTTTCTAAATAACTGTTAACTGTTTTTTAGAAATTAAACCTCTCTTAATTTTTAAGCATCCACATCCCTGAAACTAAAATTAGAGTTTCATAATTGCCACGTCACAGGTTATAAATTTTTTTATTAAGATATATTTGCAAGAGAAAGGAATTTCAGCGAATCATTTCGCCACGTCACAGTTTATAAACGATTTCTTATTAAGAAACTATTGAGCAAAGTTGCTAAATAAGAAATTCATCTACATCCCTGAAACTGGTTTAGCAACTGCCACATCAGATTAGAAACTCTAAGAGTTTCAGGGATGTAGATGCTCTTAGAATCTAATGTTGGCGATTGAAATCAATTTCAATTTGTTTATTTTTTAATGAAAAAGTGTGGTTTATGCAGGCTTAGGCCCATTAGGAGAGGCCTTCTGGCTCCTAGTCCGAATCAGATCTTGGGCCGCGTACCATGTCGGTTTCTTATCTAATTTGTAACCCGACCCGCACCTTACGCTCTTCTCCGAGTTCGCTCCGCTTCTCCGGCTCACTTCTCCTCTTCTAAAACCCGTTGGAGAAGAAGATGAAGGTACCTATGGGACCTCCGCCCACACCAAACCCCAACCCTAGCTCTAGTTCCAGTTCAGAACCAGAGCCTCCACCTCCTGCGCCTACTTCGGATGAACCTCTTCCGGAGGAACCGAGCAGCTCCGACGAACCTGTCCCTCCCTTGCCGGATTCCGACAAGGATACACTTGAAGACCCTAATGCGGCACCTAAATTTAATGACAAACCCAGCGTGGTGCGTTTGAGTTCGCAAAGTGCTAGGTCACAAGTACCATACACTATCCCTGAATGGAGCGAGGCCCCTGATCAGCCGTTCTTCTTTGAAGTGCTCAAAGAAGGATTGATAGTAGAGAATTTAGATGTGTAAGTATTCTCTTGATTTTAATTTTTTTCTTTTCTAACGTAACCTTTATTCATAATGAGTGCTGTACACATAATTATACAATGGTCTCAAAAATACCAGTAAGATGTTAGTGCCATAACTTTACTGTTATTGGTACTGCTGACCAAAATTGCAATTTTTGATCCTAATAAAAGGCATTGGTGCAGGTCAAAGAAAGGAGCTTACTTGTTTGGAAGAACAGAACTTTGTGATTTTATGTTGGAACATCCCACCATTTCACGATTTCATGCTGGTATGCCATATTTTATTTAGTACTTGATATCCTCTAGAAAATTCTATAAACTTAAATACATTTTGGTGCAACTTCTTTTATCTGGGTGTGAGGGTCGGTAGATTAGTCGGATTGGTACATTTTGGTAATGGCTGTGTAGGACTGGTATTGATTGGATCCCTAGCTCGGAAAGGGGGTTTGGTACCAGAGTGGTATGAGCTCGGTACAAGGTTAGTACCAAGTGACGTAGGACCCAGGTCAGATCCGAGGTATGTTAGAAGTTTAAGGCATGACCTAGGGTTTAGGGATGATCGGAGAGTTGGAAATGATGGCATGGGGCCTCTATTTGTTGTAACATAGGAGGGTGACCTTGGCAATTTTGTCTGTAGCTGTTTATTGTCTGGGTTTTGGGGGCATATTGCATGAGATGGGTCCCCACCGAAGGGTTTTGTCAGTGCCAAAGTGGGCCTTTGAGCTCCGAAGTGGGTTTTTGGGCTGAAGATTTAGGCCTAGATTGATGCCCCTAATAGATGAATTATTAGGGCCGAACCCTATCAGGTATGATAACTGAATTGGCCCCCGTCTCTTAAGATTACTTATTGCAGTGCTTTCTCTCTCTGCAATCGTTATCAAAGCTTTCTACTTTGAATATTTAGAAATGTGTGACTTAAAATGTTTTCTTACTGTGCTCTTTTTGTTTCAATTGCGCAACAGTTCTTCAGTTCAAAGGACACGGTGAAGTGTTTCTCTTTGATCTTGGTAGTACCCATGGTACATTTATTAACAAGAATCAGGTAAATAGCTTTGCTGCCTTGCTAATATAGTTTTTTGCTATTGTATACTATTGGTATGAGCAAAAATATGCCCACCTTATATTTAATTCATCAAATATTAATATACCTAAGCTAATAGAGTTAATAACTTAAAAACATTTGGCTATTGTTTCATTCCACTGATTTGAATATTTGGCTAGAAAACCTTTTTCATTTAAGACACAATAGCAGTGATTTTAACTCCAATAATTCTTTACATCTAAATTCTCATGTTTGAAATTCAGGTTACGAAGAAGGAATACACAGAAATTCATGTTGGTGATGTGATCAGATTTGGCATGTAAGTAAACTACTTGCCAGTTCTTCCTTTTTGCTATTTCAAGTTCCTTCTGTTTTTTCTGAATCTGACTTCTACTTGGGCAAATACACTTATGCAGTTCTTTTCTTAATTGATTTCTGTCAGGTCAACTCGTCTCTACGTATTTCAAGGTCCGTCTGACTTGATGCCTCCAGTAAGTTTGAAACTACACACTTTGCTCTTTCTGTTTCTTTTGACATTTCCTCAATAAATATGAAATTTCAGATCCATTTCTTTCTTGATCTAGAGTCTGCTTCCAAGACTAAAACTAACTTTTTAATTTTAAACAGAAGATGGCCTATTAGGTAGTTTATTTAATATTGTTTATTTGTCTTACTTTTTTATTTTAAATTAAGGAGGGGGATTTGAACAAAATAAGGGAGGCAAAGGCAGCTAGGGATGAGAGGCGGGACCGTGAAGAGTCACTTGCCCGTGCCAAAAGGGAAGCTTCTCTTGCTGAGGGTATATCATGGGGCATGGGTGAGGATGCCATTGAGGAAGACCCCGAGGTAATATTCTTTCCATATGTACAGTTATTCTATTAAACTTGTTATTACTTATATCCTCGGTGCTAATATTATCTCTTCGTGTCGTATTCTTCTAGGTTGATGTTGATGAAATAACATGGCAAACCTATAAGGGACAGCTCACTGAACGGCAGGAAAAAACCAAGAGCAAAATAGTAAAGAGAATTGAAAAGGTATGGATCTAATGAAATTTATAATTGATAAAAAACGATTTTTGTTTGGCAGTTTAAATTTGCAATTCGAGATCTCTAAGCTCTATCATAATCCTCCATGTTAGGTTGCGCACATGAAGAAAGAGATAGATGCCATCAGAGCAAAGGATATAAACCAAGGTGGGCTAACTCAAGGTCAACAAACTCAAATTGCAAGAAACGAACTAAGGATCACTGAGGTGAGTTCTCGCTTGTATTGTTTCCAAGATATGTCAGTTGAGTAAACCATTGGAGCCTTTTTGTTGCTTTACCCTCTGTTTGTTAATTATCCTGATTGACACTCCTTTTTACAATCTAAATTTTATTAGGGATCTGTTCAAAGCCAAATCAGCCAATTCAAAACTTGAAGTTAATTAATAATCATTGTTGAATACAGTTAATGGAGGAGCTAGATAACCTAGAGGAAACATTGAATGAGAGTATAAGGGAAAGTGTAGGTGCTCGTTCTGGGAAAGGAGCTCATGGCAAGAAGAAAGGGGCTTTTGAGGAAGAAGAAGGTGTCACTAGGTATGGTGTTTTTCAAATTACATTATGATATGTTGATTCAAGTGAGGGTACATTGTATGACATATTTAATTTTAAACCAAAATTGTACGAGCTCAAGTTTTGCAGTACT
Organism: Carex kokanica; assembly: GCA_025461125.1. Lineage (NCBI taxonomy): Eukaryota > Viridiplantae > Streptophyta > Magnoliopsida > Poales > Cyperaceae > Carex > Carex kokanica. Next base: position 755,933 of record JAJGRX010001058.1, on the reverse strand, counting down.
CTTTTAAGTATGGTTTAAACCATCCACAGCTTTTTTGGTCGAAATTCAACATTTATTTTTTAAACTTTAGGTTTATGAGCAGCTCATTTAATACTTAAACAGAAACATATTATCTTGTTTGTTAATTGCCTCTTAAACTGCCAAAGAAACTTCTTTTTGTGGAAAAAAGCCAGTTAGTTTTGTATTAAACTTCATACTCCAAGAGCAAAAAGTAAGATGACATAAACAAAATGGTTGAGTGAAGTAAAACTTAGAAATTTGTAGCTCTGTTGAGGTATGTTTTATTCCCTTAAAATTGAGTTACTGACAAAATATAAATCCGAATTTAACAGTGACGAGGATGACTTCTATGACCGAACTAAGAAAAAGAACAAATCATCTAGTGGGGAACAACAAACTGTGGAGACAGCCGATTCACTTCTTGACAAAAGGGATTTAATAATTAATGAGATGGAAATGATAAGAAAATCACTTGAAGACGAGAAAAATCAATTGGCATCAACCAGAGGTGGGAAAAATGAAGATGGAGATGATCTTGATGCTTATATGACTGGGCTTTCTTCTCAATTAGGTTTGCTTCACATTTTCTACTTCTGAATATTTCCCTCTTTGTCCCTTAGTGCACTTCATGCTTTCTTTAGTTTTTCATTTTCATACCTAGCCCATGCCATTAAGTTATGACAATTCCCAAAAGGTAACTCAAATATTCTAAAGTTGCAAATGCACTCAAGTATTTTTCATAAATCTTGGTTTTGTAATTTTTGGCCTTGTGGTTCTCTTTTTATCATCAGAACTTCTTGAGTATAACCTTCTTGGTAATTTACTTATATTTTTTTCCCCTTTCTGTAACCCTAATTTTACAGTGCATGAGAAGGTTGCAAAAGTTGAGAAAGATCTTGTTGATCTCCAAACCGAGTTAGAGAAAGTTACATATCTTCTCAAAATAGCCGATCCGATGGGAGACGCTGCTAAAAAAAGAGAACTTGCTAAAGTATCCCAGCAATTGTCATCTGAAAAAGGTCCATTTAAAGAGCCCCAAAAACCTACTGATTCAAAAACATTTAAGGTGCCTAAGAAACCTGCTAGTACAACACAATTTAAAGAGCCCAAAAGACCTGATGTAACACCAGTTAAAGAACCCAAAGAACCTTCCGACATATTAAAACAAGAACCCATTAACCCTCCCAAAAAAATAGAACAGGAAGAAAAAGAGAAACCAGCTTCTAAATTTACCTTACCAAAACCCCGGTGGCTGGGTGCTACCAGGGTTAGCACAGAAAGCGAGGCGAATGAGGTACAAATGGAAAGTACAGAGACAGAAGAAAGTGATAGTTTTGTGGATTACAAGGATAGAAAAGCGGTGCTTCTGCCCCAATCAGGTCATGTTAATGAAATTGAGGCAGCTAGGTCCGGTCTCATAATGAGAAAGAGAAAAGAACCTGTTAGAAGTGAGGATTCCAGTAGTGGTAATAAGGATACGAAAGCAACTAAAACTGAACCGGAAAGCTCGGTAGCCGATGTGGTTGCTCTTTTGCTCAAGCATGAGAGAGGGTATCAAGCCTTGGATGAATTAGAAGATGGTGATAAAATGGAGAAGAAAAGTAAAAGAGAAAAACGGGTTTTGGGGCCTTCTAGACCTGATTTTCTTGAAAGCTCGGACCATGAAGCTTGGGTGCCTCCTGAAGGTAATTTCTGTACATGTAATACAGTAATTTTGTGAAGGAAGCCCTGGTTTTTTGTCATTTTTCCATTGCAGATTGCCTGGTAATGGAGTTGACTAGACATGCATTGTTAATTTGCCAGCATGTTAGTTCAATAGTTCTTTTTTCTTATTATTAATTATATTACCGTGATAGCATAAGCATTTTGGGGGCCTATATAGGTACTAGATAGTGCACAAAAAGCTGGTAAGAGTCGCAAATAAAGTTTGGTACTGTTTGAAAAAACATGAAACCACTCCTCTCAAGACCAAGACTCATGTAGTCATGTTAAAAATTATTGTGGCAGGTCAAACTGGTGATGGGCGCACAAAATTGAATGACCGTTTCGGTTATTGAGACTGCTCCAAGATTTTAAATAGCTGACAGCGGGTACAAGGTGTATCGCTTGTAGCAAGTGCAATGGCGGTCTTGCTGTCCATAGCGAGATTGTAAATGATAATTTATTTTGTAAGCACAGCTTGCGTGCAAATTTCTTTTTCTTTTTTTTATGTGAATGGAACTTTTAGGGCCAGTTTTACTCTTGTAGCTTTCCCAGTGGTACGCAGTTGAAGCAATGAATTGCTATACGGCCGAAAAGCTGAAGTACAAATTTCCATTTGACTTGTCCAATGACATTTTCTATCACAGAAGAGTTTCGGGTATAACTCCAGCTTTTTTTTTTTAGCCTATTAATTATTTTATTAAAAGAAGATGAAGAAAATACTAGGGTTAGGTATCAATGAAATTCTAGCAATTTAAAACGATATTTTATGTAGGAGATAGGAGTAGGTCCGATGGGCATCGGACCTACATTTAGGTTCAATTAGCTCTATAACTGTACGATTAGCATCAGGATCTATGCGCACGGAAATTGATACAGACTTGCATGGATTTTGATGCGTAGCACACAAATCTTGATGCAGATCGGATAGTCATCACATCCATCGAACCAAGGTAAGTCCGATGGGCATCGGACCTACTCCGATGGCTTTATGTAGTGACATACCAATGAAATATTTTGCTGTTAGATTGCCCATTCGGTTGCTATATCTGTTGGTCCAGATGTTCTGAATATTTTGCTGTTAGATTGCCGATTCAGTTGCTGTATATGTTGGTTCAAATGCTCTTGAATATTTTGTTGTTTCAATCCTTCAAAATGTTCCAAATTGTTACTGTTGAGAGTGTTCCAGCCCTGTTGTGCGGTTGATGGGAGCATGTCTTGTCGTAAACGAGCACCAACTAAAACCTATTTTCTCAAACTTAAAGACTTCTTAGTGAAAGAGAACTCCTAACGCGTTCATATTGGTATTATTTCTAGCTTTGAGTATAGTGGCTGGTTGGTTTTTTTGGAGTCTCGAGTGCATTTTTCACAAAGGTTATTCTCTTGTTCATATTGATATTATTTCTAGCTTCGAGTATAGTGGCTGGTTGGTTGTTTTTGGAGTCTCGAGTGCATTTTTCACAAGGGTTATTCTCTTGTAATATCAATCATTCCAGTTGCTAGCATTGCAATTTTAGCAAGATCACATAAGCAGATTCATAATCTTGCAAATTATGTTTCTCCTACCAAAACAACTTTCAGTAGCTTGTGCCACTATCAAGTAGATTGTTTTTTCTTCTAATTTTAAAGCTAATTGGTGGTATGAAATTTTAATACTAAAGAGTTGTAGATTTGTCATTAAAAAATGCACCGCATGTTGCATTTCTGAACGAAAAATAGACAACTTAAATGAACTTCAGTGACAATGTGCATTCTAAGGCAATTGCCTGCTACTTGAAAAAAAAATAATAATAAGCACGTACATTATATAAATTGACAACTTATTATCAATTCTTTGAAAAAAATTATTTTGCGAGATCTATCCCATTCCAGTGTGTATGGATAGATAGCAAATTCACATTATCTTCTAACCTATAAAGATGAAAGTCCTGGCTCCATTGCCTATAAAAAAATGAACTTTGAACTCATGAAATACCCAAAAAAAGAAGAAGGGAATTTTCAAAAAAGAATAAAGCAATTTTCTTCACCATATTACTTGGAAAGGGAATCGTCTGTCCTTTAATTCTCCAGCGAACTCGTAACCAACTTCACATATGAGCTAAGAGAATTAGCAGAGGGGCTCATGCTAATTGATCTGCAAGGATTTTATTAAATTTGGCAGTTATACGTTGGCCTTTCTTTGGGCGGCCTAGATGCTTTGCGTTCTTACTCTGAAGGATCTTCACTCCCTTGGCAAGCGTAATCTCCTTTGGGTCATAATTCTGTTAAACATTTTTGCAACCATTACGCTTTTGCTAATGCTAACTGGTAAAAAGGCCATTTTTAGAAACTGCCTGTAAGACAATCTTGCATAAGAGGGTCATCTTAACCCCATTTAGCCCTCATTGCAATTGGTCTAAAAAAACTCAATTAAGGTGTATTGCTTAGCAAAATAACTTTGCATTATGATTTAAAAGATCCCCACAATGCTTAGATTTGCTACTACCATCTAACATTTTGTGAGCTACTTGGACATGACACCTGATTAGTGTTATTGTAAAGGCGCTATGCTAAAAATTCACAGCCTTGCCCTCAAACCAACCAGCTGTTCTTGTTTGGTATGTTCAAGGTAACACTGAAACCAAGCTACAAATTGGGTTCCTGATACCAATCAAATATTTTTAATTGAGTTCCTTTTAGTAAAAATGAACATGTGTGCCAAGTCAGCTGATAAATTTTGCTTCTGCAAGTGACTTGTAATGGTCAAGAAGTATTTACTAATCACAATAAATTGGGTGCTAATGGCCGTGGTGTTATTTGTGATGTAATACGAAACTGTGCTAATTTGCAAAAAAAACCATAAATATAAATCAATACGAAAATTATATAGCAAATCATGCTTACCCTAGGTACTGGTGCAATAGTATTCCTATGTTTTATACTAAAGCCGACTTTTGAAAGTGTTAAGTAAACATTTTGGCCATCATCAGGGTGCTCTCCCTGAAATTGTTTCAAACACAAAGTCACGCAAGACACAGCAAAAATTGGAGAACAATGAAAAAATTACTGGAACAACTAAGAACCACATACTATTTTTTGTGAAGCAATACTTACCAATATTTTAGGATACTTCAGCAGCTCTAGAGCATCCTCAAGAGTGAGTTGGTTAATATTCTTGTTCTTCTGTACAAAATATAATCCATGAGATTTTGAGTTTGCATCTTTGAAGTTTGGTTAAAATTACTCCAACCATGTTTATGCACAGTATTTTCTCAATTGCATACCCACACCGTAATTAAGTAGTACAACGATCAAACAAGCCACATTCCTATAGGCCAGTAAAGCAGAACTTGGTGCTAAAGCTACTACTGTCTGGGTCAAGATTGTATTACTACACATTTTCTGAAAAACTACGAATACATAATAGCTTCATTATTGTCCTTGAAACTTACAGGAAGAGGGATTCTTTTTGGGGTGCATCCCTTGTTGTCCTCTCCTAATTGGACATAGTATCCATAAGGGCCATTTTTTATTAGCACCTGTCAAGTTTAAAAAAAGGTAACTAACAGGAAAGACATGCTTTAAAAAAAATAATAATAAATAAAATAAACCCCTAAAAAATAAAGGTACATTTTTCTTCTTTTTTTTGAACATTTTGACAGTGGCTGAAGGTACATGTTCCTTTGATCATTTCAGCAAGTGATGCTTTATTTACTTCATTTACTTGAATAATTTTTATTTTAGATTTTCATAGCTGCTTAGGGTTGAGTGTGCCTTTTTTGGCTCATAATAGTGTTTGCTGCATCAGGAAAATCAAGAAAATCCTTCACTGGCTAAAAACATGAACAGGGCAAGTCTAAGTTTTACCCTACTAGCAACTGGCCATCAAGAATATAAAAACCAAATGACCACCTAAAGTAAAATCTTATGCTTTAGAGCAAATGATTAATAAATCCCTAAATTGGGAACCCTATAATGTGATCTCGAAGAAATTCTTGCAAAATGATATTCCTCTGATTTTATTTTGAAAACAAATACAAGAAAAATTTAAAAAAGATGATGCAACAATTAGTCCTTACCTTTTGGTCAGTACCAGGAAAATTCCCAATACACTTTGCAGGAAAAGATAAATTCTGATTTTTATCTGGGTCTTGAGCATCATCATCCTCTTGAAATAATGTACTGCATATGTACCTATTATACATAGAACCAACAATTTGTATAAATGATCAGTAAAAAAAAAAAAAAAAAAGCCTTTTCCAGACAAACAACATAAGATGGAATTTGGCCATTCCACACCGCAAACATAAAGTATTACTTTTCAGTGCCATATTGGTACTAGCTTGATCACAAAATTTCAGTTCTTTGTTAATTCTAGCCTATATATTTTAAATGCCATTCTAGGCAGGCCATGTGCCTTGCTGACACATTTCACTGCAAACAGCTTCAATCATCTTTAATTGAAGAAAACTCGGTTATCATTATTGCATTTATTTTATTTTATTTTATTTCTTTAGAGAGGAAGGAGGAGAGGGGGGCGGGGTTCACGTACTTGCATCTAGGGTGTTGATCACAGCCTATGAAATAGCCCATACCAAACCTACTAACTTTCAATCTCAAAGTACCGGTACCACAGCTGCATATACAAAAGGAAGATCTTGTAAAGATTATACTCACCATTAATCAAATTTTGAACATTTTAAAAAACTAGTTGACTTTGACAAAAAGAATTTGAATTTTACAATATCTATACATTTCACATGGAATAGTGTATGCAGATATATAAAGGTGGAACAGTTTTGTCTGATTATTAAGAAAAGTGCTGCATGCCATTACCTAGGGCATGTCCTGCTCTCACCAGGGAGTTGTGCAAACAATATGTGGCCAAATTTAGATTCCAACAGGGTCTCTACCTATGAAAAAAAAAAAAAATCTACTTTCAAAATTAACCATTCAGCCTCCCAGCACTTTTCTTGAAATCATTAAAAATTATAATGTTATTTCTAGTTTGTAAAGGAACAGAAGAACTAAATGAAGTACCTCCCTTGGATTGACTTGGATAGCTAGTTCACAGCACTTGCTAAAGCGTGACCAGTAATCATTCAAAAGGGCTTTCCATTGTGAGGTCCCAGCAGAGACGTTATCCAACTAACCAGGAAACAAGATGAGAAGATGACAAAAGGAATAAGAAAAAATAAATAAGAGGAAACATAACAGCTTCAACATCCTCTAATCAATGTTGCTCTCATAACCAGAATGCAACTGGTACAGTCTGGTATGTGCTAGATAAACTACTCAGTATAGGCACTATCATATTAATGTCGCTACATATGAATATGTACACAAATATTATCATGGAAGCATACCTCAGTCTCCATACCAGCAGTAAAGCTATAATCAGTAACCTCGGAGAAATGCTTAGCAAGAAATTCTGTAACCTAAAAAAAGATATCCAACAAGAAAATTGTAGGACTTAAACAGAAAGTGCACCATAGATTGGAAATAAAAAAATAAAAAAAATAAAAATTCATAAATTAAAAAAAAAGCACATTTTTCCTTACCATGCGGCCACGGAATTCAGGATGAAACGCCCGGCTTTTCATTACAACATAGTTTCTATCCTGATTATCACAACCATAGAAAACGAGATTTATAAGATTGTCAACCCAAATGATCCTTTATCGAATTAAAAACAACAAGATATGTAAAAAAAAGAAGTTACTTGGAAAGGAACTAGGGGAAAAAAGTACCTGCAGCACTTTCATTGTAACTGCGTAAGTAGATGGCCTTCCAATTCCAAGCTCCTCCAGCTTTTTAACCTTTTTAAATGTTTTAAGGATCAATAATGAGTAAGATGATTTAACTACACAAACCTATTAAGCATATCATAGTTGTTTTGTACTAATCACTAACCAATGCGCCCTCCGAATAACGTGGTGGTGGTTTGGTGAAATGCTGGCTAAGATTCACCTCTCCCAACTTTATAGATTCATTGATCTTAAAAAGATGAATAAGTTATTAGCATATTCACATTTACTTGATCATAACATCCAGAATTTAACACAAGACACATATAAATGCACATACACATCCATATCCACAGAAAATATATACCTCCAGTCCTTGTAGAACCTCAGAATGCTTATCATGAGTCTCATCTTCGTCACTGTTAGTACCGATTGCTCCTGCTTCTTTGTCCTGATATTTACAAAGGATATATTTAATATTTTTTGGCTCTTTCTGCAACTGTAAATCAAACATATAGTACCAACAAAATCTCTACTCTCCAATCACTAACAATGTTTAACAAATATATTGTCCGTTCTAGTACCAGCTGCTATGAGAATGAATGGCCTAAAGACTGCTACAGGCTACAGCATCTCACATGGAGTAATGCAATGAAATGCATATCAGCCATCTAGTAGGTAGGATGAATATTTTACATAAAACTAAGGATGGACCTCATAAACAGCCCGATATCCAAGAAAATCAACTCTTGAGGCCGAGGAGCGAAAAATCATATCCTTGTCAGCTGTACCAATGTCAACTTGAATCTGGAAATAAATATCAATTTAGCTTATTGATCACCTTTATTTGCAGTACAGACTTTTACAATTGTCAGCAGTTATGCTGTTGGAATTATTTGTTCTTGAATTTCAAATTTGAAGAAGTTCTTAAAAAGTTACCTATTGAAATTAAATGACACAAAAATCAAGTAAAATCGATAATCATTATCCTAATAACGAGAATAATACTTTTCAATGATTAAAGCTAATTAGACGACACATACATGACCGAAATAGTTACAGATGTGCACCAAGTAATAAGAAATTAATATACAAAATGCGAATCAACAAACATACTATGTTGTTCCTTGCAGGGTCCATTTGGCAAGCCATTGTTCGAGCCCATATAAGTGAGTATAGCTTGAAAGCATCTTCATCAAGAACCCCTCTTAAAGTGGCTGAATATATTTAGTAGAAGTTAGCAAAGAACCACAGAATTATGCCAAAGATTCATGTAGTCCAGTACAGCAAAAAGATTTCAGATTAGGCAGAGAAGATATTTCTCCACCATTTCAGAAGTAAAAGACAAACACTTCATGAATCTGCAGCATTGCATAAAACCAGTACCATGTGTACTGATACCAAATAGTGATACAATGCTTGCTGTTTGGTACTCTCTAAAACTAATAGATAAAAATAGAAGAAACCCTCACATGGCAACCTCCTTATGTCAGTGGGCCTGATAGCTTCATGCGCCTCTTGTGCATTTTTTACTTTTTTCGAATATTTGCGTACCCCCGATGAACTAAATTCATCTCCATATCTGCAACAAAGCAATCATACTTCCATAAAATCCAAAAAATTTCTAAAATAAATACATAAAATCAAAGAAAAGAAAGATCAAGACAGATCCAGTATAATGCAGGCAATTTGTGCCTCCTAAATTTCATTGAGGAGACAAATTTAATGAACTCCATCATAAAGCTTCCGGGCCAACTGTATTTAGAGAGGCATACTAGCTGCAGTCTAGGCTGCAAATTTAGCTGATTGCTTGTGCCTCTGTCGTGTTCCATCCGAATTTAACCCAAGCTTAACTCGTTTAATTAGACTTTTGGCTAGCTCGAGCACAAGTTCAAAATCATTTGGATCGACTCGCTTGAGCTCGATTCAAAATAACTCAGTACATAATTTCATTCAATTTGGAGTATCTAGCTTTAATATGACATGTGAGATGCTTAATTTTTAGATATAATTTGTAAACTTTGTCCAAATTTTATCATACAATCAACAAAATATTAGTGATTAAATAAATTTTATCTAGAAAAGAACTATTAGTTATTTTACAATTTAATTTCTTATAATAATATGGAAATGAATATAACAAAAGCTAATAATGGAGTTTGCATAGAGCTCTAGCTTGATTCGAATTTGATTTAGTCTGAGCTAGCTAGAGTAATTGATTTCCAATCAAGCTCGACTCAATTCAACTTCTAATCAAATAAAGCTTGAGCTAAGGTTGGCTCAATCGAGCTTGATTCATTTGCAACTCTGCCTGGTACAAATAACTACCAGAAAAAGAGAAAATACGTCCAGTACCAGAGAAGTGTGTTATAGTTTCATTTTTAGTCGAAACACGTTATGAATAAAAATATTTGAAGTAATGTATAAATTGAGTCCAAACATGTTGTTTTTCATGTCAAGATGTAGAAAAAACAGAATTCTGCCATGTCACAATTCAATGCAAGTGGTAGCAAGTTTTAGCTTGCAATCGTCAGACAAATATGGACTTCCACCCCTATTTTGGTGTGAGAAAAGTGCCAACCTTTCTTGAACAAACGATACTATGTCCTTTGCGGCTCCTTCAGAAATCTTCAATAGAAAAATGAAAAAAACACATTATTACACAAGGGATGGAAAATTTTCAAATTAAACTCCCTCATACAGAAAAGAAAAAACAATTAAAGCAGGGTTCATACATGAAAGCCATCTGTACGCATGTAGGTTATGAGTCCTGTAGCTTCTCCATCTGATAGTTTAACCCCTTCATAGAGTCGCTGAGCCAACTGTAATTAGAATAACACCATAATTAGGTCACCTGATGAAAATGAACTTAAGATCAGCTTGCAGCTGAGAAAGAAACACAGAGGACAGGTCAAATCATAAACCTTCCTCCAAGCTAATAAAATGTCTGGCAATTTGTCCAAACTAATAAAAGGTTATAGTGAAAGAAATTTATTTTGTACTTAATGAACAATTTAGAAGTACATTGTACAAAAAATTACCTTCATGGTGGAAGAGGCACTAAATTGCAGCTTATTGGCGGAATCTTGTTGTAAAGTCGATGTTATATATGGCATAGGTGGGTTCCTAGAAACCTTGCTAGTTTTCTTACTCAATACCTTAAATTTCGAACTTGAAATATGTGTCTCAATCTCCCTTGCCTTCTCCTCAGAGCAAACTGAGAGCTGGTTCAATTTCTTTCTACCATAATGTGCCAAATGCGCATCGAATCCCCTCTCCTTAGCCGAAAACAGACACTTGACATTCCAGTATTCTGCCGGCTTAAACTGCTCTATCTCATTCTCTCTATCACATATCAGGGCAAGTGCAGCTGATTGGACACGTCCAGCTGACTGACAGCCTGGCAATTTCCGCCAGAGCACGGGAGAGATGTTAAAACCAATGAGGTAATCGAGGGCCCGCCTAGCCAGGTAAGCATTGACCAAGTCCATGTCAATGTCCCTTGGTGACTGCAGTGCTGCCTTGATAGAACTCTCAGTAATTTCATGGAAAACAACTCTTGATATGGCGACGTCTTTGGTCAGAGCATCTTGCTGGTGGAGCATCTCAACTATGTGCCATGCAATTGCCTCACCTTCCCGGTCAGGATCCGATGCTAGAATTAGGTTTTCAGCTCTGAAAAAGAAAATAGGGAAAACCCTTTTTCAGTTTTTTATCATACGATTTAGGTGTTTAATAGCCAGAGTTCATCACACTTGAAAAGTTTACTAATCCTGGCAGTACACATATGAATCACATCAATTCATGCATTCGTGTTCAGCTGTTCAGAGGAAACAAAATAAAAGCAGAAAAAAGCATCCTAGCACCAATTTTCCCTACCAATAATTTAAAAATCACAATGCCAGTACCAGCATTGATTGAGACAAACAAGATGAAAGACAATATCACTAGTTTACATACCTATTAACCCCAACCAACCCCCCCCCCCCCCCCCCCCCCCCCCCCCCCCCACCAAACACAACACACCCCTCCAAATGTGTTTTGTATTTGGTATGTGTTGCCCAGTTGTTTAACCAAGCTGCACTGATGACTTAAGGATTGGAGCACTTTAGTTATGTGTAGGGTTTTGTAAGCCCTCAGGTAAATCCATTTGACAATTAGTAAACAAATAAAAAAATATATATACCCGTTTAGTGCATCACGAATACACTTCAAGTGGGTCCATGCAGCATGTGGAACCTCCCAAACCATGCTAAAATCCTCATCTGGCCGTACCGACCTTGACCTCCCAGCCAGGTCTCTCACATGGCCATAACTTGGCACCACCTTATACATACTTCCAAGATAATTTTGAATCACTTTTGATTTCGTAGCTGATTCCACTACCACCACCGATTTCCCAACTGGGGGGTATAGTGGCTTGAAATCATGGGACCTCCCTCTTTTCACTGCCCCGTTTACTGACTCTGCAACAGTATTAGATCCTTTAGTCCTAGAAGAGGCTCTAGAAGAGCTCTTTTTTGAGCTAGACGTATTAGCAACATTTTCCTTTTTAACTGTCCTCGTACTTTTGACCTTCGAAGGAGCTTTTACTGAGCTTGTTTTGACCAAATTTTCAGGTGGAGATGCACTGGTGGTAGATTTCTTAGCCTTTGATGATTTTTTTAAACTTTGGGGCACAGCCACCCCTTTTGTTGAACTAGTAGAGGTTGACTCCTTTTTCTTTTTAGCTGTGCTGGAATTCTTGGCCTTCGACAAAGTTTTCTTGGGGATTTCAGCCTCAGCATCTTTTTTTGTTTGAGTACTAGTCCCAGAGGCCTTTTTCTTTTCTTTAGATGCTTTGTTGGATTTCTCGGCCTTTGACAAAGTTCTGTTGGAGATTTCAGCCTCAGCATCTTTCTTCGTTTGAGAAGTACTAGTCCGGGAGGCCTTTTTCTTTTCTTTAGATATTATTTCAGTATTTATACTGGCTTCTGTTTCTTCCTTTGAAACAGTGTTATCCGCTTTAGTAGTTTTTATGGTTTTTTTCATGGGTTTACTAGCTGCTGTGGTACTAGATCTTCCATTTAGACTAGTGTAGAGGGCAAATGAGCCGCCTTTTCTCTTCGGTGCGTTTGTGGATATTTTATCAGCAAACTCCTTCGATTTTCCTAAAATTACACAAATCACTATTAGTCTCCTGAACTCATTTAAAAAAAAAAAATCAATTTTACCAAGAAAGACAAGCTTTTAGGTGGTATATACAAGAACTTGACCAGATATTCTTGGTACGCATGAGTAGGTTGTCTAAACAACTGATAACCAACTTAGCCCAATTCAAATTCAATTTAAGGGAAAAAAAGGAAACAATTGAACAGGGACGAGTTAACTCATCGTCAATAACCTTCAATTTGGATGCTTAAATTAACTAAAAGTAGCTATTACACACAAAAAAGTGCAAAAAACAAATTATTCAAAGGTCATGATACCTGAATGACCAGAAGAATAAGTGGCCCACCCTTTGAATTGCAAGACGAATCTAAAAGTGGACCTTGAATTGGCACGGGTTAATGCACTACAATTAATTATTGGATGTTGTAAAGGCTTTATCCATCTTACACCAATGGTGAGGGGTGGGTAAGGTAAGCTGGTAAAACGAGAGCTCATGAATGGTTGGTATTGTATCTGCACAATGCCAGTTGAGATAACATAAACAACTGTAAATCTTAAATAAAAGATGAGATTATTTATAAAACAGTAGTTTGATAGGTTATAACAAACAGATTACTGGCATGGAAGAATTATGAAATTTCAACTGGTAGACATTTTTAGTGTAAAAATAAGTATGTACTAGTCAGGTTCAGTACCGGTATGGACTCAAATTGAGACACATTGAACTTTCAATCCCTTTTCATAATTTTTCTTAGATAGTTGTGTACAATTTATTGCATATCTGAGGTTGTCTGCTATTAAAATCCAACATTAGGCAGTGCTTAGTCATCCTTGTTTCTACTACTACCTATCAAAGACGCTGCATTCTTACTGTTCATTTAGTAAAGGGAATAAATGCAAGGTTTGCAGTTAATACCAACAAATGAAGAAAATAATAGAAGATGGAACAGTTATTGGGGGAAAAAAGGAAAAGTAAAAGAATACCGTGGCCGGAGGAAACCTGTACGGACTAGATAAACTTCTCTGTACGCAGCTCGAAGAAAACATGCTTCGAAGCTGGAGCGCCATTGGAGAAACCTTCTACAAATTAGAAAAGAAGGCTATTGAAGCATTACTGACAAGAAATGGAGAACTGGATAGGAAATGAAATATGAATTGGGGGGCCACCATCGGTTATCGCCTTACCTGATTTGTCTAGGTTAGGGTTTCGCAAGCTATCTGCTTTTTGTCTTCTTAACTTTGTTTATTTTACACGGGGGAGTAGAGGACTGAAGAGAGAGCTCGGACGACCAAGCAATGGAGGCGAGCGCGTGAGAACATCGGCTGTGAGAGGTGATTAGCGAAGAGATATCATGTCAGGTCGGGGTTTAGGGGTTTTGTTCTTCTCCATTTATCCAAACTGGAAACATCCATTTTAGCAAATTGGAGTAAAATGGATCCACTTTGGATAAAATGGATCTTCATAGGTGATTAGGTGGATTAGCCGGAGCCGTTCAATATGTGTCAAATGTGCAAATTTTACATTCATACGAAGATCCATTGGATAAAATGGATGTGCAAATTTTGCGATGTATTCATATCTTTGTTTAAACAAAGTTCAAACAGTTCATACAAATTGCTCAATGTGATTTTCATAAGAAAATATATTTGAAAACTAAATTTCATATATTTTAGAAATTTTATACTATCTTTCCTGATAGGAGGTTCAAACTCTAGATCCGATGATTTTCTACTTATCTAAACAAAATAGTGAAAAAAAAATATAAAAATATAAAATTCAATCTCCAACTACATTTTTTATACGAAAATTATATTAAATAGTCATATTAACTGTTTGAACTTCTACGGACTGTTTTGCACTCTACAAAGTATCATAACCTCACTCGTGTATTTTATATATTCATATATTCGAGAGAACCGTTAATTGATATTTTTTTATTTCATATTGATATGTTATATGTTAGCCAGTTAGCTTCATAGCCAAGCACTTGGATAATATGAATTATCGCTGCATATTCAAATTGCTTTTTGATATTCTTTACCATTTTCTCAAAGTAACTGCTACTATCACCACTGTTTTAAAATGCGGCTGCATGGACCGCATATGTGGCTGCATGTGCCTATGTAGTCGGTAGTCGTACTCGTAACGTCATGCAATCATTCTCGTGCGGTTTTAAATATGTGGCTACATATGTGGACCGCATATGTTGATGTACGGATGCAAAATTTAATATGCGGCGCATGAAACCAAAATTTAATATGCGTTATATGGATCCAATCCAAAATCTCAAATTTAATATGCATACAGAACTTGTTGTTTATGCGGAAAACATGTATAATTATAATTGTGAAGCAGCAAGCATGTTTGATTATTATGCAAAAAAATATTGTATTTTTCACACACACACATATGAATATGTATATATATGTGGAAATAAATTCATGCTATTTATGTGGAAATAAATTCAAATTCACACATATGAATATGTATATATATGAATTCTCATTTTAAAATCCACATTAAAATCTGCATATGCAGTATGCAGTGTCCTTCCGCATGCATGAACAAAACCGCATTTTAAAACATTGAATATCATACTACAAAATTTAACGGCACATTTACAGGCCTGATCCGAGCTAGAACACGTGTTGACCCGGCCATGGCCGCACTATAACATGGCCCATGCTCAATTCGGATGGAAGGCACTTATAATTTGCTCAACCTGCTTGTAAATTGTAATTCAGTGTTCATCAATTATCTAAGCAACTATGACAAACTGATAGCCAAGCACACATCACAGAGACTGTATTTCAAGCTCTCTCTTGCCACGTCAATCTTCTTGATAGGGATGCAAACGACACTCTTTTATCTGTTTATCTGATCAATCGTATTCGATAAGATATGTGGATAATTTTTTTTTTTCATTAACTTATCAGGTACATGACAAGGTTTTTTGTTAGCTTAACAGCTACGAATATAAAAATGCACCCACCCGATTTGTATCATACATGTTGGCACCTCTACAGTCCTTTACTACAATTCAACAAGCCAAAACCTATATTTTTTTTCTCTGACTTATCGTAATTTAGCGTAATTTACCGTATTTTAGCATAATTTTACATAATTATTGTAATTTAGCTTAATTTAGTGTAATTCAGCGTAAATTAATATAATTTCAAGTAATTTAGCGTATTTTAGTATAAATATGCTAATTATATATAAAAAAGAGTAATCTAACAAATATTTTTAAAAACAATTTGATTTTTTAGTGTTATATTTCAGCATTTTAGCTATTTGTCTCTAAAAAAAATAGGGAACTTGTCAGAAAATGACCGATTTTCTATTTAAATAAGGAACCGGCCATTTTCTGACCGGTCTGGGCATTTTTAATAAAACCAAATGGATCTGGACATTTTTATTATTTTGTAATTAACTTTGGATATAAATAAAAATGTTGGTGAAGGCATAAAAAATAATAATATTTGAACCATCCTCAATTAAAATAATAAAAAATAATATATATAATTGACATTTCGTATTCTAGATTTTTTAAAATTACCATATCACCCTACAATACCCATATCTATGCAACATCATATCGTATTCTAGATTTTAATTTTTTTTTAAAATTGCCATATCACCCATATCGTATTCTAGATTTTAAATTTTTTTTAAATTGCCATATCACCTTACGATACCCAAATCTATGCAACATAGCTTACATATTATTTCTTATTAATTAAATTTTTTTAATTTTTTTTAAAATAGGAAAGTTTTGATTAGTATTGGTAGGGATGCGCCAGACCCATGCAGTAGTGCAACGCAAGGGCAACGCTCGAAGGCCCCAGTAGCAAGCTACTGTGGTGGACCCTCCCCCACAAAAAATAAATTTAATATCATTGTGAGCACATGGCCCACATATCAGATATTAAACTGATAAGAACAGATACTACACTTGATCTTAGCCAAAAGGCCGAGAAAGGTATGAGTTGCAATGGAGGCATCGCTTCGGTTTTATAAGGCAGCACCGAATCTTATGGTGTAAAGGAAATCAATGTGGGACTAAGCATGCGCTTTCTTTGTAGTTTGTTCTTAGTGGAACAGCAAACCGGTCGGTCACACCTCTCACTGTTACCCGTTTCTCGCTCACTCTAGAGGCCGCTTATGAGCTGATGGGCTGGGCTCTTAGATGGACCTCAAATTTGTTCTAAAAGAAATTTTCCTGTTGGAAGCATGTGGATATATCTGCAGATGGGAAGCAGAGTAGGTCCGATGCCCATCGGACCTACCTTGGTTCGATGGGTGTGATGACCATTCAATCTCATCAAGATTCGTGTGCTCTGCATCAAAATCCGTGCAAATATGTATTAATTTTCGTAC
Source organism: Carex kokanica (assembly GCA_025461125.1). Lineage (NCBI taxonomy): Eukaryota > Viridiplantae > Streptophyta > Magnoliopsida > Poales > Cyperaceae > Carex > Carex kokanica. The sequence goes on along the minus strand of JAJGRX010001058.1, from coordinate 738,974 downwards.
GCATAGATCTTGATGCTAATCTTACGGTGGTAGAGCTAATTGAACCTAAATGTAGGTCCGATGGGCATCGGACCTACACCTATCTCCTGCAGATGATATCTTATGACATGTTACTTCCGATTTATATCCAGCTACAAAAGAATTTAACTTCAACGAAGCATACAAACGGAAGGAAAATGTCTCAAACTCATGAAGGGAACCACGAAACAAATTAATGAAAGGAATGCTAGGCCTCTTCATCTCTTGTTATTCTTATGTTTACTTTTTATTAAAAAAATAATTTTATCTATTATGATCAGCTCTAAAATGATGGACCTATTTGATCATTTTTAACAATTAAGAACGCTTTTTTTTGTTGAAGGACGAATAAGGGGAGTAAAAACTTGGAGTGCAGATTCCTGGCTGTTTGATCTTGACGGATGGTTTTAAATTCGGCTAAAATCACGAGGAAGGGACGGTTATAATTTAATGGTTTATTTCAGTTAATGTGACACATTACGCAATTTGATGTACGTCGCTTCAAAACAAAGATATTAATTCTTTATTGAACTAACAAAAAAAAAAATCTTTATTCCTCTCTTAGGTAACATTGCTTTATTCTATGATGATGTCAGTCTTTCTTACTCTTTAGACCAATAAGTAAACATTATTAGGACCTTGACTATATAAATTTTATGTATTTAATTATTTTGAATCAGCAAATCTATGGGAGGGAAAATTATACAAAATGTAATTCTTTCAAAAAGTATCAAACAAAATAATTCTCTTCTAAAATTATTAACAAAATATTCTTATGGGCTCAATTATATTTTCCCCTAATAGGAGATGTATTAGAGACAACAAGTTAGTTAGCCATAATAGATTATAGTTAGAGTTAGTTGCAACAGATTATGGTTAAAGTCAATGTAATAGGCTGTTAGAAATATGATTAGCATAGTTATTTGCTTTTCTAGCTCAATTAGTGAAGAAAAATCGCTTTCACCAGACGGTACTGTGCACGACAGCTATATATATATACGATGCCAAGATTATATATATCAACTTGCACATCCGTACGTGAATTCCTTTTGTTTGCCATGTGGATGGTTCTTGGAGGAAGCCGTGGAGAGGGGGAGTTGGTTTTGTTGTGGAGAAAGGGATTCAACTTGTCACTTACAAGGCTGCTCCGGCGAGAGTGTGCTGCCCGATTCAAGCCGAGGCATCTGCCTTGAAGGAGGCAATAATATTTGTAAGGGACGTGAATAACTTCATGCACTTTCTTCACCAATAATCAAACCTAAAGTAAACCACTTCACACGACAGTTTAATTTTATTACACCTGCCTTACTTGAATGATTATAATAATATATTATTAGTATATTATTATTAATAATTATTATTAGTATATCATTATATAATTAATATCTTATATTGTTAATGTATTAAATAATAATTATAATAATATTATATAATTAGTATCTTTTTGTTAATAATATTATATAATTAATATCTTTTTGAGTTAATGCAGAGAATACGGATCCGCAAATTCACTTGTCGAATATAGTAATTGTCGAATATAGTAATTGTCGAATATAGTAAAAGGAAGCTTCCTTCTTGATCAGAAAAGTAAATTTGCATGCACGTATTTTGAGAAAGACAACTGTTGAGATCTGGATCGCAGTCCCCGGGAATCACAGCAGATTTATTTTCGCTTCCTAGTAGTCTCTTCTCCTTATATATCTATTACGTATCACATTTCCCCTCTCAACTTATTCCTCATTTTTTTTTCTTTTGACCTGTCAAACTCTCTTACTGATTTTGTAACGGGAGACACAGACCAGCAATGGAAGAACAAACCCAGCAACCACCACATATCCTCCTAGTTCCCTACCCGGCACAAGGCCACATCCTCGCACTTCTCGACTTAGCGCACCTCCTCTCCCTCCAAAAACTCTCTCTGACAATCGTTGTGACCCCATCAAATCTCCCTCTTCTCACCCCTCTCCTCTCTAAGTCCCCTTCTATTGAAACCCTTTCCCTCCCCTTTCCTTCCAACACTACCATTTCTCCTGGCATCGAAAACACCAAGGGAATGCCACATACTAGCTTCGCTACTTTAATGCACACTGTTACCGGCCTCTATGACCCCCTTCTTGCATGGATTCAGTCCCAATCACATCATCCTGTCACAGCAATTATTTCAGATTTCTTTCATGGATGGACGCACACCTTAGCCGAGAAACTTGGCATCCCTCGAATGGTTTTTGCTCCATCTGGTGTTCTAGGGACAGCAGTTCTGCACTCTCTCTTCCGTCGAATGCCACAACGATCTGACCCGACTAATGATAAGTTTGTTGTTTCGTTCCCGGACATACCCAAAGCCCCATCGTATGAATGGTACAAGCTCTCCAGGTTGTACAGGACCTATGTAGAGGGAGATCAGGTTAGTGAATCGGTTAAGCGAAATTTCTTGTTGAATTTAAAGAGCTGGGGTATCATATCGAACACCTTTAAGGTACTTGAGGAGGCCTACTTGGAAAATCCATTGGAGGATTTGGGGTATCAGCGGGTCTGGGCAGTGGGTCCCCTGGCACCAAGTGATGGAGTACAGGACCGTGGGGGGGCCAACACAGTCTCTTCTTCTGATGTGACCGCGTGGCTTGACAAATGTCAAGAGGGATCGGTACTGTACATTTGTTTCGGCAGCCAGGCAATGGTCTCACCACAGCAAGCGACCTCACTTGCCGCTGTGCTGGAGAAAAGTGGGGTTCAATTCATATGGGTCGTGCTAGAAAGCACGGTTATACCCGAGGGCTTTGCGGAGAGGAGGGCTCACAAAGGCATGATCATAAGGGGGTGGGCCCCTCAGGTGGCAATCCTGAGGCATGGGGCAGTGGGATGGTTCCTGACACACTGCGGGTGGAACTCTATATTGGAATCTGTAGCGGCCGGGGTGTCAATGCTGACGTGGCCGATGACTGCCGACCAGTACGTGAATGCAAAACTACTCGTGGAGGAGACCGGTGTGGCAATGAGTGCATGGGAAGGTTTTGGGCCGCCACAAGAGGATGCATTGGCGACGGTCATGGCAGAGGCAATGGGGGAGAGAGGGAAAGCCATCAGGGAGCGGTCGAGGGAGATGCAAATGACAGCAGCTGAGGCAGTGAGGGAAGGAGGAAGCTCTTCCAAGGATCTAGACGAGCTGGTGCATGAGCTATGGAAGCTGAAGGGAATGTGAGGGGAAATGGTAATAAGAGGACCGATATTACGTTTGAGTTTTTGCGAAAATGACCGAACGAAATGTATAGAATTTAGCTGCCCCGACGGTGTTTAGTTATTTCATGTACGGGTGTTTGCGAAAATGCCTGAACGAAATTATGTTTTAGTTCAGTGTTGACTTCCCGTAGGGTCTGTTCAAGCCCATTTTCTTCTGGCTGTCGTTTGTTAATTTGTACTTAAATCATAAAAATATCAAAATCAAATGATTAATAAAACATATACTTATGATTTAGACATGTTGTAATTTTAAAGTTGATGTTATTTATTAGATTGTCCCAATATAAATTATTAGGTCTTATCGACACTTAGATGTTCAAATTACGCCAATTTTATTAGATTGTCCCATCTAAATAATAAAAATAATTTTGCTTTAGTATCTAAAACTTTAATAAAATGACTTCAGGACGCATTAGTAGACGCTATTGTCAAAATTTTAAATTTTATAATATCTAAGTAATAAAAAAAGATTGTGCTTTGGTACCTAAACATGTAATAAAAATGAGTTTGGATTCATTAGTAAACGCTGAAGTCATTATCATTCGTAAGTTAGTGTTTATCACTAGCACGCATTTTGTTTTTTTAAGTAATTTATTCTCGTCTCTACCTTCTTTATTATTTTTTATCTTTATTATCATACGATTCTCCTCCCCTAATCAGCTGAATTGCGGAAGCGCGCCGTTGATTAAAAACAATAATAGGTGCACATGATAATGTGCTATAAAAATATTGCTGAGGATTTTTTTGTGAAATATGTTGTAGAATTTGTATTTCGCACAAAAAATTGACATCTAGATGATAATATTTACTTATTTAGAGATTGCATGTTGGTTTTTAGCAATTACATGATTTAAAATACCGTCTCAAATTATTAAAAATAAATAAAAATCTGTATCAAATACGTTGTAAATGCGTTAGTTGATTTTTGTGCAGAATGTTTGATGTATCATATTGTTTTAGCAAAAACAAAATTATGAGTGTGAATATAGCAATATTAAGATACGAAGAAGGAATACTTGATAGTTATTAAATTTGATGATCTCAACGGTCTTCTAATAAAATATTTAAATTTAAATTCCAACATTAAAGTATAATTTTATGATGCACATATTATGTCTTTAAAGAATATGATAACATTTGATGTATACGTTATCGTACATCAAATGATTTAAATTTTCAACTATCTAAATTATTGTTCTTTATGCAGTATTAAATAATTTTTTTTTTTAAGGTCGGTCAGCTAATAACCTATCAAAAAAATATTTTAATCGTGTGTAATTTGGTTGCTGAAGAACTTATATATATGTTCAACATACGTATAAATTTACTTTTAAAAATTTCAATCTTATTTGAATTAATTTTAAAAAATATTATAAAAATTGTCAAAGTAGTATTGCCGAGTGATCTTTTCGGAAAATTTTATAAAATAATTTTTTTATGAAAAAAATCAAACAAAATACCTTCTTCAAAATTTCTTGACAAAATAACTCTATGAGACCCACTCATACAAAACTTTTCCCTCCTCTCAATTTACTACCATTATTTTTAAGTTGATTTCTACTCCTCCCTTCAAAATTTTGATCTTTTCCTCTTGGTTAGACTAAAAATTGAAAAATATGTTACACTTGTAAAACAATCATCACGTTTTATTGTAATTTCTCTTTTTTTCTTTTTTTGTATTCTGTAACACCGTGAACTTTTAAAATTCAGATTTAATTAAAATGATAAGTGGTAAATCGAATAATATATATATACGTATATACGAATTTAGTGACGTGGATAGTGAACAATAATTATACGATAATTTGTGTTAAGAGAGAAGAGTAAAATGTGTAAGAATTCAATTATATCGAATATGGGACAAGTGTGAGGTTTTATTTACAAAATTTTAAATTTACAAGTGGGGCCCTTTGTCATTTCCTCCTTTCTTCTTCTCTTTTCTTTCTTTCTTTTCCTGCGTCCCCTCCTTCTCCTTTTCTTTTCCTGGTTCCTCCAAAGAGAGAAAGAACGAGAGAGTGAGAGAGAGTGAGAGAGAGACCCCCCGGTGACCATTTCGCCCAAAAATCGAGATTCCGAGAGAGAAGCTTGAATCTCGCACCCTCACCCGATTGGTTGGTAAATTCCCTCTCTATTTCTCTCTCATTTCGAGTTTTCGTATTTCTAGGGTTTCGGTGAAAACCCGTAGAATTGCACCAAATTGATTGTACTATGCCTTTGTTGTTTCTAAAGTGTTTATTTGTCGATTTCGTGTTCCAATTTGTAACCAAATTTCCGATTTATGGACTTCCCCGAAATCGATTTGAGTTTTGGTACCGTGCTCTTGAATTGAATCAAACCTGACCCGAATCGTGTTTGTGAGTGAGTCGGTGCCCTAATGACTAAGTTAATCGATAACCAAACCGAATTGTGACTATTTATGCCTTAAACCCTAGAATTAGTGAATACGTAAAGTTAAGGGTTTAATCCGCAAAAGTGTCTGAATTTGAGTGAATTGACCTGTGAATAGATCCGCACGAGCACGCGTAGTGGAATAAACGAGCTTATTGAGTCGCAAGATCGCGGACCCTCTACGTGCCCTACATAACCAGGTGCGGGGGTTCACGGGATCTGTTTTGGGATTTATTTCGTAGAACTAAATAACGGTGCATATAACTTATATATTGATGGCTTGATTGAATATACGTTGCATATCATCATGTTGAATCTCTGATTGAAAGCATTAGTTGTCGCATTTGCATGAATTGCATATTAATATAATTGAATTGTTATATCTGTGATGATTCTCATGTTGGTATGGTTTATCGATTTCTGTTCTATCGTGTTGGATAAGTGAATGGAACCACAGTACTGAATTGAATTGAATGATTGAAGTGAACAGTGAATTGTAAAGTCTAATTAGCTACTAGACTTTACTCCAGGACCCTTATGCGCATCTGGTGAATGGCCCTAGTGAACCCAGTACCGGTTGGGTAAGGGATAAGTGTATTGTGATTGCAGGTAGTGAAACTGTGGTTCAGTGGTTTAAGTGGTTCAGTGAAAAGTTTATTTGTTCTCGTTTAACAAAGTGATATTCTGTTGCATAGTCGCGAGATATGCTAGTGATTATTCGAATTGATTTTGTGATGTGAATGTATAACTTGAAACCAGGTAAGAGAATTGTTAAGCCAGATGGGATAGATTGTTGATATCTATCGTTGTTAACCGGACTGTGTAAAGTTACTAGTTAAGCCCCAAGAATTCTGGAAATCCTTTGATTACTTTTGAATGAAATAATAGTTGGAATTCGTTTGAATCGGTGTGTGAGCATATGCATGTTATCATGACTGATTGATTAACTGAATAATTAGATGCGGTAATTGTTTAGTTCTAGTAATAGGTTTCTTACAAATCCAGTAGCCCTATAAATTCCGCACTGAGAAAACGGATGACAAGTTTTCTCACCCCCATCCCCTCGGGGAATTTTTCTTCTTTTTAAATAAATGTGTGCAGGTAAACGCGAGTGAAAAAGGGCACTCGGGCGCGACAAGTGAGGCCTAAGCCGCATAGATAGGGTATGCCCTGTAGATTTAACCATCCCGGTATTTTGTGGTGTAACCAAATTAAACAGGCCTTGTTATTTATAAATTTGATAAGACATGTTGTTTCTGCGAAATATTTATGAATACGTTGCTTGATCGTTTCCGTTTATTTCGATTTTAGATTTGCATGGTTTAAATGTCTTAAATACATGTGAGGTGGTGTTTAAATTGCTAGTGAAATGGGGTTAGATTGTTTACATAATAAGGGGATTGATCGGGTTTGAAAACGGGGTTGAAATGGCATGAAATGGGCAAAGGAATGAATTCAGTAGGCTTATTGCGGGCCGCAATAACCTTATTGCGGGCCGCAATAAAGGAGACAGAGCCGGGAAATGGCTCTGGATGAATCTGTGTATACCATTACGGGCCGCAATTAATTGATTGCGGGCCGCAATGAGAGGAGACAGAACTTAAAACCCAGCTGAGAAATTCGTATATGGATTGCGGGCCGCAACCATTTCCTTGCGGGCCGCAACAAAAGTGGGGTTTTGAGTCAGAGGAATTATTGCGGGCCGTAAGAGGGGTGGTTGCGGGCCGCAATGGGCCCTACTGCGGGCCGCAATGGGTGTTCTGAATTCACTGTTTTGAGTATAAATGGGCCGAATTGAATCGGATTTGAACCAAATTTGTTTTAAATCAAACCATATGATATGTGTATAAATTTTAAAGTGTTTGGTTGAGTAGATTATATCGTACATGCCTTGTGAATATACGGGCAACTGTATATTCACGGCGAGAACTGCGCGACCCCCTGTTCCGGGGTGTGACATATTCACATTTCTGCATAACAATATAACAAAATAGAGTCTCGTTTCATTAAACGGCGAGACAAAAAATTGCTCACCTTCGAACTTATTTTTTCTCCAAATTTTAGATGACTATAATATCTAAAGTACGTGAGTTGGTTTTTAGCAATTATGTACTTTAAAATAGTAAAAATCTGCATCAAATGTGTTGTGAATGCATTCTGGCTAATTTCCGTACATAATGTTTGAATGTATCTTAGTATTTTAGCATAACCAAAAAATTTAGTATGAATATAATTATATTAAAATATAAGGAACTACTTGATCATTATTTATCTTAACAACCTTAACAGTTTTTTAAGTAAAACTTAAATATAAAATCAAGCATTAAGGTATGATTTATATGATGTAAATTTATGTTTATGAGAAAATTATAACATGTCATGTATATTTCACCGTACGTCAAATAATTTGATGTTTCAGCTGCCTAAGTTAACGATCTTTTATGTATTTTCAAATAATATTTTAATCATATGAAAATTGATTTTTGAACAACCTACGTGTTGGATACCATATCCACCGACATTTTTAATAATACCCTAAGTTAATTAGAGATTAATAAATTTGCCCATGAGTGCTCCGAAATTTTAAATATGCTCAAACTGGCCATTAAATGGCCAGTCCCGAGATTTTTATTTTTTATTTTTTTAAGAGAAAAATAGCTAAAATACTGAAAGCTAACACTAAAAAATCGAATTGTTTTTTTAAATATTTGTTACATTATTTTTTTGATAGCATATTTATACTAAAATACGCTACATTACTTGAAATTATGTTAATTTATGCTTATTGACACTATATTACTTTAAATTATGTTAACTTTTTTTAAAGAGACAAATAGCTGCTGAAATATAACACTAAAAAATCAAATTTATTTTTAAATATTTGCTAGATTACATTTTTTATATATAATTAGCATATTTATACTAAAACACGCTAAATTACTTGAAATTATGTTAATTTATGCTTAATTACACTAAATTACTCTAAATTATAATAATTATGTAAAATTATGCTAGAATACACTAAATTACGCAAAATTACGTATGAATAAAGATGATATCTTCACAGAGAAGGCGAAAAACGACGACGAAACTTCAAACGGCCATAAAACGGCGCTCGAGTGTCCGATTTCAGCAAATGACCACTTTTCGGAAAGTTTGTGAAAATACGCATGCGTTTGAACTCATGATGCCAGATTTTCAAATTTAGAATCGCCAAAAAACAAAGGAAAGGGCTTCAAAACTTCAGTTGAAGTTTCCGATTAAGATTTTCATTTCTATTCTCTAATCTACGTAACTCAGTAAATTAGTTATGTAATGAACTTGTAGAATACCAATTTTTATTATTTTTGAAATTTTTTTACTATTTTTTTATGATTTATGAAAGATGGCACAAAATCGGCTCTATTCATACGTAATTTAGCGTAATTTACCGTATTTGGCATAATTCTACATAATTATTGTAATTTCAAGTAATTTAGTAAATCACCATAAATTAACATAATTTGAAGTAATTTAGCGTATTTTAGCACAAAAATATGCTATCAAAAAAAGTAATCTAACAAATATTTAAAAAAACAATTCGATTTTTTACTGTTAGATTTCAGCATTTTAGCTATTTTTTTCTATAAAAATAAAAATAAAATCGGGACTGGCCATTAAATGGCCGGTTTGGGCATATTTAAAATTTCGGAGCACTCGTGGGCAAATTTATTAATCTCTAATTAACTTAGGGTATTATTAAAAATGTCGGCCATATCCATGAATTTACTTTTCAATTTTTTTTTATCTTATTTGAATTATTTTTAAAAACTATTGTGAAATACTGTCAAAAAATAAGTATTGTCAAGTGAGAAGTGACTCCTAAGAAAATTTCCATTCACGTTGGTTATAGGTTAAAATGTGTAGAGCATTCAGCCATCCACGTTGGTTTTAGTAATTATATGATTTCATATGTGATTTTAAACAATTAAAGGAAAAAAGAGAGTAAATAATGCATATGTAAATGCATTTCGGCAAACTGGGATCCGACATTTTTATTAATATCCAAAATTAATTATAAAATATTAATTATATTCAACTTAGGTAGGTATTTTTAAAAATACCCAAACTGGCCATTTTTTGGTCGGTCAGGAGGTTTTTTTTTTTTGAAATTTATGTTAGATTACTTCTTTTGATGTATAATTATACTAAAATACGCTAAATTATGCTAAATTACGCTAAGAGAGATGATATCTTCATTGAGAAGGCCAAAAACGATGACGAAACTTCAAACGGCCATAAAAAGGTCCTCGAGTGTCATATTTAAGCAAATGACCACTTTTCGGAAAAATTGCGAAATTATGCATGCGTCAATGACTGCTTTGCCATTTTTCGAAATTCAAAATTGTCAAAAAGCAAAGGGAAGAGCCTCAAAACTTGAGTTGAAGTTTCCGATTGAGATTTTCATTTCTATTTTTCGATCTAAGTAGCTCAGTAAATTGGTTATATAATGAACTTGTAGAATACCAATTTTTACTTTTTTATTTTTATTTTTATGATTTATGAAAGATGGAACAAAATCGGCATAATTTAGCGTAATTCAGCGTATTTCAGTATAATTAGCGTAATTTAGCGTAATTTAGCATATTTCAATATAAATAGCATAATTAGCGTAATTTAGCGTAATTTAGCGCAATTTACAGTATTTTAGCGTAATTTAACATAATTTCAAGTAATTTAGCGTATTTTAGTATAATTATGCTAATTATATATCAAAAGAAGTAATCTAACAAATATTAAAAAAAACCTCTTGATCGGCCAAAAAATGGCCGGTCCGAATTTTTAATCCAACCCGCCAAAAAATGGCCGATTTGGGCATTTTTTATTTTTAATATTTTTTAATTAATTTTGGATATTAATAAAAATGTCGGAACTGGGATGCGTGATATTAATATTTGATATATCTTATTGTTTTAGCAAAAAAAAAAATCATGAGCGTTTAATAATATTATTAAGATAACATCTATTGACCGAATTTTTTATTTATATCCAAAAAATAAATCAAATTACAAAACATAACCAAGTTGGGGCGAAATTCGAAATATACCCAAACCGGAAATTTTTTCCGGACTTAACAATTTTTTTTTTTTAGAGATTCCGGATAAAATTTTTCCGGACTTAACAATTTTTTTTTTTTAGAGATTCCGGATAAAATTTTTCCGAACTTAACAAATTTTTATTTTTTATTTTTTTAGAGATTCCGGAAATTTTTTTCCGAACTTAACAAATTTTTTTTTAAGAGAAAAATAGCTAAAATACTGAAATCTAACGCTAAAAAATCGAATTATTTTTTTAAATATTTGTTAAATTAATTTAAAAAATTTCAAAATGGTGTAGAATAATTTAGAAATTATCAAAATAGCTAAAATACTGAAATCTAACACTAAAAAATCGAATTGTTTTTTTACTACGAATAGGGCCAATTTTGTGCTAAAATACGGTAAATTTACTAAATTGCTGAAATTATAATAATTATGTAGAATTATGCTAAAATACGATAAATTACGCTAAATTACGTATGAATGGGGCTTATTTTGTGGCATCTTTCATAAATCATAAAAAATAGTAAAAAAAATTCCAAAAATAATAAAAATTGGTATTCTAAAAGTCCATTACATAACTAATTTACTGAGCTACGTAGATTGAATAATATAAATGAAAATCTTAATCGGAAACTTCAACTGAAGTTTTGAGGCTCTTCCCTTTGTTTTTTGGCGATTCTGAATTTGGAAAATTAGCAAAGCAAGTCCGGACGCATGCGCATTTTCGCAAGCTTTCCGAAAAGTGGTCATTTACTGAAATCGGACACTCGAGCGCCGTTTTATGACCGTTTGAAGTTTCGTCGTCGTTTTTCACCTTCTCAGTGAAGATATCATCCCTATTCGTACGTAATTTAGCATACTTTACCGTATTCTAGCATAATTCTACATAATTATTGTAATTTAGTGTAATTCAGCATAAATCAAGTAATTTAGCTTGTTTTAGTATAAATATGCTAATTATATATAAAAAAATGTAATCTAGCAAATATTTAAAAAAACAATTCGATTTCAGTATTTTAGCTATTTTGATAATTTTTAAATTATTCTACACCATTTTGAAATTTTTTTAATTAATTTACCAAATATTTAAAAAAACAATTTATATTTTTTAGTGTTAGTTCAGTATTTTAGCTATTTTGATAATTTTTAAATTATTCTACACCATTTTGAAATTTTTTAAATTAATTTAACAAATATTTAAAAAAACAATTCGATTTTTTAGCGTTAGATTTCAGTATTTTAGCTATTTTTCTCTTAAAAAAAAAAATTTGTTAAGTTCGGAAAAATTTTATCCGGAATCTCTAAAAAAAAAAAAAAATTGTTAAGTCCTGAAAAATTTTATCTGGAATCTCTAAAAAAAAAAAAAAAAAATTGTTAAGTCCGGAAATTTTTTTTCCGGAATTAGAGTTCAATTTCCGGAAATTTTTTTTCTGGAGTTAGACGTTGAATCCGGAAATTTTTTTTCCGGTTTGGGTATATTTCGAATTTCGCCTCCAACTTGGTTATGTTTTGTAATTTGATTTATTTTTTGGATATAAATAAAAAATTCGGTCTATTGATTTGAGTAATTTAAACTTAAAATACATCTTTAATTTATTATTAAAGAAAAGTGAATAGACGCCCATGACATAAATACTTGAAACAATTCAGTTACTGAATTTAAGTTGTTCAGTAGTACATGACCCGAATTTTTTATTAATATCCAAAAATTAAATAAAATTACCAAAAAGGACCATGTCAGAACTGAAATTCGAAAAATACCCATTCCGGAAATTTTTTTTCCGAACTAAGCCTCTAACTTCGGAAAATTTTTTTCCGAAAATTCAATTGAAAAACCGGAAAAATTTTATCCGAATTCTAAGTCCGGAAAATTTTTTTCCGAAATTAGGCCAAATTTTCGGAAATTTTTTTTCCGAACTAAGTTTCCGGAAAAATTTAATCCGGTTTCAGATTGAATTTTCGGAAAAATTTTATCCGGTTTTGTACCGAATTCGATTATAAATACTGAGCTCGCTTTCAATTTAACTCGCAGCTCTCTCGCTCTCTCCGTAAGTTTTTTTTAATTATTTAAATTTATAATTATTTATTTGTTAATTATTTAAAATATTTAAATTAATTAAAATAATTTTAAAAATTTCAGAATAGTGTAGAATAATTTAGAAATTATCAAAATAGTCTAGAAAATTTTAAAATGATTTCGAATTGTTTTAGGAACCTCTTTCATTTTTGGATCTCTTCCGGAGCTCTGAATGTCTGATTGATCCGATTTTCGATTCAGGTTATTTTTATTTTTTTTATTTTAATTTATATTATAATTAATTAGTTCATTTCAAATATTTTTTTTATTTTTTGGAATATTGTCCAAATAATTTTGAATTTTTTAGAATATTCCAAAATGGTTTAGAATAATTTATAAAATTTCAAATTTTTTTAGAATATTGCTAAATTAATTTAAAAAAATTCAAAATGGTGTAGAATAATTTAGAAATTATCAAAATGGTATAGAAAAATTTTGAAAATTTTAAAATGATTTAGAATTGTTTCAGGAACCTCTTTCATTTTTGGATCCCTTCTGGAGCTATGACTGTCTGATTGATCCGATCTTCGATTCAGGTTGATTTTTTTTTTTAAATTTATATTATAATTAATTAGTTCATTCCAAATATTTTTTTATTTTTTGGAATATTGTCCAAATAATTTAGAATTTTTTATCATATTCCAAAATGGTTTAGAATAATATATAAAATTCCCAAAAAAATTAGAATTTTTTTCTATTAATTTAAAAAATTCCAAAATGATGTAGAATAATTTAGGAATATTAGAAATGGTATTGAATAATTTAGAAAATTATGAAATGGTTATGAAATAATTTTGAGAGGTCCGGACAATTTGTAATTACTTATATGTTGTTCTTTTTTAAATTGCCAGACCAATCGAACTGAAAATGACAACTATTTATGTGAAGATTTTTAATGGAGGAGAAATCAAATACAATAATGACGGGGTCTTTTACAGTACCCGAGCTAAATACTCATTACCGCTAACCGTCAACCACAGCTTTGATTATCTTCGGAATGAGATTTATAAATTTGTTGGGTATAATGCTAGTCAAGCAAATCTAGAAATCCAAGCCAGGTTTAATATGTCTACCGATGGGGGACGTGACCATCAATTAGTACCGGTAATGGACCAACAATCGTTCGAAATGGTTTTAGAAATTGTGTCGTCTTTTGCACAAAGGTTACCGGTTCTGGAGTTGTATGTAGAATTGGAACCGAACCATACCAGACAGATTCCTGAACCTCGATCCCGACCCAGTACCAGTCAGAATCATGTGGATCCCAACCCAATACCAGTTAGATCCCGCCTTAGTACCGGTCGGCACTCTATGGATGTACAGAGACCCCGACTCAGTATCGGTAGCAACTCTGTGGATCTACCAGTTAGACCTCTACCCAGTACCGGTCGGAACTCTGTGGATCTACCAAGCACATCACGACCCAGTACCAGTCGGGCCCGTAGACAGCTACGTGATTATTCGCATGCCCCTGTTGATGCAATTGATTCTGACAGTTTGGAGAGTGGAGATGAGAGGCTCTCAGGTGAGTCATCGGGTTCCGACGATGATATTGAACCGCTCAGCCAGCCACAATCACGGTCCCGTGAAGCACAGTACCCGATAACTGGTCGGGAAAATATGACACATCCGGTTGATAGTTTCAATGACATATCCGGGTTTAGGCCTGCGGATGTCGATTTTTTCGGCAGGTCAAACAAAACATTCGATAATCCATTGGCTAGGGGTGTAGTATATCAGTCGAAAACAGCTCTAAGGATAGCAATCAATGAGTTCCATCTCGATAATAATTGTGAGTGCAAGGTTCTTAGAAGCGAACCTAGACGTTACGAGGTGGTGTGCAGAGATAAGTTTTGTAAATTTAAGGTATGCGCGAAGCAGAACGGTCTTTCAGAATCTTGGATTATTACCAAACAAGCACTTCCCCATACGTGCACAGTATCGGCAACACGTACTGATCACTGTCAGCTTACGGCAGAGATGGTTGCCATTGCGATTGATAAGACCATTAGAAGGGATGTGTGCTCTTCTATAAATCATATCCGAGATCTCGTCATGCAGAGATATGATAAGGTAACTCCCAAGTACAACAAATTATGGAGAGGCCGTGAGCTTGCTATTGCAAATCTGTTTGGGAGTTGGGAGAGCTCGTACAACCTGCTTATTCCACTATTGGAAGCCATCCAAAGAAACAATCCAGGAACTAAGTATTGTGTGACCTCGACCCCGACTGACAAAGAAACCGAGAGGCATTTCCATAGAGCGGCATGGGCATTTGGAGCGTGTATTGCAGCGATACCGTTCCTGAGACCAGTGATTAGTATCGATGCATGTTTCATGTCGGGACGGTACCAAGGTAGGCTGCTAATGGCATGTATGTACGATGCCGAAAACCAATTGCTTCCATTGGCTTTTGCAATTGTGGAGAAAGAAAGCGCTGACAACTGGGGTTTTTTTATGAGATGGTTGAGGTTGGAAGTAATTGGAGATAATCGTTTCTTTTGTGTCATATCGGATAGACATTTGGGAATTAAAGCCGTTTTTCAGGATCCGCTTCTCGGCTGGGATGAGTCCACCGATCAATGTGTACATCGGTATTGTTCTCAGCATGTTGCCGAAAACCTATTCAAGCACGTGGGGCGTAAGAGAGAGGTTAGCGACAGGTTCATAGCTGGAGTGAACAAATGCAAACCTAGGAGGTTGCAGGAGATGATACAAGACTTTGAAATTGGTTGTCCGGAGGCTGTCGACTACCTTAACAAGGTGGGTAAGAGGAACCCTAATGATGAAGACGAGCTTCCACGTCCAGAGAAGTTGTATCAAACATTGGACGGCGGTCACCGATGGGGGATAATGACAACAAATGGATCAGAGTCACTGAACGCCGTGTTCAAAATTAGTCGGCGGTTACCGGTTGCAGCGGTCGTGGAGGACACGTTTTATAAGTTGAATAAATGGTTTTTCGAACGATGGAACAAAGCTGAAATGAGAATGCAACACGGTCAGGTGTGGTCGGACAGGGTAAGTAAGTTATTGCAAAAGCGTATTGAAAAAGGAAGGGACATGACTGTGATTCCTTATCGCAGCGGTCATGGGCTGTTTGAGGTTCTCGTCAAGGGTGAAAAACTTCCATCAAGGCGTAATCAGCCGAGACTTGAGTATACCCGGAGGGATTTCGGGTATAGGGTTGTTGTCACGGACAATAACAGGGTTGAATGTGAATGTCGGAAGCCCCAATTGACCGGCATACCATGTTCTCATTTCATGGCGGTTGTCCGCGAAATGAGATATGATGTAAATCTATACATCAACCCCTTGTACCGTACGTCAATAGTGGTACAAACATGGGGCGGTCATTGGGGACCGAAAGGCAACCAAAATGAATGGCCTATATACAACAGCCCAAAAATTATACCTGAGAAGAGACTGATCAAAAAAGGAAGGAGAAGGCACGACCGCATACCGATGGAAATGGACAGGATGCGTGGTCGGAGACTCGGACATCAGCCTCATCGTGAGACAATTGATCGGAATGCAGCAGGTACAATTGATCGGAATGCAGCAGGTAAAATTATAAATGCTTGTTTTAATTAAATTCACGATTTAATACATGATCCAATTGCAATGTAGAGGAGGCAGCAAGACAGGCGCAAGAAGTGGCAGAGCACTCAGCAAGAAGAAGTACAACCTCCTGGCGCACCATCGGACTGAATTTTAGTCTGCGTCGTAGAAAATAACATGTGTGCTCAGAAGTAGTATGTTGTTCATTCTGTTGTCGAAAATGTAGTTTAATAGTTCTGAATGTTTTCATTCTATGTATTTTTCTTCGTTTTGTCGAAAATGTAGTTTCAGAAGTAGTATGTTATTTCTGAGGCATATTTATTAAGTTCTAGAAGACGGTTGAGATGGCATTGTTAATTTATAGAATTCGGTTTCGATGAAATTGTTAAGTTATAATATGTAATTAATACCTACAGATAAAGCAAATCATATCAAAATATACAAGTACTCCTACATGTAAAACAGATACCAAAAGATAAAACACAAATGACAACATAAAATATATAACTCCTACAGGCCACGCTGTGCATGTACAGTGTGGTCCGGATACTCAGAATGCGAGAAGCGAGAAGGGTCATGTCTCTCACGCTGTGAACGTCGCAGCCCGTCAGTGTCCACTGGAGGAGGTGGATAAGAAGACGACGCCCCGGCATCACCTGAAGTCGGATGAACCTGCCACTGCTGTAGGGATTCGAATGTGGCTTGATCAACATGCATTTGCTCCATTTCATTCGCCTGATCCTGAGACATCTGCATTTGAGACACATTTTTTAATTTAGTTCATTATATATTAAAAAAGAAAATTACTTCAATTAAAGTACTACATACATCTCCGGCTCCATAGCCGAGTAGTGAATGCATCCATTCACACCCCTCCGGAATCTCTATGCCGAACCCCTGCGACTGCAAATGCGGCATCTCGTGCATCGATGATCGCGGCATCTCGTGCATCGATGATGACGGCATCTCGTGCATCGATGATCGCGGCATCTCGTGCATCGATGATGATCGCGGCATCTAAACTATTCTGGACTATTCTGTAATTTTCTAAAATATTCTGGACTATTCTGGTATTTTTTAAACTATTCTGGACTATTCTGGTATTTTCTAAACTATTCTGGACTATTCTGGTATTTTCTAAACTATTCTGGACTATTCTGATATTTTCTAAACTATTCTGGACTATTCTGTAATTTTCTAAAATATTCTGGACTATTCTGGTATTTTTTAAACTATTCTGGACTATTCTGGTATTTTTTAAACTATTCTGGACTATTCTGGTATTTTCTAAACTATTCTGGACTATTCTGGTATTTTCTAAACTATTCTGGACTATTCTGGTATTTTTTAAACTATTCTGGACTATTCTGGTATTTTCTAAACTATTTTGGACTATTCTGTAATTTTTTAAATTATTCTGGACTATTCTGATATTTTTTAAACTATTCTGGACCATTCTATAAATTTTAAATTATTCTGGACTATTCTACAAATTTTAAACTATTTAAACTAAATAATTAAATAATATAAAAAAAAAAAAAAAATTTACCTCGGGCCGGCTGCGGGCTGCTGCGCTGGGAGGGAGGAGAGGCACCGAAATAGGCTGGGCTGGGTCGGATTTTATAGGGCTTAGTTCGGATAAAATTTTTCCGAACTTAGAGTTCGGAAAAATTTTTTCCGGAATTGGAAGCTTAGTTCGGAAATTTTTTTTCCGGAAATAGAGAGCTAAGTTCGGAAATTTTTTTTCCGAAGTTAGAGGCTTAGTTCGGAAATTTTTTTTCCGGAATGGGTATTTTTCGAATTTCAGATCTGACATGGTCATTTTTGGTAATTTTATTTAATTTTTGGATATTAATAAAAAATTCGGGTACATGACAGTGCAAAAATTAATATTTTACTCGATATTATTGAACAATTACATGCTCTCAAAATGTTTGATGAAAGAAATGCTCAGAGGACTTGACTAAACCGGTTAACCAGTATTTCCAGGAACCCTTCTCTTTGGCGAATTCATATCACCTACGGTAACAGAATATTTATATTTAGATTTGACCGTCCGATTAGAATCCAAAGGGGCTCCGTGCATTCCACTTCGGTCGGATTGGTCCGAATCAAAATGGAAATATTCTGTTACCTCAGTCTCTCTTTGTCCGGCGACCTCTACTAATCCGTTTACTCGCGCTAGCCGAAGTCCCTATATCTGGCGGCACCACCAGCGACTCCACCACTGAAGGCCGCACCGGAAATTAAGTGTACTCACTGTTTACCCCTCTTGTTTTTAATCCAAGTATCCAGCTATTACATTCAAATTTCAAATCTGTCCCTAGTTTACCTTTTAATTCTCCTGGCCTGATTATTGGAGTAAACGAGCAATGGCAATGGCGTTGAGGAGAGTATCGTTTAAGTACTTCAACCTGATGTTATCCCGACAGTACACTTCTCCCACTCGAGTTGTTTCAGGCATTTCTGACGAACTTCCCAGTAAGTGAATTAAAAGTGGACATGAGGAGAATTTTTTATTTATTTTTGTATAGAATCCCTTCAACAAATCAATGTCTGGTATATAGAATATTTTTATGCTGTTTGATACTTTGATTACCTCATCTCTGCTGTTGGTCTTTCTCTTGCTTGAAAAAAGAAAAGTTGTACTTAGGTTTATCAAATCATAGGCTTTTGTGCATTACTTAACCCAAATATTTGACCAATCTCTCTTTTAAATTCAGTATATATTATAATTCATCTGTGAATATCAGGTTATCATGGGAAAACTTTAGAGCAGTCAGAGTATATTAGATGGGAAAATGGAGGTGGTATTTTTCACAATTCAGCATGCATTGATCACACTGCACTCATAGAGAATGGTGCAATTGTGCATTCAGATTGTACAATTGCCAAAGATGTACAAATTGGCTCTGGTACAGTAGTGGGTCCTTTGACTTCAATCGGAGAATCGACAAAAATAGGGTTCTTTTTTATTAAAAACCATTTAATATTTAAAGTTTTACCTGCGCCTTTTTTAAATTTAAAATTCTTTTATTTATCATTAGGGTTAAGTTTGTTGAACTTTTCCCTTAGGAACCAGTTAGATACTTGATTGAGGATATATATGGAACCAGTATCTGCAATAAACTACTCTTTGTGATATCTAATAAAGCAAGGTGCTTATGACAATCAAGAATTTAATTTTTCTCTTGGTAAACTAAACTTAGGTACAATGTTGTACTGAGCAATTGTTCTGTTGGTCAATTCTGTGTAATCCATCATGGTGTGTGCATTGGTCAAGATGGTATGATTAATTTAATTTACTTGGACATCATTTTCTTTTAGTACCGTGGTATGTACCATGGTGATTGACCATGTTTCTTCTTGTAAAAAAAAATATACACAGTCATAAATATTACATGTAGGCACTAAAAATCTGGTGCCTTTTCTTTTCTTACATTTTTTTTTTCTAGTTACAGTTTTTCTTATCTGACAATTCTATATCTTTATGTACCAAATTAATAATTTATGCAGGATTTGGATTTTTTATAGATGATAAGGGGCAAGTGGTAAAAAAACCTCAGGTAAATTTATAATATTTCCATGTAGACCCCTTAAATTTACAACAATTTGTAAAAGAGGCTTGACCCCATTTTGCTTTCTGTAACAGATGCTAAATGTTAGAATTGGTGACCATGTGGAGATCGGTGCTAACACATGCATCGACAGAGGCAGGTTTGGTGCACTTGTACAACCCTTTTTAACTGAAATATAGAATAATTGTTTAACATATAGCTGCGTTTTAAGCTAGGTCATAACCTGGCTACGATGATACATTGTAAATATTGCTTTTTCATTATTTATAAAATATGTTAGAAGGCGTCTTGCCCTCTAACCTTAAAAAAAAACATAATATAGCTGCGTTTCCTGGTTTTATATGAGTAAGTCAGTATCAAAGCTGCACAGAAGATATTTAATTTTTTGCTGGTGGCCAACTGATACCAAGGCACATCTGTACCATGCCTGTCAGTTCTGATCCATTTTGGAAAGTTGCAGCTGCATTTCTTTTTTAGTCTCTGATGTTCTTATTTGGGGTGTTCTATTAATAAACTGCGGAATGGTTGAAAATCCCAACAATAGATTGTTATAACTTATAAGCAATTACTGAAAGCACGAATGATAGTTTTACTGGAAAAAAAAACTCTAATGGTTCTACTTCATTCATGTTTTCCCGGTATCTGTCAAAAGAAATACTGGTACGCTAGTGAAACTCTGTAACAGTTGACAAATTTTAAACTCATGTCCGTGCATTCATATCAATATCTTTTCTAAGTGCAGTTGGAGAGACACGGTCATTGGAAACTTTACAAAACTGGATAACCTTGTCCAGGTGTGATTTATCCTCCTTTTGTTGTCTTTTATCCTTTTCTGTACTTATTTGGTGTTTGGTTCATCAATTATTCAATTTAGGATAAATCAGGTACATATTAGGTTTGAGTAGAGGCTCATTGCATAAGATACGATCTATTGGGAATAATTGGACATTACGGTACAGTGGTACCATTCTGCAGCCTGGTATAATACCAGTCATCTTGGTACCAGCACCTACAAGCTGAAGTTATAGTTGTTGGTACTTCATTTTTTTAACCTCGTTTATATGTTTTATCTTTCAGATAGGTCATAATGTGATTATTGGAAAATGTTGCATTATTTGTGGCCAATCTGGCATTGCTGGTTCTGCTACGTACTTCCTAATTCTTTTTTTTTTGTCTTTATTTATTTTTGTTTGCGCACCTGTTTAAAAATAAGAGATCTGGACCCGGTCATTATGGCATGTTGGTGGGCAGTATTTCTCGGAAATGATTTTTGTAACTGAAATTTTGGTGAAAACAATCTAACAGCCTCAATTAATTCTTGGTACGGCTATAAGACTTAAACACACACATAGTTAGAAAATAAAAAAAAATTAATCAAACAACAAAGAAGAATGATAGGTTACTTGTTTGCTAGTTTTGTTGGTAATATCATGTATAACTGCAATGCTCGCGGCATTTGTAGTATTAAGTACCCTCTTCTATATTATACAAATCTAAAGAACTTATTTTTTAGTGCTATCCTGGATGCATTTATAACTTGTCTAATAATTTTTATTTCCCTACTTTTGTTAATTGTTGATATCTTTGGTGATGTAGATTAGGTGACTATGTAGTTATGGGAGGTCGAGGTGCAATAAAGGACCATGTTGAAATTGCTTCAAAGGTAACAACAAAAAATTATGGTTAACTGTTATGGTACTGGAACATGTCGAAACTCTTAGTAATGTTCTGCACAAGTTCAGTGAAATGAGAGCTTTATGACATAACCAGATTTTCAGAAATAGGATATGAACAGATTGTAACCAGCTTCGTGAAGGCTGCTTTGGGGGAGGGGTAACTATTTTTTATCATAAATTATTCTATAATTTTCAGGTTCGACTTGCGGCAAACAGCTGTGTCACAAAGAATATTACTGCACCCGGTGACTATGCTGGTTTTCCTGCGGTCTTAACCTCTCTTTTTCTATTTCTCAAATTGTTTTCTTCTTATGGTTTATATCAAGTACTAGTATATGAATCTTTTTTTTGGTCAGATATATGCGAAAACCTAATTGATGCTAGAACAATCTGATATATTATCTTTGGTATTTGAATATTCATAAATTTGATATCTTATGCTTTTCAACTGTTTAGATACCAGCTGAGGAATGGCGTAGACAAACTGTCAATATGCGGATTTTTTCGAAGAAAGGCAGGAGCTTGCAATAGGTACACATTTAGTGATTATGGAATTAATTTCTGGAACGATTCATAATTTCATACTCTTAATGGAACAATTCCCAGTTGAATACATTTAATTTGGTGGTTGTGAAACTAAGAGTTGTAACTGTTGAATAGAGAAGGAAATTTGTCACGGCGTGATCAGTCACGTCACGTGTGTCGATTACGTGACGTGACTCACGTGTTACGTGACGTGACTATTCGCGTGACGTGACTGTATTTAACAAAAATTATACGTCACGTAAACTAATCACGTCACGTCACGTCACGTCACGTTATAAAACACATCACGTGATCACGTACTGTCACGTGTAATCACGTAAACACGCATAGTCACGGATTGTTTGGATGGCTTGCACTAAAATAGTTTTGGAATTTTAAAATCAGTCCGATCTTAATACTATTAGGCTATGTTTCTGTAGTATATTCATAGTATATTCAGACTTTTCTTTTGTGGCTGTTTGTAAAAACTATATTTCTTAATGAAACGGGCTTAAATATCTTTGAGTGAGGCTATGGTGCTATGCATAACACGGATGGCTAGTGTACTACGGCTCAATATGGTACTTTTTAAAATCCTAACGGTCGATCCAACCGTTCAATGTGATAACCATATGAATATGTACTTGCAAACTAAATTTTATATTTTTTCGTATTTTTTTACTATTTTTTCAGATAGGTAGAATTTTGATGGTCCAGAATTTTCAAAAAACACTGATTTTTTTACCTATCTAAAAAAATAGTAAAAAAATTCGAAAAAATATAAAATTTAGTTTGCAAGTACATATTCATATGGATATCACATGGAATGGTCGGATCGACCGTTAGGATTTTAAAAAGTACCATATTGAGTCGTAGTACACTAGCCATTGGTGCTATGCATAGCACCATAGCCTCACTCAATATCTTTTATCCAAAAAATTTGACAATTTTTAGAATATTATTTACTAGTTAATTTTTGCAACATTATTTACTTATTTTACAAATTTTATAATTTTCATATTTTTTGATATATATTTTTTTGAATTTTCAACAATTTAAATTAAAATATAAAAAAAGTTCAATGTGACTAATTTATGTCACGTCATATCACGTCATGTTATATAACATCACGTGTAGTCACGACGTGACTACGCGTGACGTGACCATTCGCGTGACGTGATCGTCTGCCACTATTTTGATCACGTCACGTGAAAAAAAAACATTGATCACGTCACGTCACGTCACGTGACCAAATCACGGCGTGTTTGTCACGTCACGTCACGGCGTGTCACGTATTTCCTTCTCTACTGTTGAATATATAGATCTTAGTGCTGGTATGTAAAGGGTGTGAGTTGATTAGTCAATATGCAGATGTGCCCAAGATTGTAAGTTTTTTTCTGGTTGACCTTTAATAAAGGCCTTGAAATGGATAACATTGTGCCTTATAGGAGATGGGAATAAACGGGAGTTAATTGGAATTGATAAAGAAAATAGAAGCACTTCTTATATCATAAAGCTCAAACAAAAGACGAGGACAAGGAGAACGGATTTAACTATCTATCCTGTCTTAGTTATTATAGAGTATATGTAATTAAGTAGCTAACTATTATGTTTATTTAATTGGGCCTTAAATTAGTTAAATCACGAAGAGGGCATTTAATTGGTAAACTCACAACGATGGCAGAATCAAGATGATGATTTTGGATTTACATAAACCTGCATTTTATGGCAACACTGGTAAAGTATGGATCGGTTTCAAGAAAAAATGCGCAAACTACTTTTGGTTTCTGAAAATAGCGGTCGTAGAACGCTAGTCTTCTTTGGTGGTTAAATTTCTATACGTATGGTTAGCTCTGTTGTTAGTTTGTAGAAACCATGGTCGCTGATATAGCGGGATCATGATTATGGTACTTCTCTAAATTTTGAGCTTGTATCTTCTTTGGATTGTGAATGCCAGTGCTTATCTCTTTGGGAGTAGAAATACTAGAAAAACAAAATTGTATGAGAAATTGTGAAAGTGGTGGGGCGATTTTGTAATGTTCTGTACTAGTCCCGGGAGTTTTACAGTGGGAAAGGGCATATACACGAACCATGTAAGTTTTGGCTATTTGATTAGTAGTTATATATGTAAGGTATGTAACCGGGTGTGGATAATGCCAGCGCTATTTTGGTCCAGACAGCGCACACGTTCCCATCTAACAAAGCATAATGATGAGTTAATTGACAACAGATGGATAGAACATACTGCATAGTGGGAGATGTGTCAATGGGTGGCACTTAGCATAACAACATATGAGAAATTTGCTGATTCAATTATGCTTCTCTTTCTTCTCTTTTTATTGTGATTTTGTATCTTACTAGAAATAGGAAAAAGGCATCAATATATTATTTCATTTTTAGGTTTGACCATAACACAAAGTAAAAACTTAGAGAGAGAAAAATGAAATTGATATGGCAAAGAGAGGAAAAATTTCCGCCATTGATACATTATGTTTTCATGATTTGATTCCAAAACAGAATACAGAGAGGAAACAACAGTTTTTGGTTTTTTTTTAGCTAACGAAAGAAGGTAACATACGTTAGTATTAATTAGTACAATCTTGATGAAACAAATAAATAATATTTTTTTGAAAACAGTGATTCTTAAAAATTCTAAGAAAATAGTAAAAAGTTTCAAAAAAATATAAAATTTGACCTATATGCACATTTTAATATGCAGAATATATTGAACACTTCAGATCGACTATTTAAACTTTGATATATGGAGAACATGAAGTGCTTAGACGAAGGCCTCTATCCAGTACTTGCATCTTAACCGCACTCTCTGTATGATATCCAAATTTCAAAGAACTGTTTGATCACTAATTGTTGCATTCTTTTTCCGTATGAAAATTTGCTTATAATCCCAATGGAGTTATCTCTTCTCACGTTAGAATCTGTATGACCCATTAATGTTTCAAAAGGAAGGCATCCATAGTAGGGGTGTCAATGGATATAATACGGGTAGGGTGGAAGCAGGGGCGAAATAAGAAAATTTTGATAGGAGTGACTAAAATTTTTTTATTAAAATGTACAATTGTAGTGAGTGAGATTTGAACTTAAGACTTCTCAACTATAAAATAGAACTTTAACCACTAGACTACAACTAAACATATGTCATTTATTGAGGGTGGCTAGACTATATAAAAAGTTAAAAAAAAATTCAATTAAATTCCTATATGTATAATTAAAATTTTAAAATCATAGGGGTGGCTTAGCCACCTTTGGCTAAGCCTTAGATCCGCCCATGGGGGGAAGCATTTTCATATCCATACCCACTAAAAATTAATCTTACCCATATCCATACCCTGTTGGGACCTTATTATTACAGTAAAACAATTCGGTCACATAAACAGTTAAATTCAATTCAATATGCCACTATTGATCTACCTATGTCAAAATGGCAATCATGCAAACTTAAAAAAGGTATTTTGTGCTATTGCATCAAAATCCGTGCGGCCGCTGCAGAATCGGTTTCCTTAATTGCAAATTTCAGAATCAGTCCATCAATGATTTGATCTTTGCCTAAATTGTTCTACACATTTGTGAACCATATCATAATGAATATATATTGATTGTCTATTACCTTATTTGATCACTTTAATTGACAATCATATATGATAGTAAACAATCCATAATTAGATACATATATGCTCAATGTTGGCATTAAATCCAACGAGGTTGGTAATAAATCCAACATACCCTACTCGTACCCATTAAGAATTGATCATACTCTATCCTACCCATACCCGTTAAGATTAGTGGGTAACGAAACGGTAGCGGGTGAATAACGAATAATACTAGTAATGTATTCCATCAAATAAACTCAAAAATCTCAGCCTCAAGTATTTTACAAATTCTATTTTACTAAATACAAAGATTACTTGCAATATTTAAAGGAGGAAGTCAAATTTTGAAGAGGCTTGAAGGAGGAAGCTACAGATACTCAAGACTGGTTTAAGAGGAAGGAGAAAAAAGATTGAATTAAAAAGCCATGTTGACAACAGAGAGAAAATTGAAGATGAAATGAGAGCCAGATTGTATCGTAGATTATTTCCATTTTCACGATTGAGGAATAAGACAACAACGACGAAGAAGGAAGAAAATTTTATTATCAGGTTCAGCATGAATACAACGATGGAAAAGGTATATGAAACAAAAACTTTGGGGATATATGGCTTGAAATCAGATCTTCATTGAGCAGTCAGGCTAGAGTAAGATGGGATACGGTATGGGCAGCGGGAGCCTAGGCCCCTATGGAGAGAAAGGAATAAGCCGACATTTTTATTAATACCCACAGTCCAATAAAAATTATTAAAATTACCCACGTTCCCAAATCTTTATTAAAAATACCCATACCGGCCAATTATTGGCCGGTACCGATTAAAAACCCCAACCGGCCAATTATTGGCCGGTACCGATTAAATACCCCAACCGGCCAATAATTGGCCGGCCCCGTGCTTTAATACACTTTTACTGTTCGAGCCCCCTATATTAACCCCCGAAACGCAGCTAAGAATCCCATCTCCTGAAGCCTTCTCCAGCGCCCTCAGAGGTAATTTTTTTTTTTAATTATTTTAATTATTTTTTATTTATAAATGTTTGTAATTAATTGTAATTAAGGTTAATTAATTTAATTAAAATTAATGTTAATTAGTTTTAAATAGTTGAAATTCTTTTAGATTAATTTCAATTAATTTTAATTAATTTTAATTAGTTTAAATTTTTTGTAATTTAATTAAATTAATTGTAGTTGAGTTTAGTTAAGTGTAATTAATTAATTTAACTTAATTGTAATTAATTAAATTTACTTATTTGTAAGTAATTCATTTTAATTAATTGTAATTAATTAATTTTACTTAATTGTAATTAATTAATTACAATTAATTAAAATTAATTAATTGTAATTAATTTATTTTAGTTAATTTTAATTAATTGTTTTTAGTTAATTTTAATTAATTGTAATTAATTTATTTTAATTAATTGTAATTAATTAATTGTAATTAATTGTAATTAATTAATTGTAATTAATTGTAATTAATTAATTGTAATTAATTAATTTTGATTAATTGTAATTAATTAATTTTACTTAATTGTAATTAATTAATGTTACTTAATTTTAATTAATTAATTTTACTTAATTTTAATAAATTTTAAGAAATTTATTTTATAAATTAACTAATTATCTGTGCTTAATTACGCTACCCACAGAAGAGGACTGAAATGATCTGTGCTGCTAGTCGGAATCGGCTCGTCAACTATGGGTGAATCTGGACGAAGCTTAGGCCGTCCTCTAACCATCCTAAAAATAGTTAAAATAGGCTTAATTACGCTAAAAAATGATAAAGTACAATTAATAACGCTAAAAACGTCTAAAGTAGACTCATAACTATAAAAACAGCTAAAATATAGTAGAATAACGGTAAAAATATTTAAAATAGGCTTAATTACGCTAAAAAGGGATAAAGTATAATTAATAACACTAACAACGTTTAAAAAATTTTAAATAACGGAAAAAACCGCTAAAATATGATTCATAACGGTAAAAATAGTTAAAATAGGCTTAATTACGCTAAAAATTGATAAAGTCCAATTAATAACGCTAAAAACGTTTAAAATGGACTCAATAATGGTAAAAACGGCTAAAATATGTTTCATAACGGTAAAAAATGTTAAAATAGTCTTAATTACGCTAAAAAGGGATAAAATATAATTAATAACGCTAAAAACGTTTAAAAAATAATCAATAACGGTAAAAACCGCTAAAATAGGCTCAACTACGCTAAAAACGGCTAAAATATGCTTTACAACGGTCACAACATCTAAAATAAAATTAATTACGCTTAAAACGGAAATAATAGGCTTACTTACGGTAAAAACTGATCAAATTGGCTTACTTACGGTAAAATCTGATCAAATAGGCTTCACGACGGTACAATATGCTAATTTACCTAATTATAGGCTTAATTTAAATAGAATTTACCTAATTATACTAATTGGCTTAATTTTACTAATTGGCCTAATTTTACTAATAGGCTTAATTTATCTAATTATACTAATTGGCCTAATTATACTAATTATACCTAATTATACTAATTTACCTAATTATAGGCTTAATTTACCTAATTTAAATAAGCTTAATATACCTAATTATACCTAATTATACTGATCAAATAGGCTTAATTTACCTAATTATACTAAAAATATAGTCAACAATGCTAATTATATAGTCACCAATGCTAATTATACTTAATTAAAAATATATTGACCTAAATCATAAACTATATACCCTAAATTTGACTAATTACTCTAATTACTATTTAATTTCAACTATTTCTACTAATTATCCAAATTATGGTAATTACTAACAATTTCTAACATTTTACAACTAGTTTACTCTAAAAAATAAATTCCAACAAATAATAGGGACTTACTTGCAAATCTGGGAGGAGAGGGAGAAATCCGGGAGAATTTGCTCAATCGAGGAGAGAGAGTGTGAAATTTGACGAAATGAATTGTGAGAGAGAAGAGGGAGTGTGCATGCCAATTTATAGAACCGAATTAACCTCGGAACCGGCCAATAATTGGCCGGTTGGGACTCTTTAATCGGAACCGGCCAATAATTGGCCGGTTGGGCTCTTTAATCGGATCCGGCCAATTATTGGCCGGTTGGGCTTTTTAATCGGATCCGGCCAATAATTGGCCGGTATGGGTATTTTTAATAAAGATTTGGGCCGGTGGTTATTTTTAATAATTTTTTATGGACTTTGGGTATTAATAAAAATGTCGGGGAATAAGAGACTCAAGTTTCATTTTAGGCGTCTCAACTGCATTCCATCGAATTTTGTTCCAACCCTGAAGAAATATTTCTTATGTATTGTGAAAACCGTTGTATAAATCAGCGAACTAATACGGTGTACGGTATTATAAGTTGTAAAGGATATTATTAAAAATAAAATATGTTTACTGTGGTTGGCTGGTTGCTACTATTTCTATTTTATCTCTCTCTCGCCTTTATTTGTATTTTGGGCTTAATTGTGGAATTTGACCCATTCAGTAGAAACTTGGGCTGGTGAGAGCGTATGGGGCTGAGTGACGTCAGTGCGCTCCCCGAACTCGTGTATATGCTGATATGCACCACCTGTTTTAAATTTAACGGGTGCTGTAATTTTATAAAGGCCCACTTTGCCTAATTAAGATCCATCCCTCTTTTGCTTTAGATGTATGGAGGGTATGTAATAAGAAAGGAAGGGGAGAAGATCCATAAATGAAACAGAGTACAAAAGGATATTCTTCATATATAATCTCCAATTATTTTGTGTTAAATTAAAAAAAAACTAAGTAAAATTGTATTGGCGCAATAACTAAGTATGCCTTCAGCAATAGTCAAGTGTGCATTTTAAAAAATTTGAAAAACGAGTCAGGAATTGTCAAGACGAGTGCCAATAGCTGTCAAATGCATTTAAACTTGATCAACATCACGTGACAGCTATCAGCAGTCTAAACTCTAAACTGAAATAGACAAGTGTGCATTGATCCTATTGACCGGTATACATTAGCACAATATATACGTAGACATGTATTTCCAGATGTGAAAGAGCAATATTAGCTTCTTATTGGAGAGAAAAAATAATGTTGCGTCAAAGAAAGACGGGCAATATATAGTTGTAGAGAGCCAACGGTTTCCATCATTTTCCTTATCATCCTTATGTAGTGAAACGTGTGTTGTTTTTTCTAATGATGGAAGAGTAGGCTATGATCAATAATTAGCATTCTATTGAATATAATTAGAGTGATCCAATACCAAGAGGATCTGATGTCAACGAAATCAAATTATTAAAAAGCTATATTCTAATGCTAATTAACCAATTTATTTATTACATATTTTATACATATCATACAACACATGCATACAAAAAATTATATCATTTTGAATTTATTTTGGTATACATCAAGAGTAAACAAAAACAACAAACCAAATTTTGGCACTTTAATTCCTACCTTGATGCCTATTAAAATGAACGGCCTCAGATCGATGCCAAAATATGATCCAACATTCAAGTTAGCTATACACCGCACTCGTGAGATCCTATCCAGCAGAAATCCTTTTGGCCTCTCCGGCTCTCCCCTTCAACGACTCCCTAAGGAATTATAAAACAAAGTGATATTTTATTACCATATCGGCACAAAGAAAATGTCTCTAAGACTCATACAGGAACAAAGAAAATGCCTTTCCAATTTGCAAAACAGTTGCGACCATATGTTATTTTTTCAAGTAGGTGGATTATACGTGTTGTTGGAGAAAAAAAATACAATATATAGCATTGTTAATATACCTCCATGTACTTGAAACTTCATGGGCTTATTATTGCAGGGTTTTGGATAAGCCATCCCAAGGTGACGCCTCACCTCCGGCATTGATCTGAACTTTTTCCTAGTCCCTGATTCGACGAAAAACTACAATGAACGAGAAGGATAAAATTAACAATGAGAAACATTTCTTTAACCATGTTTCAGTTTTATTTTCCTCCAGGATACTATATTTTAAAAACACTCTTTTGAAAAATCAACGACATGAAACTTAACATGCATGACCAGAGCTCGATGAACTACAACAGGGATCCTGACTAGCCCTGATCCTGAGTTTACGGAACCAGTGTAGAATTGATACATAATATGACCCACTAGATGCTGATACCTGACATGCTCGACTCAACTAACTGCCCAGTTTGACCAGAAAGAACTCTTAACACACTCCAAAATCAATTTTATAAATATAACCAGAAACAATCTCATTGACCAATATCTCAACTCGCTTGCCACAAGATCTGAATGACCCAAGACACAAAATGACACAAACATGAAATGACCCTAACTAGAGAGTTATACAAACCCGGATCATGCAAGGACGATGCTAACCAAGATGATAAAAATCTGAACAAATGACTCGAGACCAAAACGTCCCGAGCCTACACAAACCTAAATAACTTTGTAATTATTTTTTCAGTGCAGGCAAAATTTCTTTCAACACATCACACACACACCGAAACAAATTTCTTTCAAAGAATGGCATTAGATTGTAGTTCAATTAAATTTGGTCTTAAACCATGAGATGACTATGACAAATTCCTAGTAGTCAATAGTACAGCACATCAGATTTGGTTTCTATTTTGCAATTAGAGTCCAAAGGAAATGGATAAGAAAAATAAATTTTGAAGTACCGTGTCTGTTTTCCCTGCAGACTTGCCAGAAGGCCTGACAGGTTCTTTCACTATCCAACCATCAGGCAAATCTTGCGACCTCTTGCAGCTCCTTCTCTTTGGTGGTGGGCTGCTAGTTTCGCCAAGCATAGGGGGGAATATAGGTTCCCAACAAATCTACATAAAATAAACAACACATTATAATGATTAATTTTGTACAAGATCAAAGTCTTCGAGGAATTAAAGCAAATATATCTTTCACTATACATAAAAGTTTGGATTTGTCCTGTTTTGATTTTGAAGTACATTTATGCACATATATTCTTTGCATCTTTGTGTACTATTTCAATCTGTATATATCTATTTTTATGTTGCAACCAATATAGGAAAAGTAAATGGATAGGTTATAATTGTACTGCCAACAAACTAATTTGGCAACTGTGTCAACCAACTAAGCAGTTATCAAAAAGGTAAAATTACAGATAATCTTCTCTATATCAGGTTTGATGTCACTTGACCATTTACAAGATAAGGCAACCATTTTTTTGTTTCAATGGAAATAAATTGGTTGCATTATGAAAACAGAAATGATCATTTATAAAAAACAAAATGACAGTTCAATTTCATTGGCGCTTGATTGGTGATTAAACAATTCTCAAATTACACCAAATTTTATACACAAAACTATAAAAAGGAATAACATATCTCCGATTTTATTTTACTGATTTTGATAACTATTTTGTTGGTTTCCAAAAGTAAGCCTGGAAGGCAGATTACATATCATTGTGCCCAACTTTTGGACTATATTAAGAATTCAAGAATTATTCTAAACCACCAAAAGCTCTACTTAAACTTTCGCAAGGAAGTATAGATATAATCAAGAATTTAGTAATCAAATCGAATAATTATACCTGTGCAGCACAGGAGTGGTACTTCTTTGGTAAATCTACAGCAGGGGTGCTGTTCAGATCAATGAACTCCTTATTGAAATTCATCTCCAGCATCATTAACTGAATAAACATAAATAGTAAAAAAAAAAACTATTTTATGATAAATTAAATTATACAAATTATAAACAAAAACAACAAAAAATAACTTAAAGTTTTATGCTATCTTGTGATGGGAAACTTTTTCTATATTAGGTTTTTAATTCAATAGTTGTCACTATTTTTGAACTAAAATATTCAAAAAATATTACTATATTATTGAGAATAGAAAACCAACCTGCCCGCAAAACTTCTTTGCGATACGTACGTATCGGCACACATTGCAAGTTATGAAATGTTCTATTTCATTATTGACCTGTCTATATCCTTTTAAGATATTTGATTATCACAGAGCCAAAGAAAAGAAGTTTTTTTTTGTAAATTTTATTTTTTATTTATTTCCAAACAAATCAATTCTTCATTTAGTTCAAACGGCTCATGTAGCAATAGTGAGTACTTCTTTTGGCATAGAAAATTACCTTATGATGTTTATAGTTTTAATCATTATTTAATGCTTAACTCTTTTGGATTTTATTTTGCACATTCTTAGTTTTGAGTTTTTTTGTTGTCATGTTGTAGTTTACTTAATAAAGTATCTATATAAGTTTGCAAAAAAATAAAAATAAAATGTGAGATTAAATATTGAGCTGAAGTATATATGCCTTTATATTGCCATCAACAAAATTATACAATGAAACACCACATGTAGTAACAATACTATTTATTATTTGATTTTGAAATAACCCATCCATTCAGGACGGAACTAAAAAAAATTGAATAGAGGGGACTATAAAATACATTATATTGTGAAAAGCAAAAAATAAAGTGTGGTCAGTGGGAATTAAATCCAAAACATCACAAAACAAAGTAGGACTCTCAACTACTAGACTAGAAACACACATTAGTCATTTAATGAGAGGGGCTAAGCGATATAAAAACTTTAAATAAACAAAATTTAATTAAATTTTAATATACATAATTAAAATTTTAAAATTATAAGAGTGACTTAGTCACCTTTGACTAAACCTTAAATCCGCCCTACATCTATTTAAATTCTCTACCAGAATCACAATCAGCATACACATTGTTTGACGCATGTCTCTTTCCACCAGTAAGTTGGATAGTGTTTAGTGGTAATTTTCTATAATGAAATAGAGAAACTGTAATTTTTAAAATATGTGACCCGAGTTGAGGCCAGATACCATGTGATAATTTGGTCGACAATCTATCATCATTTAGCAGATCACACATCTTTTTTTTTTTTTCCAAAAGTTTTGATCTCTAGAACCCAATTTATCACATGAATTTTTATTATCTATTTTTGGAAAGGAGATATCAAGGAGAGGTGTGTCGATTAAAGTTTGGTTCAACAGAATAGAGTTAATGAAAAGAATACATATGAGTAGAAAAGAATGCAAGAAAATACTCCAATAAAATACATGCACACAAATTGACAAACAAATTATTATATTATTGCAAAAAATACGTTCACTTACAATTTTATGCGCGAATTGTAGTCACAAGAATGAAATATGCCCACACCACATGTATGTTCTCTCATCATTTTATTACTTTAATGAAAAATAATTCAAAGAGGAAGCTATATATCTTGGGTTTTTGTACCTTAGAGACAGAGCCTATTTATAGGAGAGATTGGAATTTTCGCATTTTTAGTCCTCTAAAAAATTGAAAACTTTTGTGGCCCCGAATATTTTTTTTTATTAGTATTAATTGCAAATAATCATATTGAATTTGATATAATGACATCCAAAAGTGATGAAAAGAAGTAATATTTTAAAAGATGCAAAATATAATTCAAACTTATAGTAGGTGTGTTGTGTAAAATGGCGTCATTTATTGTCATATCTATCTAGTGTATCTAATTCAAATTCTAGTGCATGAACAAATTGAATAAACTAGGGCCGGCAAAATGATAAATTCAATAATAAATAGATACAATAATTAATGACAACATTGAACATCATTTCAATTCAAATAAGAGGATATTAAAAATATGTTGCTCATCTAAAGTGCAGGAATGTGAATAATTACCTACTAATTAAATATTGAAAGAAACATGACCGAATCAATTAACATTTGACTAGAGAAAAATTATTGATGAATTTAACAAATAATTCCAATAAAAGTGCAAATTTAATGTTAATTCAATAAATTAATACAATTAATAAATAAACATATTGAATTGTGCAGTTGTGGCATTCAAAAGTGATGCAAAGAAACAATATTTTAAAAGATGCAAAATATAATTTAAATTTTTAGTAGGTGTGTTGTGCAGAATGACATCATTTATTGTCATATCTAGTGCATCTAATTCAAATTGTAGTGCAAGAACAAATTGAATAAATTAGAGCCGGCGGCATGATAAATTCAATAAATATATAGATACAATAATTAATGATAACATTGAACATCATTTCAATTCAAATAAGAGATATAAGAATACGTTGCTCATCTAAAGTGAAAGAATGTGATTTATTATCTACTAATTAAATGTTGAAAGAAACATGAAGGAATCAGTTAAAATTTGACTAGAGAAAAATTGTTGATAAATTCAACAAATAATTTCAATAAACGTGCAAATTTAATGTTAATTCAATAATTTTATACAATTAATAAATAATCATTTCGAATTGTGAAGTTGTGGCATCCAAAGGTGATGAAAAGAAGTAATAGTTTAAAACTTTCAAAATATAATTCAAATTTATTGTAGGTGTGTTGTGTAAAATGGCATCATTTATTGTCTTATCTAGTGTATCTAATTCAAATTCTAGTCCATAAATAAATTGAATAAATTAGGGTCGGCGTCATGATAAACTCAATAATAAATAGATACAGTAATTATTGACAACATTGAACATCATTTCAATTCAAATAATAGGATATTAAGAATGTGTTGCTCATCTAAAGTGAAGGAATGTGAATAATTACCTCCTAATTAAATATTGAAAGAAACATGACCGAATCAATTGAAATTAGACTAGGGAAAAACTGTTGTGAATTCAACAAACAATTCCAATAAACATGCAAATTTAATGTTAATTCAATAAATTAATACAATTCAAATTTGGGAGAATGAAAACAAATTTTGGGTTTTAAATTAGAATATCGATTCATATTTCAGAAAAATCAGAAATTAATAATTCAAATTCATGCATAAATATGAATAGAAAACTTATTAAATAAAAAAGTAACGAATCAAATAATTTTTCTAGAGTAACTTGATGAAGTCGATGAACAATTCTAATGAAATTTGGAAATGGACTTTGAATTAGTGAATGTTCGAATATTTTCAATTAAATAGAACAATGTAAGGCATTAAAGAAATAAAAAAGTTATTTCTTTTCATTTGCCTATCACGTGTTGACCACTAATATGTTGATGTCAATAATCTTTCTTTTAATATTGGAAAAGTTTTCGTCCAAAGAGAGTTCAAAGCAATGAACCCTTTTATGCGAACACGTTCTTCTTTTTCTTTAAGGCCATATTTGTGAAAGAATAAAGTGAATCGTAGGACCTTTTTTTTTTTTTTTATCAAAAATCAAAACCGGTGTTGATTTTAATAAATGATACAATTGATGATGTCTATGAATGACTTTGATACGTCCTATCTCGGGAGAGTAGGCCGTATGTGGTGAAGCGTCTGGGTTGGGCTCGTCCTGCCGCGTGATGACAGGCCGAGATGTGAGCGATTTAAGAACTCGGATGGTGTTAGAGAGATTCTGACTCTGACCTATGCGATATCTCTCTGAGTGTAAAAATTGCGACCCTCGTTTAATGGGCCTTTTTGTCTTATATAGGCTGACTCATAACCGCTATCTCGTGCGGTTATGAGAGATGGAACGGTTATTTTGACCACGTTCGGTGGTTATCCTGCATTAAGGCGGTGAAAGCCCATTTCGTGCCAGGCCTGTCTTTTTGGGGCCTTCTGTTAAGCCTTTTTTTATCTCTGAATCTTTTAATAAAGGATCTCGGACTTTGGACATTTTCATCTTGGTTCCGGACTGGCTCCTAGAAGGAGATCCGAATTCTGGACTTTCATTGGCCCAAAGTTATATTTTAAGGGCCTTGGAAACATGGGCTACAATTTTTGCTAGTTGAGAAAATTTGTAATTCATGACTTATAAATAACTTTTTATTATTAATATATATTAGTGGTGCAAGTTATCTAATCTTCAAAACAAAAAATGGTCGTCTCGGTTATTTAAAAAACTTTTTGCCATATGAGTTTCGTTTAATTCATTGTATTTTGATTCACTACAGATTTATGACCAACTTTTTAAGGGCAAATATCCAATAAAACCACTTTTTATTAGCGGTTGGGACAAAAATGGTCATATAAT
This sequence comes from Carex kokanica, assembly GCA_025461125.1. Lineage (NCBI taxonomy): Eukaryota > Viridiplantae > Streptophyta > Magnoliopsida > Poales > Cyperaceae > Carex > Carex kokanica. The sequence continues at coordinate 702,247 of JAJGRX010001058.1, read as the reverse complement.
TAAAAATTTAATATCAATTTTTTAATGTTAAAAAAATGGGATTAAGCGCCGTTATCAGGGGCAGAAATAATGTTGTCATTATCCACACCTTGTGCGGGGAATCCGTATCATCCTCCCATGTAGCTGTCTGACTGAGTACAATTAACTCAAATGAGCTCTCAGCAGAGCTATTTGAATTCGGTTTCTATTTAAATATAGAAAGTCTGTTTTAAAATTTGTGACACCTTAAAACTGAGGGCTCAGATCTAATTGTACTCAGTCAGTCAGGTATTGCACTGGATCTGAATTCTTGTGCGGGTGCGTATTTGTGCGTGTGATTGTCCACATCATGTGGGTGTGGGTGTTTGTGTGAAAATGAGAAACTAGTTCAATCCACTCTTCTCTGGTTTCAATCATGCATCTCGAAATGGGTAGAAATTTAGAAAAATTAAGAGATATCTGATTCACTTCTCTTTCACTCAAACGAGAAAAAAGTTGCGTTTACAAGCTTCTTCCATGATCAGGAGAGGAGTGAAATAGAGAAATGGATTAAGTATATGGATTGAAATTCGGGAAATTTTACAAACTACCCCACTTCTGAAAAAGTTCAAACAAAATACTCTCTTAATAAATTTTTTGACAAAATATTCATATGGACCCACCCACGTCAAAATTTATCCTCCCCTCAGTTTACGTCCATCGCTTCTTTCCTTCCCGTCTCTTCGCCTCCGCCAAATTTCTACTATGTTTCTTCGTTCTTCAAGGCCTTCGTCGCACCACCCCCACTGTCTCTCCTCCGCACCGCCCCCACTCTCTCCTCCGCACTCCCACGTCTCTCCTCTGCACCCCTTGCTGTCTCTCATCATCATTGGCAACATATCACAAACTATGTATAAATTGCTTTGAACTTTTTAAGCACTGCACACAGGGCATCATCCACGGCCATGTCTTTGCAAAAAAATAATAATACAAGAGTAACAAATTCAAGTTCAAATTTACACACACTTCTCTTCAATTTTGCCTAAATAAGCTCCTCAATCGAGCAAACCCGACTCACCCCACTCCAAACTGGACACTCTTAATAACATTTACAAGAGAAGAAAAAAAATTTATAGGCCTCTTGTAGTATGATTATTTAGATCAGTGCAACCAAAATTAGTTTCATTTTGCTATTCTAAATTATTTTGGAGAGACAACAAATGAGATTTTTTAAAACTTCTATTATGCACAAGGGTCATATACTTTTATTGACTGCCCAAAATGATTGACGCCGAAGCAATACTATGTTGATACAATCAATAATTGGAAATGAAAGAATAAAAGAGGGGTTGGTGTATTGCAAATATGTGTATACTTTGCAAGGCTGAGGCGGAATCGGTACGTATACTACCAGAATGTGTGTACACTAAGGAGGTGTTCGAAAAAATAAAGACTGCCTCACACCTACACGGCAGGACGACATAATGGAGAATGGATATAACAGACTACGATCTGGTTAGGGAATGGGCAAAGAACAGAGATCGGTTTTGCTAATAATGCAATTTATCATATGGCGAGAACAGTGCTCACGAACCTTCCGGGGCGTAACTAAGACACCAACAGATCTCTTGGATGAGAAACTGGTACAACTGAAGCTTCTAAAGAAAGCCCGAACTGAGCCAAGAAGTCTGGAGCTACATGGTCACGGATCGACAGAAGGTGCGACACAAAGCAGGGAAGGACTGGTACCAAGACCCTCAACTGGTACCATTCAAGATACAATACCAGTAGATACCCGGATGCAATTTTGAAGAAAAAAAAGGAACAATAAAACAGAAGGCATCAGGGGCAAATTAGGAATTTAGTTTTCAGCTTTTACATTTTTCTTAGCTTTTCTTTACCGTTCGGCTTTTATTGATCAAATTTTCTTGTTTTAATGGCTCAAAAACTTTGAACTCTACAAATTAAGCCAATAGAGGGATTAAAATCCTAGTTTGTAATTGTTTGTAATCAATAATATGTAAATGTTTTGTTAACCAAATTGTGATTGTTTGATGTTTTGTTATTTCAAAAAAAAAAATTATATATGTAAACGTGATATTATTTTTAATGTTATTCATATTTTGTTAATGCAAAAGCAGAAATTGAGCAGAAAGATTGTACATATTTTATCTGGAGTTCTTTTCATGTCTTCTTGGCCTATATTCAATATAGGTAAATAATTGCAACTCACCTGGCAAATGTTGTATGGAATATTAATTCAGTATCATGAGACATTTTATTTTTGAACGTCAATTAAGCCCACCTGTATAGAACATAGTTAAACCAACTTGGCTAAACCATTTGTATTAATATATAACACTTCAAAAGAGGTTGTGCATTAATAGGTTTTGGCCTGAACCTGCCAGTAAATTTGGTTACAAATTCTGAGATGAGCATCTCAAACAATGTTGGTACATAAACTGCAGTTCTTCTGAAGGTACATGTAAGTCACTGTACCAGTATACCATTTTTTGTACCAGTAACTGATATGCATTGAATTTAACTTTATTGCTCTAAAAAATGGCAGATATCGTTTTTTGTAGAAGATTTATTAAGGTCATTGCTTGAGATTAGTTCATCAGATGTCGAAGTACCGCAACTTCTTAGACAAAACTCAGAATTCAATTTTCTTGTGCAAAATGTGGATTAAATAAGCGATTGTAGATTGTTTTTTTGCTCTTTTTTTCATTATTTTTCTATTGCATTCTTTTAGTAAAAATGAAAGAACGTAAAGATCGATGCTTTTGTGAGGTTATTTTTTGTTAGCCCAAATGATTTGGGTTTTACTTCTCTTGTAAATGTTATTAAGAGTGTGCAGTTTGGAGTCAGGCGAGTCGGGTTTGCTCGATTGAAGAGCTAGTTTAGTCAAAATTGAAGATAAGTGTATGTAAATTTGAACTTGAATTTGTTACTCTTGTATTATTATTTTTTTTTTTTGCAAAGACATGGCCATGAATGATGCCTTGTATGAAGTGTTTAAAAAGTTCAGAACAATTTATACATAGTTTGTGATATGTTGCCAATGATGATGAGACACTGGGGATGCAGAGGAGAGACACTGGGGGTGCGGAGGAGAGACAGTGGAGTGGTGCGACGAAAGCCTTGAAGAACGAAGAAACAGAGTAGAAATTTGGCAAAGGCGAAGAGACATGAAGGAAGAAGCGATAGAAGTAAACCGAGGGGAGGATAAATTTTGACATAGGTGGTCCCATAAGGATATTTTGTCAAGAAATTTATTTAGAGGATATTTTGTTTGAACTTTTTCAGAAGTGTGACAATTTGTAAAAATTTTTATTGAAATTCAGACTTAATTCAATTTAAAACAAATAAGTATATGAATTGAAATTCAGATTCTTACACACCTTTTATTAGCTTTTAAGATACGGATTCAAATATAATAGTATCCGATCCGATACAAAGGAATGCAACTAGAGGGATCCGACCATCAATGTTCGTTCCGACGGACCATAGAGAACATGATCCATAGTTACATCTAGGTATATATTATCGATCTCGCGCGCGCGCGAGACCACTCACCTCCCCCCTCGCAAAATCTCCAATTCTAAACTCAATGGAGCGAGAGTCTCGCGAACTGGATCTGGATGCCTCCGTTCCGCTTCCTTCGACCAAGCGACTCAAAGTTCTACATTCGCCTCCTTCCAAGGGCAAGGAGAGATCGGAGGCGGATCCTCAAACATGCTCGAACCCGACACCTGAAGAAGAAGAGAGGTGCGGGATCTGCCTCACCGGGTCGACCCAGTCGATCCGCGGCCAGATCGACAGTTGCAATCACCATTTCTGCTTTGTGTGCGTGATGGAGTGGGCCAAGATCGAGTCACGCTGCCCCCTCTGCAAACAGCGGTTTGGGTCGATCCGGCGACCCGCTGTACCCGGTTTATTCCCCTCTGAGCGTGTTGTGAAAATTTCTGAGCGTAATCAGGTGAGTAATCTGTCTTATTGTGTAGCGGTAGGCGGTAGCATTAGGATTGCATGTTCGATACTTGACTAATTTTTTTAATTAGTGGAGGTTCAGTATTATTTGTTTTAAGCAAGATTTTAGGAGATATATCTCAGAGAATTAGGGGTTTTGTACGTGCTGTAGTATTTTACAAAGAGCGAGGTGTTTACTTGTTTGAGTGCCAGGAATTTGACGGGATACAATTGTAAAATCGCAGATGGAAGTATAATTATACATATAGGAGGCATTGCCTACTAATTTTTTATTTTTATTTTTGCTGCTGATTTGAGTAGTCACGGGGAATTTAATAATTATTGGTTGGTCTTGAGAGTAAACTTTGATTTTATATATAGTTAGACTGCAGAGGTGGATGAAGTACTTACCAAATTTCAGCTATATCTCAAATCCTTTGATGGATGGATGACTTTGCCATTGTCTCAGCCACTTTGCTAGCTGCATGTAACAAATAGTAGCCCAATAGTAGCAATTAGAAGTGCTCCAACCATTGCATACCGCCTATATAAATAAAATAAACATTGGAATATTTTAAAATTGGCCCTACTCTGAATTTTTAAAATATGCCAAAGTTGCTCATGTTCCTCTGATAACCATTCAGAGAGGCATAATTTCATCACATTTTAAAAACAAAGAGTAAAGGTAACTGTTGCAATGGCATGCTTGAAGTTTCACAGGGGTCAAAATTCTGATGCTTTTGCGGGCATGTATAATTTTTCTTTTTGTGCCTACTTCAAAAGGATAATTTTCTTTTTATGCTGGAGTATAATTAATATATAATTATTTCAGGGTTATGATTCTGTTGTTAATATATTTTCTTTATGTCATTACCATATTAGTTCCCTCACTTATGATTCTATCTATTAATGTTTAAGCAGGTGTACCATCCTCTTGGAATTGAAAGCTCGACTGCGAATAATCTGCATTTGGATACAAACTGCATCGTGTGTCATTCGTCAGAGAAGGATGCATATCTCTTGTTGTGTGAGTTATGCAGTATCAATTGCCATACTCACTGTGTCGGTCTTGGGGCTGATATACCAGAAGGCGAATGGTACTGCCCCGACTGCACCATTGCCAAAAACGAGTACTTGAAAACCCAACCTGCTGACGAGTCTCCATTTCCCGATCAAGAAACCAAGGAAAAAATAAGGAAGATTCGGCAAGGTGGGTCATCTATATCAATAAGCGACTTCGTAGCTTACCCAAATGAAGACGATACCATGAACTCAACTCTGAGTTGCAGTCACCATAGAATGGAGCGCATACGACGGTTACGTGAGAACTGGGACCAGCTACGGTCTGGTGAGTTGCAATTTTCGTCAGAGGTCCTGAAACCTAACTATAGATCAGGAGATAATAGAAGAGGCAATCCAAGTACAGCAACTAGTTCAGAAGTGATGATAGAGCAGAGTTGTAGGGAAGCAGATGCTAGTAGAGCCTGGAAAATGATGGACATAGCTAAATCTGCTTGTGCAGATAGAGCACCTAAAACCCCTAGCCAATCATTGTCTCGGCCTTCTAAAAGTGGGAAGGCTGTATGCCATAAATTCCATGCCTCAAAACAGAACCGGAAAGAAACAAAAGGAAAAGAAGCAAGTGCAAGCACTCATCAAACATATCCTGCTATAGCTCTTTGTAAAAATGGCCCCTATAAACTCTCAATGGAAGAGACAGCTCAAGGTAGGTGCAACGAACTGGTGCCACAGTTGGGGCACATGTGTGATGGGCTTGATTTTCAAGTTAAACCAGAAAGTAACTGGGGAAGTCAGACTGAAAGTGTTGATAGAGTTTCTGGATGTGATTTTTCCGATCTGGGTAATAGAAGAGAGATTGGGATGGGCCGACATTTGCAAGAGAGAAAGGTTCTTGAAACATCAGACAGAAGAGATGGTAAAGATAAGGTTCAGACCCTGGTTAAGCTCAGTCTAAAGGCGTTAGACAAAGATAAGAAACTAGGTATTGCCTCTCTTTTTTTTTCCTTTTTTGGCGTTAAAAAATCTGGTTTAAACTTGGTTCAGTCATCACAATTGGCGTTCCCTGTGTTTCACTGTTTCTAGGTTTTTCAGTTGATAAATTGGTTTTTACTAGTATCTGAATTACTGCTATCTTACCAACCTAATTTTTTATTTCTTATTATTTTAGATTATATATGCGTTCTTTTTGTTGGTTTGTGGGAAGGGATGTGAGGTTTGACTTGTTCAGTTTGATAAGCTGAATATAAAAAAAAAATAAAAAAAAAATAGTACTGCTACTGAGATTGAGCTGGTTTTTATTGGTATATGTATCATTTACTGTTTACTGATAGGAATTACCAGCTTTAGTCTGCTCAATCTGAATATTTTATCGATTCTTTGGTTACCAGAACACATAATACTTATTTGCGAGCTTCTAATTTCTTTTGCAAAACTTTTTGGGCCGGTGAATTAAAATTATGGTCTATTCTTTTACAGGTACCAATAGGTTTAAGGAAATTGCTAGAATTTCAACCCATACCATTTTGGCCGCATGTGGTATGGAACACACTAAATCAGTTGCTAGGCCTTTCTCTAAAGTGTCATGCAACCACCGTGGCGAAATTGAATCAAATTTATTGCCTGGATCTTGTCAGCAATGCTTCAGCATCTTCTTGCAAGAAACTGTTGAATCTGTATTATCAGAAAACTCTGGCCGCATTGGTACTGGTTGATGATTGTAATATTGCATAATTTATTCTTTCTGTATAGGTGTATGTCTTTGCTTTAGCTGTGAGAGGCCCCTTTGCTATATGCTGGGAAACAAGCTTAAGTTAGAACTTAGACCTGTGTTAGAGAAATTTTTCCTGTAAGTAAATTTAATAAAAAATCTTAGATTTTTAATTAATGAGCTAGCAACTCTTGTGAAGACTTGCTGCCATGACAAGAATTTCGTTTCTCCATAATGGGGAAGTCCAAACCTTTAATCTTAGACACATCCTTGTATTCTTCTGTTTTGGAAAAATATGCTGACTATGATATGTAACGGGTCGACTCAATCCTACCTGTGCAACTTGATTATTTATTTATTAATTTATTTATGCAATTTTGGGTATGTTTGGATGGAAGCTAGAATAATGAAATTTGAGATTAGTAAATGAGAATAGAGAAAAAAAATAGTGATTTTTATATTAGTGTGAAAATTATGCTATTCGGATTAGTAAAAATATTGTTTGGATTATACATTTGAAAGCCGTAATCAAAAAAGAGTAGTACTAACAATGTGTTAATTAAGAGGAAAGATATGTAAGTGGGGTCTTAAATGAATTGTCACGGAGTAGAGACAACATAAGTTGTGTCAATTTTGTCATTTTGCGACTATGTTTGCGGAAATCCGATAAGGAAGTATTTTTTTTCTCTATTCACACTTCTGAATAGTAGTTATTCCAACATTTACAAGAAATAGAGAATAACAACTATTTTAGCTATTCCGAATAGCAAAAATGTTATTTGGATTAGGGGTGTAAACGGATCGGATATTATCCAATTTTGTCTGGATCTGAATCCGAAAAATTACTTAAATTATATGTATCCGAGACTATTCGTATCCGTATCTGTATCCGAAAAATTATAACGGATCGATAAGGATACAGTAAGATTTTTAACTATCTGTATCCGATCGTTTACACCCCCTAAACCACATCAAATGTACCTTATGTTCTTAAATTGATTTATTAATTGCATATACTGATATACATACCAATAATTTATTAAAATGCATATGTTACACTTAGGGCACCTCAAATTGCTCAAAAACTGAAATTAAATTGCAATTGAAAGTAAAGAGATGAGTTTAGAGAAATTTGACACGCGGGGTGATAACGGAGTTCGGCAAATCAAAGGCCTACGTCTCCGGGGCTTCGCAACCTAGTGAGGTGCGCCTTCCTATTACCCAATACGAAAGGATTACAACTTGTGAACCGTTGAGCCCTTACACACCTAGCGGGAAATCAAACGGCCAACTCAAAGAGATGAGAACAAGGTCTCGATTGTTTAGGAACTCAAGAGAAACACTCAATAGATCTCTCTAACCTAATCTATAGCTAGATTAGTGAAGTAGGTTGAGGTTGCTTGAGGGATTTTGAAGTTTTAAGGTCTCACAACAATGGAGTAGGCTAAGCTCTCAGAAAATCAAGTTTTGAATAATTAGGGTCGGCTGAGATATGTTGAAAGTGATCCCCTCAATCTATTTATAGTGGCAGCTCAAAAATGAGCTGTTTGATGTAAAACGTTACCAACGTTTTATTCAAATGCGATTTAGGGTTTTAATTCTCTGACAGCTTAGAGAAACGTTACAACGTTTTATAAACGTTATAACGTTTCTAGTTTGTACTGAACACCTGTTCTTCAGTTGTTCTGAGTCTGTTAACCGTTACAACGTTTCATTAACCGTTATAACGTTTGTAAAACGTTACAACATTTTATAAAGCGTTATAACGTTATACCTTGGTTTTCTTTTGATATTTTGAAGCTTCTGATCATTGTAAAACGTTACAACGTTTTATAAACGTTCATAACGTTTTATCCCACTATGAACAACCACACACATACTTTATCAATCTTTTGAGTTTTACATTTTATATTCTTGATAAATGTCTTCATGATTTCTTCAGTCCAGGCATATTACATCGCAGTTCTTTATTCTTCTTGGACCTATATGTTCTCAAAATAGAAGAAATCGTAAAATTCAATAATTGTATGTTTTTGCAAATTAGTCAAATAGACGTAAAAGATTATTGTACGAACAACAATCTCCCCCTTTTGGCGATTTGCAAAAACATACAATGTGAGTGAGTGCATAAATCAAAAATTTTCAAACATTAGTTAATCCAGTTTTGATTTTGCATTTCAATCCATTTGTACCAATTTCTCCCCCTTTTGGAAATCGACGAAAGGGTGAAAAATTAGCACTAATTTAAAGTGCTCCCCCTCAAATTATGCACTCCCCCTCAATTTAGTAATATAGCAACAATAATTTACAAACAAAAATAAAGTTGAGGGCATAACTATTATATGCAAAACAATTCAATTTCAATTCACCATATCAAGTTGTATATATCCATGTGCATAGCTCATGCATATACGACATTTCAACTTATGCAATCCAAGTAATTCAATAAAACTTGTCAAGGCGCCAAGATATCCAATTTTTGCAATTTTGCAAAGTAGGCCCTTACAAGTTAGCAATTCATACACCATTTTTAAGATATCAATATCTCATACATATCTCCACCAAATTTCAAATACCACAATTCAATCAAATCATGCAATTCAATCAAATTAAACTAGTTGAAATTCACCAATTTAACAATTCACAACATTTCAAAACAACAACACATTTCAAAAATCAAAGCAATTCAAACAAGTCAAAGTAAACATGCAATCAACAAACAATTCATGCAAATAACACACAATTTAAGTTAGAAAGTTTTGATTCTCTAAAACTAGTACGATTTAGTCGTCATTCATGGGGTCGTTTGGTTCTTCGGCCATTTCTTCTTGATCTTCAACTGGGATGTCTTCTTCTTCATCATCCAGGTCTTCTTCTTCAACCAGACGCTCACGTGCTCGTGCCGGGCTTCCAGAGGGACCATATTGCTTGATAAAGCGATTAGAGAGGCTTGATTGTGCTTCATCAAGCGTATTGAGAGCTCGAGCATGTGCGCGCAGTTGTTGCCTTATCTTCATTTGCCCCTTTTCAAGCTTGTCGAACCTCCTTTCCGTTGCTTGATGATTCTGTTGAGTTTGCAGACTTTGGGCATGCATTTGTTGACAAAGCCACAACATTTGCGCTTCTTGACCTACTGGAGGGACAAACGCACCTCCTTGTTGCACAAATTGTGGTTGAAGTGGAGGTTGAGGTTGAGCCAGTACCTCTTCTTCTTCCGGATCCCAATATTGATTGGGTTGTGCCTCTATATGGTTTATCCATTGGTTGATTGGTCTTGCATCGGGTTGAAAACGCCTCAGACCCGAGTCTGAATGTCCATGGACCCACCCGATTCTTGTGAGGTGGTCGACCAAGTTGGTCGGAAAGGATACTTCTTCTTCTTGAGGAATTGCGATACCGTTGAGGCGGATGATTTTGTGAATGAGATGGGCATATGGCAGAGAATGGACTGTGGTTGTAAAGGCACCATTGATGTGGCGAAGAAAGAAGTAGGGTATGTTGATCCTTTTGTCGTCCAATTGAATGAGATGACGAAGAAAGTACATGGGTCCCCATTCAAGATTGGTTTTGATTGTAGCTTTGGGCATGAGGATGTTGTTGATGAGAAGAAAGAGTAACCGATGTAGAGACGGAAGATGAGACACATAGATTTTAGCCCCGGATATGTAGTTTCGGTCAAACCATTTCTTATAATCAAGATTGGTTCCATCGGCATAGAAAGGCCAACTTCTTTTGGGGTAGGTTTCCTCCCCGTCATTCTCAACCCCAAGCCATTGTGCCACATTATCCATTGACAGCACAATTTCTTTCCCGCCAATCCAAGATGTGATCCTGAAGGGTTCTTCACTCGTTTGGATGTTTGCATAGAATAGTCGGGTAAGGAGTTCAGTGTATGGTTCGAAACAAGTGACAATAGGTTCCCATCCCCAATGTTTCACATAAGAAATGATTTTGTCATCCTCGGGTTGGGAGAAGGTAACCACGGCTTTGTTGAACACGTAGCAATCGGTTATTTTCCTATGCATAAAAGAACCCGCATAGTTCTCATATGCAACAATATCCCGGAATATGTATCTATTTGACCGGTGAATGTTCCAATTTGGTTCTATATTTCCCCTACTTCCTTGACCAACCTCCGAATCCACACGTCTTTTCTTACTACCCTTAGGCAAGGCATCTTTCTTTGGAGCCATTAGATTAGGGTTAAAGAAAAAGTTTACCGATTGAGAGATGACGTGCTAAACCGAGAAGAGGAGAGCCCTAGAAGTGCAGTGGTGAAGTCGGATCGTCAAATTTGCGTCTAGGGTTTTGGCTAGGGTTTTGGAGAGAGAGAGAGATTGAGAGAGGGAAAGGAGATTTGGAGAAGAGAATTGAGTAGAGAGAAGAGAGGAGAAGAGAAATCAAGAAAAATTTCTTGATTTGGTGGAGTAAGATGGCCGGAATGAGTAGAGAGAGAGAGAACGGCGAAGTAGAGGGAGAAGGAGAGAAATGGAGGAAGGAGAAGAGAGAAGAGATAAAATAAGGTGAAAGGTCGGGTCTGGAGCTAAAATAACCTCTTTTCGCTATAAAACGTTACCAACGTTTATAAAACGTTACCAACGTTTGTTTAAAATGCATTGTTTTTACCTACAACGTTATAACGTTTGTGTAACGTTTATCCAACGTTTTTGTGAAGCTTTCGGACTTTTTGAAGTCTAGGAAATCGTTACCAACGTTTATATTGGAATTTGTCAATATTCTGGCTAAGTATTGGAAGTGAAAACGTTGACAACGTTTTAAAAACGTTATGTAACGTTTTTACACTGCTTTCGGACTTTTTGAAGTTTCACAAAACGTTAGGAACGTTTTCAGAAACGTTATAACGTTTTCAGAAACGTTATAACGTTTTATTTCTTTAGAACACTCCTTAAATGACCTATTTTGATTGCAAATATTAATTTTGAAACAAGTTATGAATATGATTATTCTCTAAGCTCAAGCATGCCTAATTTAAATCTCAATTCATTGTGTTGTTGTGTATTTAAGGGTTTTGTGAATATATCGGCAATTTGTTCTTTGGTGTCGATATGTATGAGTTCAATTTCACCTTTTTCTATATGATCTCTAATAAAATGATGCCTTATCTCTATGTGCTTGGTTCTAGAATGAAGGACCGGATTTTTGGATATCATAATGGCACTAGTATTGTCACACATAATTGGTACGTTGCGGAAGCGAATTTCATAATCATTTAGGGATTGAATCATCCAAAGAATTTGTGTGCAACAACTACCGGCCGCTACATACTCGGCTTCCGTTGTGGAAAGGGCAACCGAGGTTTGTTTGCGACTTGACCAAGATATAAGTGAACCACCAAGAAATTGGCATGTACCACTTGTGCTTTTTCTATCCATACGGTCTCCGGCAAAATCGGCATCGGCATATCCTATCAAGTCTAAATCCGATTGTTTGCCATACCATAATCCCAAATTTAAACTACCCTTGACATATTTAAGAATTCTTTTAACGGCTTTCAAGTGCAATTCTTTGGGATTTGCTTGATACCTAGCACATAGACATACCGCAAACATTATATCGGGTCTACTAGCAGTTAAATAGAGTAGGCTACCTATCATAGCTCGGTATTGAGTGATGTCCACCGATGTGCCATTTGGATCCGAGTCAAGATTTGCATTTGTAGCCATTGGAGTTTTGCTTGTATTGCTTTCGGTCATCCCAAATTTCTTGATCAATTCCTTCGCATACTTGGTTTGACTCACAAATGTGCCATCCATGAGTTGCTTGATTTGAAGCCCCAAGAAGAAGTTCAATTCACCCATCATGCTCATCTCAAATTCACTACTCATAAGAGAAGAAAATTCATCGGCAAGTGCCGCATTAGGTGAACCAAAAATTATGTCATCTACATAGATTTGCACCACCAATAGTGATCCATCTCTTTTCTTAGTGAAAAGAGTTGTATCATTATTGCCTCTAATGAACTCATTGTCAATTAGAAAGGAACTTAACCTACCATACCATGCCCTAGGGGCTTGTTTGAGTCCATAGAGTGCTTTGGTGAGTCTATACACATGATTAGGAAATGTTGGATCAACAAAGCCTTGAGGTTGATTAACATACACCTCCTCATCTATGAATCCATTCAAAAATGCACTTTTAACATCCATTTGAAATAATTTGAAATTTTTGTTTGAGGCATATGCTAAAAGCATTCTAATGGATTCAAGACGAGCTACGGGTGCAAAAGTTTCTTCAAAGTCAATACCCTCTTGTTGTTTGTACCCTTGAGCTACCAACCTAGCTTTGTTGCGAATCACATTTCCATCTTCATCCTTTTTATTTCTAAAGACCCATTTGGTTCCAATAATCATTCTATCATTTGGCTTAGGTACAAGTTCCCAAACTTTGTTCCTTTCAAATTGTGCAAGTTCATCTTGCATGGCACAAATCCAATTTGGGTCTACATTTGCATCTTTAAAATTTTTAGGTTCTATATGAGATACAAATGCACAATGACTAATCATTTGATTTAATTCGGATCTTGTTTTAACTCTTTCCCTAGGATCACCAATTACATTAGAAAGAGGATGAGAAGATACTTCCCTTAGGTCTTGAGGAATTTGATACTCAACTCGTGAAGGTTGTATCTCTTCGGTTTGCATTCCTTCAACTATTGGATCCATCTCATTATTGATTGCATCTTCAATTGTTTGATCCGTTTCAATAATGTTGGTTGTATCCATTTCGGGTTGAGTTTGCTCGGGTTGATTCTCAATTGTGTCGGTTCTTGTCTCAATTTCATCTTGATCAAGAATTGGCACTTCAACACCTACAATCTCAATACCTTTCTCGACCTTTTGATTAGCATTTTCATCAAATTTAACGTGCACGGATTCAATTACAATTCTTTGAGATGGAATGTAAATTCTATAGGCTTTACTTGAATTTGAATATCCTACAAATATTCCCTCAATAGATTTAGAATCAAATTTAGTTACTTTGGGAGATTCATCAAGAACAAAGCATTTTGAACCAAATACTCTAAAATGAGATATCTTAGGCTTGTACCCTTTCCATAGCTCATAAGGTGTTTTATTCAATATGGTCCTTACGCTTACGCGATTTACCACGTAGCATGCCGTATTCACCGCCTCGGCCCACAAATGTTTGGGTAAGGAGTATTCATTTAGCATGGTTCGGGCAAGCTCAACTAAGGTTCGGTTCTTCCTCTCAACTACCCCATTTTGTTGAGGTGTGCGAGGAGCCGAATACTCATGTTTGTATCCTCTTTTAGAGCAAAGTTGATCAAATTTTGCATTTTCAAATTCCCCCCCATGGTCGCTTCTAATCCTAATGATTTTTGACCCCTTTTCATTTTCAACACGTTTGCAAAATTCAATGAAGTTGCTAATTGCATCATCCTTGTGTTGTAGGAATAAAACCCAAGTAAAGCGACTATAGTCATCTACAATTACATATGCATATTTCTTTTTGGCCAAACTTGGTACACTAATTGGTCCGAATAAATCCATATGTAACAATTGCAAAGGTTGATCGGTTGAAATCATGTCTTTGGATTTAAAACTACTCTTGGTTTGTTTACCTTGAACACATGCATCACATAATCCTTCAAGTTCTAATTTATGTGTTGGTAAACCACGCACAAGATTTAGTTTGACCAATTTCTTAATGGTATCAATTGAAACATGACCTAACCTACGATGCCATAACCATGATCCACTAGATACGGCACTTAGACAAGTTTCACCGGAATCAAAATGAGTAAAATACAAGTAATAAACATTTTTCTTTCGTTTACCCGAATAGATTAGAGCATCATCCGAAGATCTAACTAGGTGACAAGCATTAGCATCAAATTTGGCATAGTATCCCGAATCACATAACTTACTTACACTAAGTAAGTTATAGTCTAAGCCATCAACTAGATATACATTGGATATGGTCAAGTGTTGGTTACCAATTGAGCCTATACCAATAATAGAGCTCTTTCTATGATTGTTTCCAAAGGTAACCGTACCTCCATCATATAGTTCTAAGAATTTAAAATTAGATTTGTCACCGGTCATATGGTGTGAGCATCCACTATCAATGATCCAAGCACTTTCCTTTTGAGATGAAATCAAACACACCTACAAAGTATATATTAGTTATTATTGAGTTAGTAACTAACATATACCTTGCTTTTAATCTCCCCCTTTGTATTTGGCAATTTTAAAACTTTTAGGGGAGATTAAGTGTGAACCTAAGATAGAATAGATTTAGGAACCCAAACAACATTATATTTGTTGTTTACATTCCTAAATCCACATTCTAAGGAAGTGTGGCCAAGTTTACAACAATAGTTGCATATTGTAGTTGATTGCTTAAGTGTAGTAGAACCTTGTTTGAGAATGGATTGGTACTTCACTTCACACACACTACTCTTATTACTATCATGTGACCTATTTGCAACTTTGAATGCAACACTTTTGATTTTGTTAGAATTAAATCTATTGTGATGTTGGGGAACATCTCTAGCTACACCATTTCTTTGAGTTTGATTTTGTAAAGCATTTTTATTTTTAAGTTCATAAAACCATCCATCGGGTCCTTTGAAATAAGTTTTGTTTGACCCCTTTGGATTAAGCATGTTATTATCACTATTTTGAAAAGTATTTTTGTTCTTGAAATTTCTTTTATTGTACTTATATCTAAGTGCATAATTAGGTGACTTTTTATCTTGATTAGCATTTGAGGCATGAGAGGACTTCAATTTGGATGACTCCTTATTTAAGGGAGTTAAACCATTTTTGGTAAAGAATTGATAATTTGAATATTGTTCACAATTAAACTTTAGTTTTTCATTCGGAATACTTGAAGTTTGAGAATGTTCCCCTTTTTCTTTAGGGCTTAGCATGTGATTAGATTTAAGTGAGGATTTACCCTTCTCAAATCCAAGACCAACTCTATCATTTTTATAGTAGGATTGATCATTTATCAACTTGCTCACATAGTAGGGATCTAGACTAGTGACTTTTGATAATTCACTAGGAGATCTCAATGCCCGAATTTCGGTTTCCAAAGTTTGAACTTTAACTTTTAAAATGTCTATTTCACCTAAGTGAGATATTTTTAATTTTTTATTTTCAAGTTCTAGCATGTCATTTTTTGCAATTAATTTTTGGATAATACCTTCCTTCTCAACCAAGGTTCTATTGGACTCATCAAGGAGTGATTTCAACCTAGATTCATTATCATAGTGCATTAGAATTTCACTATTGAAAGTGCTTGCATCATTGGTATTTAACCGATTCATATTCAAGTCATTGTTGGTCTCATTTGTGATGATACAATTTTCAATATCAATTTCACCACTATATTTTTCACCACCTTCATTTACAAATTCAAGTTCGGTCTCATAACCATCAAGACTAAGAGTTGAATGTACCTCACTAGCAAAGTTTGTTGAGGTGTTGACTCCTTCATCTCCCTCCTTGGCATTCCTTGATTTAACAAGCTCCATGAGAAAGTTAATGGTTGTTTCATCGGTGATGTTCTTGCTAGCTATAATTGAGGCTATGTCAATTTTTGAGGAATCTTCATCTACACTTGCCATCAATGCAAGGTTGATCTCCTCTTCATTCTCCGATTCCGTGTCGGATTGTTCCGTCTCACTATCCGAGAACAAAGCTTGCATAGCTTTGGCCTTCTTCTTCTTATACCCATCATACTTTTGCCTTGGTTTTCGATCTTGTTGTGTTTCGCCATCCGTGTTTTTCAATTGTGGAAATAGCTTGAAACATGTTTGAATGGAATGCCCTTCTCTATGGCATGCGAAACACATTACCCTTTTGTTCTTCTCTTCTCGTTCCTTGTTGTATTTTCTTTCAAAATCAAGCATTCCTTGAAACATCTTGGATAAGAGAAGAGCATCCTTGGATGTTTCATGATCAATTTTGTTGATAAATTGATCATTTGAGAGACGGGTGTTTGAGGAGCTTGGAAAGTTACGGTTTTGTGCCGGAAAAGCTACGGTTTTGGATTTAGAGTTTTGCTTCAAATCACCGGATTGTCGAAGTTTTTCTTCAAAACTTCTAAAGTGGGCATAGAGGTCATCCGGTGTGAATGTGTCATGCGTGCCTTGGATTGCCTCTAGAGCACTCACCAACCCGGACCATTTATCCCTCATGAGCATCACCCTCAATAGCTTTCCTACAATTTTATTGTTAGAAAGTGGTTCTCCCAATTCGGTAAACTCATTTTGGATATGCATAAGTCTATTATACATATCTTCAATGCTTTCACCATCTTCAACCTTAAAGGTTTCAAATCTTGCTTCTAAACCGGTTATTTTGGTTCGTTTGATTTGGGTATTTCCTTCATACCGGTTTACAAGAGCATCCCACATTTCTTTTGCACTTGATGCACTACCAAAGAGTGAGGCTACCGATTCACTAACCAAATTGAATATGGCATTGGTTGCTAGGTCATTGTCTTTCTTGGCTTGTTTGGAATCGACGGTCTCAATTTTGGCATCAATTGAACCCTCGGTAGGAACATTTGTGTATGTTGGTGTATACCCGCTTTCAACCACATACCATACCTCAAGGATACTCAAGTAATTAATCATGGTTTTCTTCCAATGCATGAAGTTTTTGGTAGTAGTACCAAAAACTAGGGGTTCTTTCACGGATCTATAGGGTGCCATTTGTCAAGTTGATCTAATCTCCAATTAAGTGTGTCTTAATTCGAGTAACTTGCTCTGATACCACTTTGTTACACTTAGGGGCACCTCAAATTGCTCAAAAACTAAAATTAAATTGCAATTGAAAGTAAAGAGATGAGTTTAGAGAAATTTGACACGCGGGGTGATAACGGAGTTCGGCAAATCAAAGGCCTACGTCTCCGGGGCTTCGCAACCTAGTGAGGTGCGCCTTCCTATTACCCAATACGAAAGGATTACAACTTGTGAACCGTTGAGCCCTTACACACCTAGCGGGAAATCAAACGGCCAACTCAAAGAGATGAGAACAAGGTCTCGATTGTTTAGGAACTCAAGAGAAACACTCAATAGATCTCTCTAACCTAATCTATAGCTAGATTAGTGAAGTAGGTTGAGGTTGCTTGAGGGATTTTGAAGTTTTAAGGTCTCACAACAATGGAGTAGGCTAAGCTCTCAGAAAATCAAGTTTTGAATAATTAGGGTCGGCTGAGATATGTTGAAAGTGATCCCCTCAATCTATTTATAGTGGCAGCTCAAAAATGAGCTGTTTGATGTAAAACGTTACCAACGTTTTATAAAACGTTACCAACGTTTTATTCAAATGCGATTTAGGGTTTTAATTCTCTGACAGCTTAGAGAAACGTTACAACGTTTTATAAACGTTATAACGTTTCTAGTTTGTACTGAACACCTGTTCTTCAGTTGTTCTGAGTCTGTTAACCGTTACAACGTTTCATTAACCGTTATAACGTTTGTAAAACGTTACAACGTTTTATAAAGCGTTATAACGTTATACCTTGGTTTTCTTTTGATATTTTGAAGCTTCTGATCATTGTAAAACGTTACAACGTTTTATAAACGTTCATAACGTTTTATCCCACTATGAACAACCACACACATACTTTATCAATCTTTTGAGTTTTACATTTTATATTCTTGATAAATGTCTTCATGATTTCTTCAGTCCAGGCATATTACATCGCAGTTCTTTATTCTTCTTGGACCTATATGTTCTCAAAATAGAAGAAATCGTAAAATTCAATAATTGTATGTTTTTGCAAATTAGTCAAATAGACGTAAAAGATTATTGTACGAACAACAGCATATACATATATATTCTTATAAACAATATAACACTATGACATGATTAGTGACTAATGTTATGATAATATGATATATGTTTTGTAACCAACAAACTTATTGTGAAAAATATTAAATCTAATTTATGAATAAAAAAATATATTTAGATGTTATTTTTTACTGAAATGTACATTAGTAATTTATTTTTAATTATCCGAATTATATTCATATCCATATTTGTATCCGTCTGATATCTGATCCGTATTCGTATCCATTTAATATCCGATATGTATCCATATCCGAGACTATCCGTATTCGTATCCAAATCTAAAAAATTATAACGGATAAGAATACAGTTTGACTACTATCCGATCCGTATCTGACCGTTTACACCTCTAGTTTGGATGCACATTGCTATTTCAAATAGCTCTTATTCTAAAATAGTTTCTATTCTTGACACATCTAAATATATACTTAATCTCAATAAATCTTAATAATCGCTAAATTTCAAATTAAATCCAACAAAACATAATAAAATGGGTATGGTTTGGGGGAATTAAATCTGCTATTATTCCAAAGGAATAACAGGTTTTTGTTATTATGATCTCAACCATTAATTTTTGTTGAGAAAGTTTTTTCGTTTCGCTTAGGCTGTGCTTCACAGCACCATGAGGAGAGGAACAGGAAGGAAGAGAAAGGAAGGAGGCAGCGCGCTGTTCTCCTCGCTACAGTGAAACCTACACTCCGATTTGGGAAGTACGAATTTGAAAAGTTTGTATAGCGCGTTACCCTCGCTACAGTAGCGTGTTCCTTCCTTTCCCTCTCCGATTACCTTTTTCTGAAGCAGGTGAACGGCGTGGGCAACTCGGGCGCGCGCGGAGTTCCCCTTCGTTCCCGTTTCTTCCCTTTAATGAAGGGGATTCTCCCCCTCTCTGGAGCATAGCCTTAGAGAAAGTAAAGTAGTAGTGTTTAGGTTTTCTATCGGCATTTAGGTATAGTCCAATACTAGTTTTAAGACAAACAAGATGTTTTTTTTTTTTGTATAATATGGATAAAGACCGAGTGTCACTAGCACACATAAGAAGAGTTCGTGGCACGCCAGATAAGCGAGACGGAAGTGAGAGAGGAAATGCTTTGAGCAAAAACAAGTGTTGAATATGTAAAAAAAAATTAATTTGTACATGAAAAAATGTATTCGTTGAGATTCGTACATAGAGAAAATTGAATGATTGGGATCGGAAATAACACCAGATTTATTTTCCCGTTTGGGTCTGACCCGATCCGAATCGGGTCAAGAATTGTAAATTCATACATGACTTGCCAACTAATTTTACTACAGAAGACAGAATTTAGAAAAGAGAATGAGAACTTGCCAATAAATTGAAATCAAAAGCTACTGATTGCCAACTAAATAAGAGGGACAATTGAAACTTTTCAGCGTGCTTGAGGTCAATAGCAAGATTTAGAGTGATTAATATAGGAATAGATGGATGCTCAACTTCAACAATTACGGATCTCAAGATGGCATAGCATACGCCGTGATAGGGAATGTCATCGCATGTCACATGCTAGCACGCATGATCTGTGATTCCTCTTGACCGATATTGACAATGACAAGTTATGAAATGTCACGTGAACCGGCTTTGACATGTTACGGTATTTGACATGTCACGGAACGTCAACATTCCACAATTTTAGGTATTTTCTTAATTTTTTTCCAACATTTTTTTTTCATTTTACAATTTTTTTTTCTTTTCAATTTTTACAATGAACAATTTATAATCCAAAAAAAAAAGTTAAACATTATTGTCACATTACGTTTAACAAATCATGATAACCAGCACATCAATACACGTGACGTCACGACTAAAAGTGACATGCTATTAGAATATAATGTGTTTTTTTCCTACTATTTTTGACTTGTAACATTTTACGTGAATTTTTTTTTTGTCATGTCACATCAACTCATAACATGGTTGAGTCACAACATATTTGTAAGTCACATTCACTGTGAACAACAATAGAGAGAAATAAATAGAAAGAGAACTTTAGAGAAAATTAAGTGAGGAGAGACGTAGTTGCTCAAAACAAAACCATGGATTTATTAGATCTTAACGAGTTTCAACTTAATATCAAGTTTTTAGACCAAATGTCTTTTCTGCAGACATGTTTTGATTTAAAAGAATCTTTAATGTTTATTTTTTATTACAGCAACAACGTCTTAGAGTTTTAAACAAGTTGGTTGGAAAATAAATACTTAACATGTAACGAGTTTTGAAAATCACAAAAATTGACAAAAAAAAATTATGTAGCATAACTGTCAACTATTAAAACTATAAATTAAACCTTTGGCGATTATAACATCAGCTATAGCATTAATAGTATTAGTTTAGTGATTTCAACTGTTGAGTAAGTTCATCAAGTCTCTCTGTGAACTCAACTTTAAAAATTATTGAATTTGCTTCAAATGACGAATTCGAAGCGTCGAAACTCATCTACCTTACGAGTGATGCGTCTACATACGAAAATTTTAAACTTTAGAAATAATTAAGTGTAAAATCAAGCGGTCAAAATTAAAAAAATTATAAATTAATTTTAATGTATTCATTTTTTGAATATTTTTTTTTACTGCTTGACTCTTTACAAAATTAATTCGAAAGTTTAAAATTTCTGCATGTAAACGTATCACTCATAAAGTAGATAAGTTTCAACGGTTCAGATTCATCATTTGAAACCAATCTGATAAATTTTAAAATTGAGTTCACAAAAAACCTTGATAAACTTAAATGTAGTGTTCGGCAAACATGGCTTACAGCTCTTTAGTGCTCCTTAGTGCTATAAGGAGTCTTAAGCTCACCGAAAGGGTGCTCCTTTATCAAGCTTAATGCTACCTCCTTAGTGCTCATTTTGCCCACCTTTCTTAAGCTTGTCCAAATTTTTAAGCTATGGTTTCACATGGCTTAAGCATTTTGTCAAGTTTAAAACTTTCTTAAGAAAGTTACTCTTCAACTTTATTATCGAATTTAAGTTCGTATGGTTGTCGAACACTACCAGAAACACCCTAGTTCTTCCTCAACTCTATCTGTGAAACTTTTTAATACAGTATGGTCTCTAAAAATACTGTTTTTATTTTTATTTCAATGCGGTATTGACGTATTGTTAAATACCCACTGAGCAAGGTAGACGGAGTCGATGCTCCCCTGTACCTTACCACAATTAAACAAGTCTGGGCGTCGACCCGTCGTCATCGAATTGAATTGGTATCCTCACGCATGGTTTTTGTTTGGGTACAAGTCAACGGTCAAAATCTGTCCAATGGGGCAATGGGCGTTAGCTAGGTAATAGCCTTATCTATAAGAGGATGCCATGTCAGAAGGGGGATCGGAGACGAATTAGGATCCCCAAAGTAACCCAAATTTTGAGTTTTGATCCGAACCGTTTGATCTGCTCTGGCACGAATATTAAAGGGACCCGTGTATTCTACTGCGGACTGAATTGATCATCAAATGGTCCGGATTCAATTTCAAAAGTTGAATTACTTTAGGAGATTCGGACCTGATTGAAGACTTCTTAAACCGGAATCATACAATAAAATTCTATCAAATGTTGGACAAGATCGAAGATTCAGATATGGTGCGAATCTTGATACACATATAATGACTTAAATCAGACATAAAAATCCAAGATTTCGTTCTCATGTTCTCGGAAATCCTCTTATTTTTGGACATTCCTTGACTTTCTGACCGGAATCAAATGAACACGGGCAGCCCTTTTGGAAGACTCTCATCAAATCAATGAAATTTTGATACGGTAAATCGGATGAGCATGCTGGTGTTTACCATAATGAACGATTTGATTGTTAAAAATTATTCTCTTTCCAAAATAGGGGGCTGTTCATTTTAAAATTCATAATAGTATGTCAATCATACTATTACTCACGTGAGGAAGGTACCTGAGGGAGCGTGGATATATGCTTCGCCCACCATAATTAATCCCTCTAATTTAAATCAGAGTGAGGCTATGGTGCTATGCATAGCACGGATGGCTAGTGTACTACGGCTCGATATGGTACTTTTTAAAATCCTAACGGTCGATCCGACCGTTCAATGTGATAACCATATGAATATGTACTTGCAAACTAAATTTTATATTTTTTCGAATTTTTTTATTATTTTTTCAGATAGGTAGAATTTTGATGGTCCAGAATTTTCAAAAAACACTGATTTTTCTACCTATCTAAAAAAATAGTAAAGAAATTCGAAAAAATATAAAATTTAGTTTGCAAGTACATATTCATATGGATATCACATTGAACGGTCGGATCGACCGTTAGGATTTTAAAAAGTACCATATTGAGCCGTAGTACACTAGCCATTGGTGCTATGCATGGCACCATAGCCTCACTCTTTAAATCATATGATTAATTTTGATTCGTTAACAACTTTGAAAGCACCTCATTTTCAACCTCGTGTGTTTAGTTTGACTCGTCAGAACTTATTGATTGGAGGATGATATACGATATACATTAGTATGAATAATGAAATAAGCAAAATTAACCGTATTGAGTGAGTAGGGGTGTAGACCGAAATTTTTATTAATAGGAAAATTAAAAAAAAATATCGACAATAGATAAGTAGTTCTCGAAAATTCAATATCGAAGAAAAACGTGATATTTGGACGTTATAAATCACAATGTCCCGTCAATCGAAATCACTCATTCTTATTAACGAAACAGTGTAAAAAAAAAATTGTGGACGTTATAGTTGAGAATGTCCAGGGAGCTAAGTAATAAAGCCAAATGATTCAGTTCTACTCTAGACGTTATTAGTTATTACTTATAACGTTCCGGGTTTCCTTTTTTTTCGGTAATCTGATTTCGCTAATCAGAACGTTGTGGTCTATAACGTCCGTTATAAACCATTACGTTTTTCTTATATATTGAATTTCTGAAAACTGCTTCCCATTGTGGATATATTTTTTTAATTTTCTTATTAATAAAAATTTCTGATGTAAAGAGCTGTCAATGAGCATAGGCTAACTTAATCTACCGAATCATATAATTTTTTTTAATTTTTTTCTTCAAACCAACTGTAAAAATTTTTAACTCTCAATTATGGATCGGTAAAATTTTACCGATTTAAAGTTTAATCGATAGAAATTCCAGACGATCTTTCTATGTATAGAAAAATTAAGGTTTTTTTTTTCTCTCTCTTTCTTATTTTATAACATGTTCTATAAATAAAAAATTCACCAACTTTTGGGCTTATATTGTGCTTATATATTTTTCGGCTTATTTTTTTGTATCTTGCAAATCGTAATGCAGAGGTCAATAACAACAAATATTTTCCTTGAGTAGAGTATGAGGATTATATAATTTTTTTCAAAAGGTTAGGAGTCTATTTTAGAATACATACATAATTTTTATTTAAAAAAATACATTATGTACTTATATAATTTTGAAGAAAAAAAATGAGGACCAACTGATCCTTACTTTTTGTGAATGGATTCACCATGCTTAGGTGCATTTTTTTGAGAAAATGCTTAGGTGCATTTTGATTCAATACAGCTCTTCTAGTCCATGTGTTAGCATTTACTCATTAAACACAACATTTAAAAAATGCTTTTCTTCTTCTGAAGGAAAAGCTCAAGCTTCTTTTTGTTCCTTCTGGATGAGAGATCATGCCTACTCAAGGTTCTAAATAGCGTTTATAGCGTCATAGCGGGAAGGTTAAAAAAAAAGCTATAGCGAATAGCGTCGCTATAGCGGAAGCTATTCCAAATAGCATTTTTTTTTACATTTCGTATATTCAATATTTGTACTAAATATCAACATTATCTAAGGTCTCATAGAACAATAAATAACACCAAAGTAATTAAGAAATTATAATATTCATATTGAACCCGTACAAAGTCCAAATTGCGGTTCAAAATATCCATAGTAATATCATAAACTATCAATTTTTCCTATTAAAAATATCTTAAGTATCATGATTCATGACATAATCTTTTTTTTTTTCTATTCAAATTTTAATTCCGGTTTGGACTTTTTTTCTATTCAAATTTCAATTTCTATTCCCAATTTCAAATTGATTTATTTGTAGCAAGTAGCAACAAATTCAATTTCGGTTTGAGATTTTTTTTATCTTTATTTAAAATCCATATAAATTGCTTAAAAATAAAAAAAAATAAAAACCCATATTGCATAGCGCAAATAGCGCCGTAGCGGACCGCTATAGCGCTGTAGCGGCCGTAGCGCAAATAGCGCATTTTGATGTCGTAGCGTAGCGTTTGGGGTCCAAAAACGCTATAGCGGCGCTATAGCGCGCTATTTAGAACACTGTGCCTACTACAAATTAGCGTATGCTTAAATTCTAACAATACTTAAAAAATGACCTTATCTTATCTAAAAGATAATGCATTTAAACTATATATCAAAATCAGCATTTCCAGCTTGGTGTTTTGAAAATACCCCCACGGGTCAGACCCGACCCGGCCCGCCCGGGACCCGTGCCCGCCCTGCCCGTGCCCGTGCACAGGTTCACGGGTTAAACGGGTACGGGTTGAGAAGGGTAGGGTACGGGTTTTTAAAAAATTTACCCATGATACCCGTACCGTTTCAAACCAGTACCCGCCCGTACCGACCCGTGGACCTGTATTACCCGTACCCGTATCCGTACCCGCAAACCCGTGCCCGCCTACCCGTAGACTCGTGCCCGCCTACCCGTACCCGAACCCGAACCTGAACCCCTGTACTTTTTTTTTTTTAAATTCGAATTTTATTTCCCCCCAAGTCCCCTGTAGGGTTTTGAGGCTACCCAAAGCCATTAGGCTTAAGCTGCGGAAAGACCGTAAAACAAAAATTTTACTTCTAACTCAAGCCAAAAGGATTGAAGTGGTATGTCGGATAATCTACCGAGAGTTACATACCTGTTCAATCCGTTTCTTAGATTAAAAGCCGTAAATAAAACTTTACTCATTCAGATCATAGATTAAGTAGTATGTCGGATAATAACCGAGAGTTACATACCAGATTAATCCTGTATAGACCCAAAGTAGTAAAACCGTATTTACTTGTATTTTAATCAGTTTATAGATCTACTCCTTTGATTGATTTCTAAAAGATTAAATCTATTTAACAATTAAATAGATTAATATAACATTTCTTTACCTTGCTTCCAAATTGGAATGCAGTCTGACCCGACTGTCTGACTCGGTTAAGCAAGCACAAAAAATATAGTGCCTCTATCGGTTATCCACCAGGAACTAATCGAGAGAGCGGTTTATTTCTTTTACCAGAAATACCGTAAACCGCGAAATCTGACAAAAACACTATTCACGAGAAAAAGCAAATAATAATTACGACTCTCGTAAAATATTATTTCTAAAACCCGTAAACTCTGATTAGAACGAATCTGAGAAAAGAGAGAATTATCGTTCGATCGGATCGAATCGGTATTCAGGAAATGGAATGATTTCTCTCTTACTTTGATCATGTATTTATATACATTAGTTGCCGCCATATCAATTTGATATATATTAAAAAATTGAGTCGGCAACTAAATCAACGGCCAAATGAAATCGGCAAAGAATTTAGCAAAATGAAATTACCATTTTGCCCTTGGCCCATTAAGGCTTGATTAATTTTGGGCTTTGATTTGGACTTTTGATTTGGGCCTTTAATCTTTAATTAGTGATTTATTCTTAATGGGTTTTAAGCCCAAAATATAAATCCAATAATTAAATATTCTAAGTCCAAATCAAATACATATTTTCTCGATCGTTCGTTCGGTAACTTTTATGCACGTGTCAAACACGTTCATAAATTAACCAATGTTTCTGCTTGTCATTTAAATGACATTTATAATTTAATTATATCATATATAATTAATTTTATCCATCTTATTATTAATTATAATAATTATAATTAATCAACAAGATTCTCCGACTAGTTCCTATATGGTGTGACCCAATAGGATCTGTGTTATGTTGGCAAATAGAATTAAAACTATTTTAACCTCTATTTATCATAGGTGGCACCTGGCAAGTACATTATGACACCAATTACACAGATGATGTTGTACCGTACAATATCATGATCCAGTAAACGATTTACTTCGTGTTAATTCTTTTGTCTCATAGCTATCAGATTAGTTTCAAGGTAGGTATGTGTCATCCTTGCAAACTTAATCTTTTCTTGATCCTGAATAGATTATCAAATATGTTTACTCTTGTAATCATACTGGATCTAGATAATCATATTCTACCAAGGGGCCCAGTGACGCTATAGCTCGTATTGAGATACGAGGGACAATAGTACTTTTGATAAACCATCTTTTCCTCCGCATAAGCTATGTATACCGAAGAACTATCCTTATAGCTACTTTTTACGGATAGCGTTAGATAGCAATCACACATATAAATTTCTTATGTAGGAAAAATGAATATCTCATACTTTAGAACTTAACACTAAAATGAAAACATTAATGACACAAATACAATTCCATTTAATGTTTTATTTGGGGTCTGTCAAATATCATGTTCTCTAACATGTATCTGTGTGATTAAAATGACAACTCTTTGTCTATGGTTTGTAAAACTTAACCATCATTTAATCCACACACTAACCTTATCGCGGTAATTAGTGTTCCTGCTAATTACCTTGGTTAGAGACTTTTAAGAGTATTATCATCTATATTATGAAGTTTCACAATTCCAGTCATGAACTCGAAATGATTCATAAATTCAATAATACTCAAGGTAACAAAATGATTAAACATTCAATTCATGAACAAAGCTTTATATAACAAATTTATCGTATTATTGACTTCTAGATTATTACAAACTAACATCCCCAGCCCCCCCCCCCTCCCCCCCCCCAGACCCCTACCTACCCGAACCTCTTTTTAGTTTTTTTTTTTTTTTTTTTAGTTTTGTAGAGTAATTATATTTGTTTTTCCTAGAATAATTTAAAATTTAAGCTATTAGATTTATTTTTGAATAGGTTAATTTTATTTTTCAAATTCGGATTTATTTTTAATATGTTAAATAAGTATGTTAGATTTATTTTTTGAATATGTTAAGTAATTAGATTCATTTTTGAATAGGTTAGATTTTATTTTTCAAATTCGGATTTATTTTTAATAGGTTAAATAAGTATGTTATATTTATTTTTTGAATATGTTAAGTAATTAGATTTATTTTTGAATAGGTTAGATTTTATTTTTCAAATTCGGATTTATTTTAATAGGTTAAATAAGTATGTTATATTTATTTTTTGAATATGTTAAGTAATTAGATTTATTTTTGAATAGGTTAATTTTATTTTTCAAATTCGGATTTATTTTAATAGGATAAATAAGTATGTTAGATTTATTTTTTGAATATGTTAAGTAATTAGATTCATTTTTGAATAGGTTAGATTTTATTTTTCAAATTCGGATTTATTTTTAATAGGTTAAATAAGTATGTTATATTTATTTTTTGAATATGTTAAGTAATTAGATTCATTTTTGAATAGGTTAGATTTTATTTTTCAAATTCGGATTTATTTTAATAGGTTAAATAAGTATGTTATATTTATTTTTTGAAGAGTGAGGCTATGGTGCTATGCATAGCACGGATGCCTAGTGTACTACGGCTCAATATAGTACTTTTTAAAATCCTAACGGTCGATCCGAACCGTTCAATGTGATAACCATATGAATATGTACTTGCAAACTAAATTTTATATTTTTTTGAATTTTTTTACTATTTTTTTAGATAGGTAGAATTTTGATGGTCCAGAATTTTCAAAAAACACTGATTTTTCTACCTATCTAAAAAAATAGTAAAAAAATTCGAAAAAATATAAAATTTAGTTTGCAAGTACATATTCATATGGATATCACATTGAACGGTTCGGATCGACCGTTAGGATTTTAAAAAGTACCATATTGAGCCGTAGTACACTAGCCATTGGTGCTATGCATAGCACCATAGCCTCACTCTTTTTTGAATATGTTAAGTTATTAGATTTATTTTTGAATAGGTTAGATTTTATTTTTCAAATTCGGATTTATTTTTAATAGGTTAAATAAGTATGTTAGATTTATTTTTTGAATATGTTAAGTAATTAGATTCATTTTTGAATAGGTTAGATTTTATTTTTCAAATTCGGATTTATTTTTAATAGGTTAAATAAGTATGTTATATTTATTTTTTGAATATGTTAAGTAATTAGATTCATTTTTGAATAGGTTAGATTTTATTTTTCAAATTCGGATTTATTTTTAATAGGTTAAATAAGTATGTTAGATTTATTTTTTGAATATGTTAAGTAATTAGATTTATTTTTGAATAGGTTAGATTTTATTTTTCAAATTCGGATTTATTTTTAATAGGTTAAATAAGTATGTTAGATTTATTTTTTGAATATGTTAAGTAATTAGATTTATTTTTGAATAGGTTAGATTTTATTTTTCAAATTCGGATTTATTTTATTAGGTTAAATAAGTATGTTAGATTTTTTTTTTAATATGTTAAGTAATTAGATTCATTTTTGAATAGGTTAGATTTCAATATGTTAAGTAACTAGATAGATAGTGTCGGTATAAATTTCTAACCTCTTTTAATCTTTATGGTTATTCTTTAAATCATTAATTTCTAAAGATTTCAATTAGTTTTTAAATTATTCTTTTTAAAGAAGAACTACTAACAAAAAAAAGTTAGAACTCCGCCTATGTTATTTTACATAGCCGGTCCCAAGCCCGGAATAAAGGGGGAGGGTAACTTTTATTTTTTAATCTATTGTTTTTAAATAATTCATTATTTTTTTTAAAGTAACTGATTTAAGAAATTTTTGATTTATATTTTATTGTTTTGAAGTAATTGATTTAAAATATTTTAAAGTAATTGATTTAAGAAATTTTTAATTTATATTTTATTGTTCAAAATTTAAAGTAATTGATTTAAGCAATATTGTTTTAAATAATTCATAACTTTGATTTTGATTTTAGTATCACAAAAAATATTGAGTTCAAATGTGCAATCATGTTAAATGAATTTTGATTTGTATTTTATTGGTTTAAAAATAAAACAAAAACAAAAACAGAAAAAACAGCAGCGGAGCAGTCTAAAAAACAGAAAAAAAAACAGCAGCCTAAAAAAAAAAATATATATATATATATATATATATGTATGTATGTATATACCTGCCCGGACCAGACCCGTGCTACCCGGACCTAAACCCGCTTACCTGTCACACTCCAGATTTTGACCATCCGGAGCGTGATTATAACATCATCATCGCACTTTTCCTTGGCCCGTCAACCTACGTCGCCAACAAAAAGGAAAACAAAATAACAAACGGAGTCAGCTACAAAGCTCAGTAACCGGTTATTTAACGACGCGCTTCTCTATAATTGGCTTAATTTAACAACCATTCAAACAGGCCGGATTAATCCTCACAAATACACATTAAATTATGCACGCATATTTAACCGGCGATAGCATGTCAGTCTAGGTTATCCGTTCACATAGTTGGAATCCCATCACACAGGTGATTCCTACATTCTCATAACACAATTCCTTAAAACCGCCAATCCAATGGGAAATCCATCCAACATTGGAAGGCCGCCAACCCACTGGGAAATCCATCCAACAGTGGGAGGCTACAATCACAAATCAAAATTCCAACCTCAGACCCGCTATCCCGTTAAATATGCCATCATAATTCAATATGCAATATCAATATTCAAAACAACCATACAAAACGAAAACACAGATTATAGAGAAGTCCGGTTACCTGATAGCGATTCGAAATTTCAGATTATATTGTAACGACGATTCATAATCAATGCGACGTAGTTGTAATTCAAATCGAACATAAAATGGGTTTCTTCTGGATCGGATGTGCAAGAAAAAGTTCAAGAGAGAGGACTTATTTGAGTTTGGCAGAGAATTGATACAGAGGGATTGAAATTAGGGTGCTTAAAACAAAACAAAGAGGTGGCAGGAAATAAAATAAATGGGAACGGTTTCAAATAAATAAATAAATAAAAACATAGGTGATTATAATTTATAGAAGGGGCGGGGGTTACATCAGGGGGGTGCCTTATTTTCTTTTAAATTTAGAAATGGATATGAATAGAAATAAATCCGGTTGCCATTAATTAATTCCTGGCGGTTACTATGAAAATGAATTGCCATATTAAAGCGTATATATATATATATATATAATCCGTATATCATATTGTTCATATTAAATTACTAAGTAGACACAAATAAAAAAATAATTTTATTTATCATACTTAATAAGACATCAAAAATTATAAATTAAGTGTTATATTAGTCGATAATCCAAAAAAAAACTTAATCATATTATGAAAAAGTTTCGTAAGTATAAATAATAATAACTCAATTTTTCGGGGTGTTACATTACCCGTGACCCGTGTTGTCCGTGACCCGTGTTGCCCGGGGGATTTGAGAGGGGCCGGGTAGGATTTTTCAAAAAAATACCCGTGCTAACCCGTCCCGTGTCGCCCGTGACCCGCGTTGCCCGTGACCCGCGATGCCCGTGACCCGTCCCGGGTTTTGCCCGTGACCCGTGTTGCCCGGGGGGTTTGAGAGGGGCCGGGTAGGATTTTTCAAAAAAATACCCGTGCTAACCCGTCCCGTGTCGCCCGTGACCCGCGATGCCCGTGACCCGTCCCGGGTTTTGCTCGTGCCCGCCCGCCCGTGCCGTTTGCAAAACACTATTCCAGCTGATAACCCGCAAAGATGTTAAAAAAAATTATATATAAATTTATTAACTCACACTTAAAGTTAGATTTTGTCAGCCGTGAATCATGAAAGTTCAAAGGGGTTCTTATTCATGAGGCAGAGATTTCAAGATAGCTATCATGCTAGTAGCCTAGTAGATTTAATCGTTTTTGTAATTTACTGTTCTTTATTTATTTATTTTTTCAATTTTTCACTTTTTCTTTTCTTGCTTTACATAACTAATATCTTGTAAGATATTTTATCCTAAAGAAAATTATCGGTCAGCCATAATTAACTGACCTAAAAAAATTAATATAATCGGAAGGATTGAGCAATTGATCGATAGAGTGGAAAAAAAGTGATGTGACTAACATGCTGTGATTTTGGTTTTTTGCTGTAATAAAGTTAATTTTTCACATGTCGTACCGCGATCAAAGTGTCAAGGGGTGGTCATGGCACGCGAATGATCACGCCACGCGAGTTATGCCGTACCCAAACGCGACTCTCGTGACTCAGGTGACCATTTAATCATAATTTAGTTTAGTTTATTCAAGATTCACCATTTGATCAAGATCTAACGTTCCTAATTACACGCGACTCTCGTAACTATGTGCTGTGTTATGATTAGATCTTTCGCGTGTCATGTAATTTTTTTAAAAATAATCACAGCACGTGAGTCACAACATGTATCCGACACGCATGCCGTAACGTTTCGTACCGTAACTCTGTGTCATTCTGTAACGGAGTCAGCTCCGCCGATTTATTATTATACATTATACAAATTGACAGATTCAGACAAATTTATTAAAGCAACAACCCACAGGCCACAGGGAGGGCCATACCGTTGACCAAAGTAAAAAAGTTGCCATTTGCCATTCAGAGGCATAAACGAACAGAGCTCCATGACTCCATTAAACATAACTGGATATGTCCTTTTATTGCCGCGTTAAGAGTCATGGAGGGTTCAAAGGAGACATCCTTTTCGCACAAAATGGACATTTATTACGTAATCGAGGGAGCAAATGCAACATGGAGAGCATTTATTTTGCGACAAGTAGCAATAACTACTCCTTAAAACAAATCCATTAAACCTCTCTAATTAAATAAAACTCAAATTAATCTTCATCGGTAGTCGATCCAACTAAAGCACAAAACCGCCATAAAGTATCCTCTTTTAAGAGCAAATTGCGCTGGAATTGCGATTCGGCGCGATAAAGGTTTATTTAGTTTATTTCTAGTTTCGAAGTTTAAAGTTGAACCCTTCAATTAACAAAAACCTCTTTGAAAAGTAAGACCAGCTTCCATCTCTTTCAGCCAAGTCTACGCGACGTACTTTACAAGGAGGAATGACGAGTTCAAACCGGATAACAGCGCCCCTCTTTTTCCATCTGAGAAAACTGTTTGCTTGAGGAGAAATACAAGGAGCAATTGTCTAGATTTTTGAGTTGAGGTATGTTTGTTAGTTTAAGGATTTCGAGTTGAGTATTCTTCTTTCTCTTTTTTGTCTGGAATTTGGATCCATGAGTGTAATTGTAGCCTTTTGTTTTCTGACTATTAGGGTTTTCTGGTTAAAATAACTCTCATGGGTTTAATTAGAATTTACTCAATTTTCAGGTTTAATGGGATTTTGTGGAGTTATGTTTCTCGACTTCAATTTCTTCCACCCACCTAACAAATAAAAGGAAAACAAAAGGGTAAATGCTTATTTAATTTCGAAAACATGAAAAAAGCTTCTTCTTTTTTGTCAGAATTTTTTGAATGAGAAAATTTCACCCAATAAACATTTTATTCTTCCAAATTTCCACAAAATTTTAACAATTATGAATGCTTTACCTTCGCAGAACATAAAAAGCTCTCTGAAAAATCAGAAGAAGCAATTGAAGAATGCTAAGAGTTGGCATAACAATTATTGGTGTAACTGGAGGTGTTGTAGTCGGGATTTCTATAGCCATTGGTGTGTTCTACCTCATAAGATACTACAAAAAGAGGCCCAATTTGAGGAGACGAATCAGTAACACCTCTACAACCCCCATCCGTGTGAACGGAGAGAATTCTGTGAGTGTGGATTCTAGTGTGGCGATTTCAGATGATTTGGAAATTGGGGATGAGAATCAGAACGAGAACCGGAAACAGTTTTGGGGTGGGAGAGGGAAGCAGAGGAGAGATGTCGGAAAGCCTCTCTCTGTTTCAGGAATCCCAAGATATCATTATAAGTAAGCTTAGCAATATTTCTTAATTAATTTTAGATAATAATGCAGGACATGTTGGTTGATCCAAATGCAAACACAACCCAACAAAGTTCCAATTTGTGAATCTCAACACAAGTCAGTTTTGCAATGAACTAAGTAATTTTTTTGGGAATATGTGGACTAGGATGAATGCAGAGTACAAAAAGCACAAAGAACATAATCACAATAAAGAAATAAATTTTTGGGTGGTTGTTGTTCCCTTTGAAATGTTAATGATGATGGTCAAGTTAGGCTTATTTATTTGGAGTTAGGCTAGAATGCTTTGTAAAGCACAAATTGTCCCATGCTTTACATTTAATCTCGATTTTAAGTCCAAACGGTCAATCCGTACTGTTCAGCATGATCTCATATGAAAATCCCTTTGGAGACCATTTTTTACATTTTTTTTCTTACTATTTTGTTTAATTATTCAATTTATTGTAATAAAGTTAACAATAATGGAGAAATTGCAATTCTTGGCTTATTTGTAGAAGTACAAAAATAAATCAGCACAAATGATTATGTTTATCTACTTAGGGATATCCAGAAAGCCACACAGAACTTCACGACCGTTTTGGGACAGGGTTCTTTTGGCCCAGTTTATAAAGCAGTGATGGTGACAGGAGAAGTAGTTGCCGTAAAAGTACTTGCGAGTGACTCGAAACAAGGCGAGAGAGAGTTCCAAACAGAGGTATGCTCCTACTTTTTCTGAGGGTTAACAAGCAGAAGCTTGGTACAGTTTTAGTGAAGTCCAGCACTTGTATAAACGAACTGCATCCTGTTTTCATTGTTCTTCTTTTGACTGTTCGTATTCTCTCAATTTGGGGGTAAACTGAATCTAGTTTTAGTTCAATTGCTCAATTGTGAATTAGTCAATCTACATACTTAGAGTAAGCTCTACCTGAGGTTTAATTTCACTATGAGAGTCCTAATTGTTTTGATTGAGCATTTGGAAGAGCCGGTACATGGTGTACCAGACCGATAATGGGTGCTTAGTAGTGTGACGGTATATTTCATCCATGATTATGCATGTTGAACTATCAAATATGTTGCTCCAGCTGCATCAAATGCTTTACAAAAGCCTTAGTAATATGGGTCCCTCACTACTGATTATTTCTTTATTAGACAAGCTGCTGATTTGTTTCTTTTATTTTAAATGGTTGCTTTCTTTTTATTTTATAGGTAGCATTGCTGAGTAGATTGCATCATAGGAATCTTGTGAATTTAGTGGGGTATTGTGTAGATAAAGGGCAGCGGATACTTATTTACGAGTTTATGAGCAATGGCAGTTTGGCAAGCCACTTATACAGTAAGTTAATCATCTTATACCGGTTATTTCCTGTATTACAGTGGTGCTGTCTTCTTGTCCTCTTAGTGTTAAATTTTTTCTTTATGCATTGACGAAGCCTCAATTGTAGCATGGCATCTGTTTCTGGCAAACATTTTAAACAACTACAAGAATTATCATAATACCAGCTAAATATCATTTTTAATGTATTGTTGGTTTTGCTTTTCAGGTGAAAATAATCAGAAAATTTTGAGCTGGGAGCAAAGGCTGCAAATAGCCAATGATATTTCTCATGGTATTGAATACCTTCATGAAGGGGTATGGCATACCAGTTTTGGTTTCATTAAAAATAATGATGATATTTTCAAACATAAGACTGCCTTTCAAATATTTTGGAAAAGCTACTCAAATTACTGTTTCATTTGAGTAGAATAGTTGTGCACCATCTTTTCAAAGTTTTTTTTTTCTTTTTTACAATTTTTGAAAACCTAAAGGAGCTTTTCATAATGTTGAGAACATCAGTGGGGCGGGGGAGGGGGGGGGGGGGGGGGGGGGTGCACACGCAAGTACATGTGCGTGTGTGTTTACTTTATTTATATCAGATCTGTTGGCTATCCTTAGTTATAAACCTTAACTTATTTTTGTAGGCAGTGCCACCCGTCATTCACAGAGATTTAAAATCTGCTAATATCCTCTTGGACAGATCTATGAGGGCTAAGGTATTACAGCTTGATATTTAATCAACATTTATATATGAACATAAATGAGAAAATTTAAGTCTAAATTTTAATAGATACACTGCCCCTTGCCAGTAAGCATTAATGTACCAAGCCAATTTAACCAAAGAGTGTCCTTTTTGTTTTTTCTTTCATTGCTGAACTAAAGTTTAATTTGGTCAAACACCTC
This sequence comes from Carex kokanica, assembly GCA_025461125.1. Lineage (NCBI taxonomy): Eukaryota > Viridiplantae > Streptophyta > Magnoliopsida > Poales > Cyperaceae > Carex > Carex kokanica. The sequence goes on along the minus strand of JAJGRX010001058.1, from coordinate 666,626 downwards.
AAAACCAAAGTTGAGAAAGAAAAGCCTGGCAAGAACAATTTTTAACTTTTCTCATTGAAGGTTGCTGATTTTGGGCTATCCAAAGAAGAAGTATTCGACGGGCGAAAATCAGGCTTGAAAGGCACATATGGTTACATGGATCCAGATTATATGTCTACAAATAAGTTCACGAAAAAGAGCGATATATATAGTTTTGGGATTATATTGTTTGAGCTTATAACTGTGATTAATCCTCAGCTGGGTCTACTTGACTATATTAATGTTGTAAGTTCCCTTATTGTTGTTCATTATTTTCTTAAGATATTTTGAGTGGATTACATCAAAATTAATTCACAAGATACCAAAAGGACTGTTATGCAATCCAATGTAATTCTGGGAGTAATAATATACCATTGACTTCAAAATCCAAAAGGACAAAATGATGAGAAATAGTATTGAAACCGTTAAGAAACAATATTTTGGCACCATGATTGAAAATTAATTACGGAATTGGTTTTCGACTTAATTTTGAATATCAAGTCATTTTATAATTGTTATCATTATCATTATCTGAATTAGTTGGAAAAATTGCAACGATGCACTTTCATTAAATAAATGAAAAACATACGAGATAGGAGGAAAAAGAAAAGATTGGAAATACAGGCACTGAATTAAAATAAATAAAAACATTATGTTTAAATTGAGAAGAAAAGAAAAAATTGTCTAGTTGCATACTGACTATGGTTCAGGTGGGGGCGGATCTAGGATAGGAAGTAGGATGAGGTATAATTGTATGATTAATTTGAATATTAACTATATTTAAAAAAAAAATCTGAGAAAAGTATAGAAAAAGAAGCATATTTTGGGAAAATTCTCAGGGTGAGGCATAATTTCATATTTTTGGATCTTAAGTATATTTGTATAATTATATTCTCTCTTAAATCAGATGTTTTCTAAAATGTTTCTGTATAAGGCTTCTTTAGGTGGAGACGGGAAACCTGACTGGAGTGAAATACTTGATCAAAATCTCTTAGGTGAAAGCAATCCCGAAGAGGTACGGCAGCTTGCTGATGTGGCACATCGATGCTTGCACAAGCTGCCTAAAAGGCGTCCCTCCATTTCTGACATCACCCAGGCTATTTCCAGAATAAGACAAAGGCGGTTAAGAAAAGATGCTAGTACTTTTTCGAGATCTGATACTTCAGGGGTTTTGCGGGCAATTGAGTTGCAGCAAGCGGAGCTCTCAAATATCACAAGCATGAAGGAGATGCATGGAACTGCATTAGGAGCTTAAATGAATTGTAAATAAGATCGTCTTTTTTTTTTTTCTTTTTTCTTTTTGTAGATGGTCTGGTGTAAGCTTGGATCATGAATATATGTATATTTCGAGCTCAAAATCTATTTAATCTGAGTTAGCCTGATGTATTTGTCGGATTAGGTGCTCCACGTGGAAAATTGATTTTGTTTCCGATATACTGGTGTTGGTTTTACAAACTTTTGATTTTGTGTTGTGTTTCGTATTATTTATGTAAATATTTAGATTGTGGTGTGCAACCATGTAAAAAGCGTAGAAATACGAAGTTCTAACTGTATAAGATATCTAATAACATTATATTTGTAATTGTCATTGGTTCTTTATTATTCTGACACAAACCTGATTTTCAGTTTTTCTTTCTGATATTGAACTCATTGCTCGGGGGATCCATGAAGAGTTGAAAACCTCAATCGAACCGTTTAATCTAAATCAGGTGGCTGTTTAAGGCTTGATCGAAGTGTCTGGGGATTCGGTTTCAAGAGTAGGAAACTTACAAATTTTTGACAGATTTGAATTGTTTATTTGAGATTAGATAGTTCGGATCGAACCTGAGATTTTACTATTGAAATTGAACAAATGACAGGTAAAGATAGTTATATAGTCTAATTTCTATTTAGATTGTTTGATCTGAAATAAATAACGCAAATTTACAAGGATCAATGGACCATCCGATGAGATTCATGGGCCTTGGTTTCTACCCGTTATTCACGGGAACACTAACCTAAATTTTGTTTTATTTATTTTTGTAATTACTCTTCTAGTCTTCTGTTATCTTTGGGAAAGTAATAACTGCAGTAATAGTAAAATTTCTTGGGAAACCGTCAAATTTGTCAGTTTGACCTCAAGTAAAAAATTTGATATTTTTTTATTTAAATAACATTCAATCATTTAGCTTGCATAATGCATGTAGTCTTGTAACAAGATTATAATAAAAGATTAATTCAGAAAGACTTGAAATATATAATTCGATATAATAATGATAAAATATGGAAATAGTATATTTATTATTATAAAATAATCAATATACTATAATATTTATATTTTTACAAAATAAACAAAGATTCATATTGTTCATGAATAATTTGAAATAAATAGCAAGTTGTTCGTACAATTTGTCAAATTTGAGAAAAATTCAGAGAGATGTTTGAAAAAAAAGTCTCAATATACAAACTGATTAATTACGATTGGAGAATTGGATCCAAATCTCAATATATACGAACTGAATTAAAATTGGAGAACTGAAGGATGAAACAAAGCAGTGCATATAGACTAGCTAGTAATAAAATAAAGGTTTAATTAGTCACATACTTGTCAAAACTTTGAAATATTTCATTTTCCTCGTTAAAACTAGAGTTAATTGCCGGATACCATCCAAGCTTTCAAAATTGTCAATATATATAGGCCCATCAAAACATCAAAACAACTTATTTTTCCATTAAACTAAATATTCTTTCTTCTATCCCTTTTCTTCATTTCATATATATAACAGGTTTTAAAATCTGCCACAAACAGTGTAGCTAGATCCTGTTTGATAATGCAATAAAAGAGTGATAATATATCTTATCTGTTTTACTTTATTTATGTGACTTTCTACGAAGATATCTTGATCATGTTTGGTAATGCAATAATAAAATGAAGAGAAAATTAATAGTATAACTCCTAATCATAAAAAAAGCGATGATATTTCTTATCTTTTTACTCTATTTTTGTAACTTTCTGGAAAGATAAATAAATCATGTTTGGTAAGTGATAACAAAAATGAAGAGACAAAGAGATAACTCTTATCTCATAAAAAGAATGATGATATTTTTTTTGTTCTTGTACATTCTTTTTTCTTTCAAACATGGAGTCTTTGTATGATCCTTAATTAATAATATTTCTTATAGTGTTTCTCTCACCATAATAGTCAATGATTTTTCATATCTGAAATTTGAACAATTTATCTGATAAATGACAAAATGGTTAAAAATACAATAATATATGAAATACATCTCTATTCTTATATTAAGCACGTAGATGTCATGATCTGCTAACGATTGTGATTAAAAGATGAGATTTTAGATTGAATATCAGCTCTCCAATCAAATAGTCTGCCTTATTTTAATTTGAGTGAGGCTATGGTGCTATGCATAGCACGGATGGCTAGTGTACTACGGCTCAATATGGTACTTTTTAAAATCCTAACCGTCGATCCGACCGTTCAATGTGATAACCATATGAATATGTACTTGCAAACTAAATTTTATATTTTTTCGAATTTTTTTACTATTTTTTCAGATAGGTAGAATTTTGATGGTCCAGAATTTTCAAAAAACACTGATTTTTCTACCTATCTAAAAAAATAGTAAAAAAATTCAAAAAAATATAAAATTTAGTTTGCAAGTACATATTCATATGGATATCACATTGAACGGTCGGATCGACCGTTAGGATTTTAAAAAGTACCATATTGAGCCGTAGTACACTAGCCATTGGTGCTATGCATAGCACCATAGCCTCACTCTTTTAATTTTATGCATCTTTTTTTTTATGTTTTTTTTATGTGTAGAAGTCTAAATTTATTTAGACACATACTCCCCACACTAATTTGATTGTCAAATACTTGATTTTTCAGATTAGTCATGATTTTCCTTTTTTAAATGTCATTTAAGAATTTTTGGATTGATTGATAATTAATTGGTTATTTATATGAACTTAGTAGGTTCTATAAAAAGTATAAAATCTATTTTAAACAACCTTTCAATTTTTGGATTGCAGAATTTAAACGGCCTTTCAATAAAATGTAATAATTGATTGATAATTTTTGGATTGCAGAATTTAAACAACCGTTCAATTTTGATCTGACGCTCAGTAATAAATGTCTTTAGACACATTTTATTGTGTATCATTTATAAATCACAGAAGGATACTATCGATTTTAAAAAAAATATTGTTGTATCTTCGTACGTATAGAATTTACCTTGGAAATATATAATAATTCTAACCTATTTAAAACTACGAAAAAGACACGATGCATGATTTTTTTAATATCAAATTTATATGAATGCATGATGTCTAAAAGATATTTTTTTAAACGTTTGGTAGACCTATAATAATTTCATAAGTTCTTTTTTAATATTCGTAGCATCTAAAATAACTAATTAACAAATTTAGTTTATCAGATGTTAATTTTTAAGCTAGAATACTAAAGTAAAATATTTTCACGAATCTAAATACTTAATATAAGAGAAATGCCATTTTGTATGAGAATTTTTTTTATTATCTTATAATATAATATGTTTCCGTTAAACTCACGGGTTCAATACTAGTAACATATTATATATCTCCAAGTTGCAATTAATATCATTGCCAAATTAATTTACAAAATTAAAAATAACTAATTTAATTTTAAATTCACAATAGTAAATATTGGATTTAATGCTCATTAATTAGTTTCTATATATGTCAAAGAAAGCATCATAATATTACCGTTATATATTAAGTAATGCAGATCTTCTAAAGTGCCATACCAACAGATTTATTCAGATAACTATTCCTTGAATTGCCTGTATGCACCAGCTGTTAAAAGAAAGAAAAAGAAAATGAAGGAAATCAGCACTGACAGATTGAACCCAACTAACAAGCTGTCAAGTCATTTTGTTCATTAGCAATTACTTCAACACACAAGAACACAAAATAGAGAACAGCACACAACTGATACATGAGACCTCGACATGTACGGACGACGCCTCCTAAGACAACCATACTGATAGACACCCCCAAACTTCATCCCCATAAAACCCCCCTCTCCCTTTAATTCCTCCAACCGCCGACCCAAAAACATCAAACCCTAAAATCTACTCTCCCAGAATTCAGATCAAGTACCACACAACTCTAACACATAGCATACGAGCATGCATGCATTTGCAATTTGCATGCTTGTAGCTTCTCCCTGATTACTTGAACTCATAGTTAGGACTATCATGATGGTTATCAAGGTTGCTCATAAGTGGCAGGGTATGTGGAGTGCTTGGACCGCCGGTCCCACGGTCACCATTTTCATGCGCTCCCTGCCCTCTGTAGTACCCGTCAGGCATCCCATTTTCTCCAAAAAACACATACTGATGATGCGGTGGTGGTACCTGAGTTGCCCCCGGGTGCGCATGCTGCTGCATGACATGTGCCATCATTGGACTAGTGGCCATCTGATGTCTGTGTTTCACCAGAGTGAGCGGTTCACCACGGATCGACCCGCGCTGGTCCCCTTCAAACTCACGGTACCTTGACAGGTACACCGAAAGCGGCTCGATGTAATCATCGAAGCCGAGCTTGCTCATGGCCCAGAGCACGTCTTCAGCCGTGATGGTTTTGCGTTGCTCTCTTTGGCACCTGTCGTTGGCCTCGCCAGTGACAAAGCTGATGTACTCCGATACGCACTCCTGAATGGTCTCCTTTGCATCGTCAGATATCTTGGCATGAGGAGGGAGCACACGCCGCATGATCCGAATCACATTGGCTATCGGCATGAACCGGTCTTGCTCCCGGATCCCTCCCTGGGCTTGGCCTTGGGCTTCAGTCGGCATGGCCTGATCACGCTCCGACGGGTTCGAGCAGTTCATACCAGCTTGATGTGACTCTGGTCGAAACGGTGGTAATGGTATGGAGCCTGTAATGTGTTAATTATATATGGTAGTTTAAAAAGAATTGTTCTTTTAGTGGAAAATAAATGCAAATTTATGTTGACGCACTGAGGAGAGGGGGGAGAGGCGTTGTATATAGAGAGAACAAAACCAGTTAAATGCACCGTCGTGTTTTCGCGTCCATGAGGGACACGTGGCGCAATCTCCTGGAGGCCACCTACTGGCAGTGGGCAGTAACTGGCTTGAAACTTGGCACCAAGTTATTCACGGTCAAACCATGATGAAGGATTATTTGTGGCGCTTGGTAGGTAAACAAGCGTGTACCTCAAAACTTTGTTTTCAAAAATATTAAAGCATATAATTTAATCTAATACCGAACGATTTTAATTTTCGATTTGTTGCTTACATTGACAGGAGTTATAACTTTGCTAATATATCATACATATAGTTAAATTACAAAAAAAAATTATGAATTTTAAAATATATACGAAAAGATGAAATGCATTTAGAAATATGGAACCTGCAGAAAATGAAGACTATATATATGTAGAGAAATCACATGTAATGCGCATGCAAGTAATGATTACAATTTTGAAATGCAATTAAACAAAGGGTAGTATTGAATTGGAAATTTGCTGTGTTTATCATAGATTTATAAAATGGATAGTTGAGTTCAAATCCGCCGCCACAGTTACGATTATAAATTTATTATGCTTTATAAATCATCTGATTCAATTGGCTCCGATATCAAAAAGGGAAAATGCTCATAAAAAAATATAACCGCGTTCGATTTAAATCGAACAATTCAAATGACATGTCGTAAATTAAATTCCTTCTATCAGAACTATGTCAGCGAATTTTAACTCATGGATATTCTCTGATAAAAATTACATGATGAACATAATATAAAGAGAACTAAAATCAGAGACATGCATACAAGATAGCTCAAGGTTATTGCATGCAAGCTTAGAAAGAACTATTTGAGTGCAATTCAAGAGTGAAGAACGAAGTATATGTGAGAATTTTAGAATAGAGAGGTTCTAAGTTTACCAAGTTTCATTCGGGGGATTCCTTGCATTTCTTTCAATCTCGTCTCTGACACCGGGTCCCGCTCGATCTCTCTCCTCGCACTGACTCTATCTCTCTCAAAATCCCCCTTTAAATTCGACTTAATTGACCTCTAAAGATTCAAGATCAAGATTGAAGAAGAAATGGTTTTATTGCTTTTACTCAAACTTTACATGTACAGCTTGTAGTCTATTTGTAAGAGAATGTAACAGTGTGTCAGTGTCTGATCTAACTAACTACGACTTGATCCATTCAGTTACAATTCTGTTACAACACAATTAACCAGTGACAAAAACTGGAGATGTCCAGTTATTCCTTGACATGACCATTATTTATGTTCCAGAAAAGCTTGATCTAGTCCCTTACTATTTTCCTAATATTATCATTCAATCGAGTCCTTCAAATAATGATAATTCAACTACCTCAATAAACTTTTGTGTATTCATTGAATAAAATTAGCTAATAGCAACTCTGTAGGAGAAGCATTGTGGAACTTACTCTCTATTTCTATATAAATTTCATTATTATTCGCTACAAAAATTGTTGAATTCGTATTAAAAATTTCAGCGACTTATTGAACTGCCAAAAGTCCATAAGCTTGATTAGATAATATGCAATGGTAGGTATTTTGATTCAATAAAAAAGTTTGGGATTTCATCGAATTAAATGGAATATGTAGTTGAAGGACTAATATCAAACTTTTTTTTTTTTTTATGGGGCTGTAGATGTGAGATTAAGAGTATAAAGATATATCCTCTTATCCTTCCAATTTATTCTACAAGCACAATCTATATCTTTTTATTTTGTTATTATCAACTCGTTTATTATTTATGTTTCAGCAAGCTCTCATACTTAATAGTGAACAACATATTCATTATTATTAAACATGACTGCTATTTTCATTAGTATCTTTAAGAATTTTTTTTTTAAAATGTCATTTTTTTTTCCAATCCAAACTCTCAAACAAACAAAAAAATTCTTAAAAGAATATCATTCTGAGTCTCCGAATTTTATCCCACATTTGTATTTCAACTTCTCCAACTTTCAACTATATTGTTTCAAATTTTGGAAATATAACAATTTGGATAATTAGATTTGCAAAAGCAAACTACAAAAATCAAGTTTGGAAAACGTGGATAGCAATAATTTTGATTACAAAATTAGAAATAAATTAAGGCTTACTATTTGGTTTTGAAAACTTCAAACTATTATATTTTTTGCTTTTGAAAATATTAGAATTTTGCCATATTGTTTATGGAAATTTCTATAATCTTTATTATGAAAATTTGAAATCTGGACTAGGAAACTGTAAAAAAAATTGGATGTAAAATTTTGAAATTGTTTGAATAATGCATATGGATTTGAAAAAATGTAAAAGGTGGTCTTTGAGCAGCTATCTCTCAATTCGAGAGATCCATTCAATTTGTGTGTATATAATTTATCTTAGATATGCAAAACTTTCAAATTAAAAAAAAAAATCTATTGTGATCGGAGAATCTTGGTCGCCGAAAGAAGGCCTCTGAATAGATATTTTGGAAAAAGAAAATATCAACCATCGGATTTGACGGACGGTACAGATCTCCTGTGATGGAATTATTTATAGCAGGAGAGGATAAAAATGTTGTATTTTCAGGAGAAACCGAGAAAGTAACGAATTGGCGAAATGCAGGGACGGAATAAAAAAAGTTGAGATTGAAAGTCGATAAATAAGTATTTAATATTTTCATTTTATAAGAGAAATAATAGTATAATTTTTTCATAAAAAACAAAATATTTTTTTTTTTCAATTTGTAGACCATTTCTTTTACCTACTTCTGTCCCAACCGAAATGGCATAGTGGTCCAACTATTTAATCGATTGGTGGTGTTTGGTTGTGGACTAAAGCTAAGGAGCTCTAAATTGATTATTCTAACTTAGTCTGGTTTAAATTATTCATGTTTGGTTGAGATCTAAAGTTAAATCCTGACTTAAGGTATTCCTTGTTTGGTAAGAATTGATGGAGGGCTAAAGTTTTGGAAGCCTAAGTTAGTTAATTATTAATATTAATATATTAATTATAATATATTATAGTATTATAATAATTATTTAATATATTAACAAGATATTAATTATAATTATATATTAATAATAAGATACTAATTATGTAATATTAATATATTAATAATAACTATAATATATTATAATATTATAATAATAATTATTTAATATATTAACGATATAAGATATTAATTATATAATTATATATTAATAATTATTATTAATAATAGGATACTAATTATGTAATATTAATATATTAATAGAGGAGGGATGGGATTGCACCGTTTTTTGTGACATCGAATTACATCATCAATTTTCAAAGTTTTCAAAGTCCAAACAATCGATCCAAACCGTTCAATATGATGGATATATTAAAATGTGCTTGCAGATCAAATTTTACATTTTTTGAATTTTTTACTATTTATTAAGTACTTTACAAAATCGTTGTTTTCAGACCATTGAATATTTGTACCAATCTTAATAAATAGTAAAAAAATTCAAAAAATGTAAAATTTGATCTGCAAGCACATTTTAATATATTCATCATATTGAATGGTTTGGATCGACTGTTTGGACTTTGAAAATGGACGATGTCATTCGATGTCACCAAAAAACGGTGTAATCCGATCCCTCCTCATATTAATAATAACTATAATAATTATATAATTAATATCTTATATTGTTAATTATATAATTATTTTTAATAATAATTATTAAGAATAAGATACTAATTATATAATATTAATATATTAATAATAACTATAACATATTATAATATTATTATAAAATTTATTTAATATATTAACAATATAAATATTAATTATATAAGTATGTATTAATAATAATTAGTAAGAATAAGATACTAATTATATAATATTAATATATTAATAATAACTTATAATATATTATAATATTATTATAATAATTATTTAATATATTAACAATATAAAATATTAATTATATAATGAGGAGGGATCCAATTACATCTTTTTTGGTGACACATCATGACACTGTTTTTCATATAGGTCAATTTTGCAATTTCAAAATCCAAACAGTCAATCCGAACCGTTCAACATGATCACCATATTAAAATGTCCTTGGAGATCAAATTTTACATTTTTTTGAATTTTTTTACTATACAAAATCGCTGTTTTTCAATGGTCTGAAAACAACGATTTTTGTAACCATCTTAATAAATAGCAAAAAAATTCAAAAAAATGTAAAATTTGATTTCCAAGCACATTTTAATATATCCATCATGTTGAACAGTTTGAATCGACTATTTGGACTTTGAAAATGGTAGATGTCAAAGTGTGTCACCAAAAAAGGTGTAATCGTATCCCTCCTCTTATATAATTACATACTAATAATAATTAATAATATACTAATTATATACTAATAATATATTATTATAATCATTTGAGTTAGGCCATGACATGCAATAAAATTAAACCACCATGTGAAATGGTTTAATTTAAGCTGGCCTAAAGATCATCTTATTCCATCTTAGTTCGGCTCAATTAATACTTGTTTGATGGAATAACAAGAACTAAACTCCTTATTCCACCTTTAGGCCACAACCAAACATGAGTCGAGAACTTCAACACATAGAGAGAGATCCCAAGGAGAAACTCGGAGAAAAATCACATGGATACTCGGACACGCCTCGTGTCGGATCCGAACTAAGAATTAATAGGCCGTCTCGGTTTTATTAATGGATTGTAATTGCAACTTTTGTCTAGGGACGTTATGTATCTATTAAATTGGGCCAAATCCTTTTTAAGCCCGCATTCCCCTGAGGCCGGTGAATATCTGCTTCGACTCATTTAACTCGCAATCGGACGGTGATTTCGAGTTCCAATCATCTAAAGTAACTCAAATATTGAGTTTAAATTTGACCGTTCGTTCCGTTTTAAATTCTGATCAGACGGTCCGAATTCAAACTTGAAACTTGAGTTATCTTAGGGACCAAACCCATGAATCTCGCCTTGATGACCCAACCTAATTGAAGTGCCTACTTTAAACATTTTTTACATTACTGACAAATTGATGCTTCAAAAGGAAGCAGACACATCCTCAACAAGCACAACTGAACGAACAAGGTTGGTATTTCTACTATTTAATAGATCTCTCTTTTCATGACAAGGTAACCTCTAGCATTAATTTTAACATGTGCCTTTCATACAGTTACATGCTCTACAAAAAAGTGTAGCTGATTTGGTGGTTGAGGAACTAAAACTAAAAAAAAAAAATCAATTAAAATAGATTAATTAAGGAGTTCAAATTTAGCCATCACTTTTCTGTAGTTTCATGTAGTACAACTTACTACAACAACTTCATATTTAATTGCACTTGTATAGGGAACTTTTATATGTTAATTTCAATTATTCCTTTGTATGAAAATACTCCATATATTGTAGAATACTATAATTAATAGAGGTATATAGTACTTCGGATTACTAGAATTTACCACCCGTGCTGTTGTTGGTTTTCATTGTGTAAGAAGATTGCAGATTATATCTCCTCATTTGTGGTGTGGAGCATAGTGCATTATATTTCTAAATGATTGTAGGTTATGTTGGACTGAAAAAGGTGATTTAGAGGGGGGGGGGGGGGGGGGGGGGGGGGGGGGGGGGGTTGTTAAATATGTTTACTAGTTCAAATTTGCTTTATTTTGTTTTGTTTTTCAAAGGACCAACCTTTAAGTTTAAATTTGCTTTTTCTTTTTTTTCTTTTAGGGACCAACCTTTAAGTTTAAATTTGCTTTCTTTTTTTTTTAATTGAAAAAATCGTTGATTTTTCATTTTTTTTCTTTATTCAAAGAGAATGTATATTATTTTCCTGTCTTGTTAAAATTTATACAACTATTTTACTTCGGTTAATGATGAAGAATATACTTTTAAGTTTAAAAGCCTTTGAAAAAATTAATAATATTTTCAATCATTTAATTTGAATGAGGAAAAAATCAGTTCCATTAGCTTGTATCTTTTGCATAATTTATTATTTAATATTTGCGTATTTATTTTTTATTTGCTTGGTCAAAAGAGATCGTTAACTTGACACTTATTTAAAGTTCTTAGCTTGTTTTTTAAGGTACTGAATAATCATTGACCTCCATATTTAATGTGTTTGGTTGAAAACCAGAAAAACAAACATGCGTAGGGTACAACATTCTACCCACCCTGATGCTGATATATAGACTTTTCAAAGGCTGATATATTTCATGTGATTTTGACTTTTGACGTCATACCGGTTAATTTGACTTTATGTTACAAGTTTCTTTTCTTTTTAAATTATAAAATTTATTGTTTTTTCTTTTTAAATTATAAAATTTATTGTTTTTTCTTTTTAACACATGGTTCCAAACAGTTAAAATATTAAATTTTAAAGTATAAAACTCAGATTAAATGCACGGAAATTTGAACGAACACGTACTAATGCACCACCGTCTAAATAAATCCAGCTGTTTTTGATTAATTTTTTTTAATTTTTTTATAAAAATTTACATAGTAACCAAGTGTAATTATTGTAAGAGTTAAACATATGCGAAAAAAATTCTTAAAAAAAGATTAACACAAAAAATGCATGAAACGCATGCGTTTTAATGATGGTTATATAACTATTAAAAATTTATAGATAAAAGATTAACATCAAATATTTAAAAAACCGCGTTAGCCAAAAAGACAAAAAAAAAAAAAAAACAGCTCATTGTGTAGTGTGTACAGAAGACATCGTTCTTTTGTTATATTAAAGTTATGAACCTTGTGACAGTACTCTTTTGAGGATCCCTAGCAAACTATTTCGTGCTAACTTCACATTTACTGATTTAGTGTAAAGGTATCAATGAGCATAGTGATAAATGAATAGTTCGGATTTGGTTCGGCGGGATTAAAAATTCGTGATTAGGATATAATTTGAGTATAATTCGAGTATAATTCGGAAATGATTCGGTATAACAAGGAAGCAAAAAAAAAAGAAATTAAAAAAATTAATTTTTTTTTGCATTTTTTCCATGTTTTTCTCGCGAATAATTCGTGATTCATGTTTTATTCACGAATAAAACGTGTTATACGTTTTTTTGTGTTTTATTCGGAATTTGGTTTGAAAATGTCAAAAAAACAAATAAAACACAAATTATTTGCAAATTTATCGCGTATATTGTTACTAGACAATGAGTCAAATTTAAATCGTTTTTTTTTGTATTTCAAAAGCCCGTAGGCAAAATGTAAATCGTTTTCCATCGAACGGTTTGGAGTCATAGCAAGATCATGCAATAATGATAAATTGATGATTAAACCGATAACATTATCCTAATGGCTATCTATCGTACGATTGATTTAATTCCTATTCGACCCGTTTCACAAGGAAAAACATAACTGGTATCTCATACTCTCATTGGAGCAACCACTTGCTCGCCGCTTTTCAAGGTACCCTGGGAAACCATCATAGTAGCTCGGGTGTCGGCTTCTTCCGACATTTTTATTAATATCCCAAGTTAAATAGAAATTAATAAATATACCGAATTTAGCTGGATTTTAATAAAAATGTCCAAACCAGCTATTTAATAGCCGGTCCTCAAATCTTTTTTTTTTAAAACACTATGAAAAGCAAAATACTTAAATCTAACACTAAAAATTCGAACTTTTTTTTTAAATATTTGTTAGTTAGATTACCTTTTTTTATGTACAATTAGCATATTTATACTAAAATACGCTAAATTACTTGAAATTATGTTAAATTACGTTGAATTACACTAAATTTTCTCAAATTACGCTAAACTACGCAAAATTACGCTAAATTAGGCCGATTTTGTGCCATCTTTCATAAATCATAAAAATAGTAAAAAAATTCCAAAAATAGTAAAAGTTGGTATTCTATAAGTTCATTATATAACTAATTTACTGAGCTACTTAGATTGAATAATAGAAATGAAAATCTTAATCAGAAACTTCAACTCACGTTTTGAGGCTCTTTCTTTTGTTTTTTTGGCAATTCTGAATTCTAAAAAATGGTAAAGCAGTCACTGACGCATGCATATTTTTGTAAGCTTTCTGAAAAGTGGTCATTTGTTGAAATCGGACACTCGAGCGTCGTTTTATGACCGTTTGAAGTTTCGTCGTCGTTTTTCGTCTTCTCAGTGAAGACATCTCTATTCATATGTTATTCAGCGTAATTTAACGTAATTTAGTGTAATTTAGCGTATTTTAGTATGAATATGCTAATTATACATCAAAAGAAGTAATCTAACTAACAAATATTTAAAAAAAATTCAAATTTTTAGTGTTAGATTTCAGCATCTTGTTCTTTATAGTGTCTCTAAAAATAAAAAAATTTGAGAACCGGCCATTAAATGACTGGTTTGGATATTTTTATTAAAATTCAGCCAAAATAGATATATTTATTAATTTCTATTCAACTTTGGATATTAATAAAAATGTCGTCTTCTTTCACTTTTTTTTTTTTTTTTTAATAGTACATTTAACTTTTCAAACTAATATAGCGAACTTTAAAACCGGATCGTGACAGTTGGGCACATTTTTTTTTGTTTTGCTCGATCCGGATCTCCCAGAGTAATCCAAATTTTGGGTTTGTATTCGGACCGTCTGATCAGATCTAGAAATAATCCTGCCTGAAATAGCATGTACGGTGCCTTTTAATATTCGTTCCAAAACATATCAAACAAGAGTAGAACTAGGGTGTGATGTACTCATCAAACTCTTTAGTGAGCACAACTCTACATAAACTATCGGATTCATTCAAACGAGATGAATTCAATTGTTGAAACCGATGTACTTTTCGAGTGATGCGTGTACATGCAAAATTTTGAATTTTTTGAATTTATTTAGTCTCAAGTCAAGTGATCAAAATTGATGAAAAATGAATGATCCAAAATAAAGTTGTTTTAATGCATTCAAAAAATTCTCAATTTTGACCACTTGACTTGAGACTAAATGAATTCAAAAAATTCAAAATTTTGCATGTACGCGCATCACTCGTAAAGTACATCGGTTTCAACAGTTGGATTCATCTCGTTTGAAGTGAATCAGATAGTTTATGTAGAGTTATGCTCACCAAAGAGTTTGGTGAGCACATCACACCCTAGTTCTACTCTATCAAACAATCCAAATTCAAATTCAAAATTTGAGTTACTTTAGGGGATATTGAATTCTGGTTGTCACTCGGTCAAGCGTGGGAGCCGGACTTTATGACTATAAAAATCAATCATATAAAATTTTCATGTTGTAAATGAGATTAATTATACATAATCAGTAGTGTTTTACTCTAAAATATATAGAAAATTGTATAAAAGTGTAAATTTTTTGAAAAAAAATATGAATATCAATTGATCCCATTCTCTTTTATTAGGTCCGCCTCTTACTCAGTGACTATCATCTTCAATAATTAAATTTCAAAATTTTGATTAATTAATTTTAAGAAGCAAAATCTTTTTTGGATAAAAACTAACGGAAATTTTCTTAATTCGTACGATTTTCTATAAAATTCTAAAATTTATATTTATTTTTATAATTTTTTTAAATAAGAAATGAAAATAATGAAAATATTATATGCTTGAAAGACATTATTGTATTCTAGGCCTTTGAAAAATGACGAATCATTGTATTAGCATAGAATAATGACAATAACATGGTTGATGTTGCCGTGCGCAATGACATTAGCCATTAGGACTGGTTAGGTTTCGCAAGATGACAATTCACATGCCTAAATAAGCGTTGGAACGTGGGTTAACAAGGTACAATCTATGAAAAGTACAACAATAAGAAAAAGATTAATCCGAAGATTTCAAAGAAAGAAAGAGTGTTCTTTTATCCGGGCACGAATTTTAAAGAGGACTCCTACGTCTTCAATAGGCATTGGATTGAGTTAGATTTGATCGAAAGTAAATCTGAATTGTAAAATTGTGGACTCCATTTTATAATACTTGAGATGATGCTTGTTTGTTCTTTAGTTTACTAATTTTTTTTTTTGTGAGCTTAATTCTAAAATCTATCAGAATGACTACACACAAGATATTTAAAACCGTTGAAAACCGATCTACTTCAAAAGAGAAAATTCTCTCAAAAAATGACTTCAAAAAGAGAAAATCAATCTAATACGTTTACATATCAAATATTTAGATTTTTGACTCATTTATTATAAAGTCTAAGCAGTAAAAAAAGTGTAAACTAATTTTAATGTATTTATTTTTTATTATTTTTTAACCGCTTAGCTTTATACTAAATTAATTCAAAAAAAATTTAAAATTTAACATGTTAATGCATACTCCAACGGTTTGGATTTACTCTTAAAGAAATTTCCGAACACAATTTCCAAATTAAGTCAATATATTCTAATAACTACTTTGATAAATAAGGTGACAGATTTTGTCATCATTCATAAATAAGAACAAATTTAAATTATACTGGGTTAAAAAATTTGCGCCAACCTTTATCTATAAAACCATCAAACCCATTTACCTTATTATTACAACAAATGTGCCCCAATACAATTTCAGAATTGCAGAGATGCTCTGCCATCCCTATCGCTATCACTCACTTTGTCTCTTTCCTGGCTGTTGCAACCAAGTTGCTAGTCTAGTTCTAATCTTCCTCTCAACAATAAATTAACAATATTTGCTCCATAGCTCGCTCAGGCAGTTCAGATCCACTGTCGCCTCTCTTTTCGCTCAAATACTAGGTTATATGGAATCCAGTGGAAAATTTCCAACAATCAATTGAATCAAAATAATGGGTCCAGAATTTAGTTTCCTAAAGAGGGTTCGCCGGATCGAGCCGAGAAATTTCACCGTCGGTTTATTGCTCGGATGTTTTGTCGTGGCGTTTGCGTATTTCTTCACGACAAAGTTTGATAGCTTCCATTTCTATGTAGGTTAGTTCACAATTTCTACTGTGATTTGCTCCAATTTTGCCACTCTCGTTTCTTAGAATTTTTTTTTTTTTTTTTTTTCCTGTTCTTCTTTTTGTTCGTTTGTTTCTCTTGTGCTTGTGATTGGTGTTTCTCTCTTCAATTGGTACAATTGTGAAGCATTTCTTTTAATTTGGATTTGGTACACTGACCACACTCTTAAATATATTTTGTTTCTTATTCGAACTCTCTCTTTATTGTTTTTCTCAGTACACTCTGCATCAACTAAGATTGTGGCTACTCCAAGCGGAGACATGTTGCCAACAATGGTGAGCTCAGATCAAGTAGGTATGTATAAGATACCAAAACAAAAAATCTATAATTACCAGAGTAAGGTACAGAGGGTACAAGTCCTAATTGTGACATTGGAAATAATTCTTGTATGTAGTTATTTCTACTTATGCAATTGAATTATAAGAAATTGTCTTTTTGTTCCGGTCAAACAAGGGCTGTTAGCTTATCAATTTTCAATTTTGATAAGAAATAGGTAAACTTTTCTAATTGAAACATGGTGACATGGTTAAAGTAAAAATAGATTAAAACATTGTCGTACTAGTGCTATATTAGGAAAGTTGAATGTCCAACAAACAAATGAACCGGTAATGGTTTTGTCATATGACACATGGGTCCCAATAGTGACTGAAACACATCATCTGATTCATGCTGTCATCTAAGTAATTTCCTTATTTTTCTTTACTGAAAGTTTCCTTTTTTTATTTAATTCTAATTTGCAAGGTATAACTACAAAACCTAAACTAAAGCAAGAAAACAGGAAGCAAGTGCCATTGTGTGACCTTTCCCAAAAAAGAATTGACAAGTGCGAAATTGAAGGAGATGTGAGGATCATAGGAAGAAACGGTACCATAGTGTGGGTCCCATCACCAGAATCAGGTGATGGTCCAGATTACGAGAGGAAAGTATGGCATATCAAGCCATACCCTAGGAAAGAGGATAAAGCGGCAATGGACCAGGTGCGTATGGTCACAGTGAAACCAATGGATATAGATGAAGCCCCAGCTTGCACAAATTACAGTGACGTGCCGGTTATTGTGTTCTCTGATAGCGGGTATACAATATTATTTGAGTAGCATTATTGTTTTGAAATCCCATACGTTGGTTGTAAAAGTGAGGCTATGGTACTATGCATAGTGCAGATTGGTCCGTACTATGGATCAATATCTCCAATTTTAGAGTCCAAACAACAGTCAATCTGAACCATTAAACATGATCTCCATATGAAAATCTACTTGTAGATCAAATTTTTCATTTTTTACAAGTTTTTACTATTTGTTTAGATAGGTAGAGTATCACTTGATCTAAAAACTCTAGTACATTTTCATATGGTGGTCATGTTGAATGGTTCAGATCGACTATTTGAAGTTTGAAAAAGGAAATATTGATCCATAGTATGGACCAATCTGCACTATGAATAGTACCATAGCCTCACTCTTGGTTGTAATCCTAATCTTGTTGTGTCATTTCAGGTACAGTGGGAACTACTTCCATGATTACACTGATGTGCTGGTCCCGTTATTTACAACCGCTCGAAGGTTCCAAGGGGAAGTTTTATTTCACGTGACGGATCTTAAGATCTATTGGATTGGCAAGTTCCTTCCAGTATTCAAGAATCTTACAAAATATGACCTTATTAACTTCGATTGTGACGAAGAAGTCCGGTGCTATAAAAAAGTTTATATTGGCCTCACGACTCATGATGCTTTCGATATCGATCCTGAAAGAATTCCTGAAAAATACACATTGGAGGATTTTACAAGATTTATGCGCACAGCTTACGATCTCAAGAGAGATACCGCCGAAATCCCTATACAGAGAACATTGAAAAGGAAGCCAAGGTTGTTGATTTTTGCTAGAGCAAAAACGAGGAGGTTTCTGAACCTAGATGATATTGTTCATGAAGCTGAGAGACTAGGGTTTGAAGTGATGGCCACTGAGGCCACTTATAGATTGGACCGAGTTTCTCTTGATGTGAATTCATGCGATGTGATAATGGGCGTGCATGGTGCCGGGTTGAGTAATATGGTGTTCTTGCCTGTTAATGCGGTATTCATTCAAATCCTCCCTTGGGGTGACCTCGAGTGGATTGGTAAGTTATTATTTGTTTTTTTACAACAAATGTTGTACCCAATAAGCTATTAATTCATGATCCATGTCATTAAAGTTAGGAATCCAGTATCCAATAGGTCTTTGCCAAATCAGAAATCCATGTCAATCCCAAAATGTAGAAACATAATGGTATTCAGTATCTACATCCTGAAAACTTATCGTATCTGTCCAATAGCCAAAAACATCATTTTCTGTATCCATGGGGAAAAGAAGAATTGTGAATTTACGAATGAGATAATAAATTGTCAAATAAAAATGAAATGCAGGGAACTATTTCAGGAGGCCAGTTGAGAAAATGAAGCTGAAGTACCTGCAGTATTTTGTCTCACCAGAAGAGAGCTCTTTAATAGATGAGTACCCAAGAAATCACACGATTTTCACCGATCCACAATCCGTACATCAAAAAGGGTGGGACGCAATCAATGAGATTTTTCTTCAGAAGCAAAGTGTGAGGTTGAACATTACTAGGTTTAGACCTACTCTGGAGGAAGCTTTAAAGCATCTCAATTCAGAGGTTCCATGAATTTAATTGGTACATTATAGCCCTGGTTTTCCTTTTTATGTTCTTTTATTATTGTGGAAAGTGAATATTTAACATGTTCAACTTAAGAAAGGTATATACTATCTACCTTCTTTTTGTTCAGAGAGAGAGAGAGAGAGAGATACAAGATGAGTTATCATTATACGTTTCCAATTCGGCCCTGAGCATTCAATTTTTCTATCAGAGAGGTGGTGTCTCCTCTTGCACTTTTCAGACTTAATTAATTGTACACGTAAAATCTTTCAATTTTTCATTTCATCAACAATAAGAGACTGTGTATTGACCTTTTCTTTTCTTTTTTATTTATCTGCACATTGTTTTGATGTAATAGGAAAACGAGCCAAATGTTTAACTCTTAATCTTAATCATACTAATGGCATTGGGATACAAAATTATTTGTCGAGTTCAGATATTCGTTTATTCTGTACAAATTCGTAGCATTGAGCCAAAAAAATCTACATTGGTTTTTGGAGTTTTTTTTTTGTTTTCCATTTAAACTTTCTTTTAAAAAAAATAGGATGCTTGAATAATTTGCGCAGCTGATTCACTTTTTTTTTTCCCATTAATTTTGCTTGGCCATGCTGATCTTCTAGGTTATGTTTGGATGACACAAGAATAGAAGCTATTATAGAATAATAGCTATTTGGAATAAATAATATTTTTGCTATTCGGAATAGATTGAATAGCTGCTATTCTCTATTTTTTGTAAATGTTAGAATAGCTACTATTCGGAAGTGTGAAAAGAGAATAAAAAAAGACTTCATTTTTAGATTTTTGCCAACACTGTTCCGGAATGACAAATTTGACATAACTTCCACTATCTCTATGTCGTGACAATTCATTTGAGATTTTATTGGTCTATCTTTCCTCTTAATTAATATCTTGTTAATATTATTATTTATTGGTTATAACTTTTCATTATTTCAAATGTACAATTCAAATAATATTTTTACTAATCTGAATAACACTATTTTCACACTAATAGTAAAAATCATATACTTGAATCCAAGCATTTATTCGCACTGTTGATTCAAGTGTATGATTTTTCGAGTAAATGATCCTACTCTTCCCTTCTTATAGTGCCAATTTTTTTTTTTCAAAAAAAGACAGGATCAGAGATTGGTTGGTGCTCCTGTAGAGGAACTGATTTGTTGCTAAACGGGCCATATTTCCTTAAGTCCGATTGAACAGTTTAACATTCATATATTCAATTGAATTGATCCATTTAAAGACTGACAACTATTGCTCAAAAGGCCCAAAATTAATGCTTCTCAGAACTGAGCTTATATCCAATACTTTTTTGTTAAATTTTTTTTTTGATAAAAAGACTAAAGCCCATTTTCATTCAAGAAAATTTAAGTTACATAGAGCTAGAATGCAGAGTTTAATGAAAAACATAAAAGATAACCCTAACAACGGAAACCAGTCGTATATAGCAAGACCCTAATATTAGATTGAAATCCAACACAGATAAGCCACTCATTGGGGCTGGGATTAAGTAAGCAAAACACCAAAATATTTGTTAAAACTCTAAAGTCTTCAAATGGTAGCTGGAGTGGCATAAGGGACAATTTGATTCCCAGGATCATCTTCATAGCACTGAGGCTCTTCTGCTGCCAGCGCCTCCTCTGCTACCAACACCTCATCATCTGGAGGCAAACTTGCAAGGAGTAGGACATCAAGCTTCACAGGTAACCACAGTGCAGTGGCATCCTTCACCTGCTACTTCACATGACCTGTCCAATAGGTGACAAGAGAGCTAGTTAATAGGATGTATTTGTCGATGTGTTTTGAGCTTACAAGTATCAAAACAGAGTTCGTTTCTGTGTTTCCATAGTGACCAGCAGACAGCACTGAAAACAAGTAATAGAGCAGTTCTTTGGGTGGAAGACAGTTGTTGAGCAAAGTGAATCACATCAGGCATCTTAGTCCAAGAGCAATGAATAGATTGACACATGCCCATGAAAAACCAAATTTGTTTAGTATAAGAACAAGTAATGAATAAATGGTTGATCGTTTCAGGTTGGTCACATAATTGACACGTGGCAGCCCCTTGCCATCCCCTTTTGATTAGGTTATCAGTCGTAAGTGACCTATCTTGTGTGGCTAACCACATAAAAACTCGAATTTTCAGAGGGATAGGGATCTGCCACCATAACATTGGATTCCTAGGTTTAATACCTCGAAAGTTTAGAAATTGATATAATGACCTACCTGTAATTTGCCTTGGGGGTTCCAGCGCCAACTAAGTTTATCAACTAGGTGAATAAAGGACAGTGTACTAATGATATGTAACATTTCCAACCATTATGTATAAAGGACTCCAAATAAAGATCTATGAAAAGTAATAATATCACCTTGTGTAAGAACTACTTGTTGTAAGGAGAGAGAACTATCAGTGCATATCTCAAACAAATAGGAGAATCTTGTGGCCATTGAATACTTTTGTTAAATTGAAAGTCCAATTTGCTATTGTTATTATTTTTTTGAAAGTTAGTGGCTTTAAATACCTACTAACAATTTCATGGATAAAAAAATAAATTAGAATATTAGAATAGATTAGAATAACAAAACTAATTAATAAACAAAAATTAATTTAATGTTTTTCTGGATGTAAAGATAAAAACTGACTGGAGGTTCTGTAAATCTTGCAAAAGAATATCGACTAATGACAAGCTCTCAAAATACATGATATAACAATGCTGCTATGTATCAAAAAATAAGCTGCTCATCTTCAATCCAAATAAATATAAATATAAATAATAATTAATAAAAAGTAATCACCAATCTCCTATAGTAAAGACTTCTATAATTTATATATATCATAACTTTTGGTCTTTCAATAGATAATATATAACTTTTAGCTGACCAAAAGCTCTAGTGCTAATTACATTTTGGTCCTTAAAACCCAAATTTATCTTAGTAATTCCAATGCTCTTGTCAGAGTAGGTTTGAATCTTGTTATATTGAGTTTTACATTTTGTTGGTGCAGATAAATCTTGCTCATCGCTGCCCATCCCTGTCTTCTGAGCGATTCCGGATCCGTAAACACCGCATGATCTCTCGGATACAGATCAATCAATGTGCTCTCTTCTTTGCTTATACTGTACTGCAGGTAACTCAGCATCATATTCCTTGCCGCCTCCCCGAAATCATGCTCTGATATCTTCTCGAGATTCCCGAAAGGAACTATTTGAATTAGTACTGCATTTGTCGGGAGAAAAACTTCATTGGTTAGCCCTGCACCATGCACCCCCATCATCACATCAAATGAATTCACCATTCTTGCAAACTCACCAACATTAGTACGAAAAGAGGAATCGTTGACAACAACCTCAAACCCTAACTCCTCTGCCACAGCCACAATTTCGCCAACATTTGTCATTTTTCGAGTGTGATTCCTTGCTATTATCAAAAGCCTTGGCTTCTTCTTACTACCCCCTGCCAGATTTATTGCGAAATTTCTTTCGAGCAAATAGGCCCTTCTAATTAGCCTAGCAAAATCTACCATTGAGTATTTATGCGGTGTTCTAGAAGGATCCATTGTAAGTTCACCGTGGCTATAGAGACCGACAATTACACGAGGGTAGCAGTGCACATTGTTTTCTTTGTTGAAATCTATGATTTCATAATTCGATAGTTTGTCCAGGATCTCTTTGTATTTCTGAATCCACCAAAGATTCATGTCGGCTACAAGCATTTGAACTTCACCTTCAAATTGTCGGGAAGTTATAAACAGCGGGATCAGCACATCACTGAAGTCATGAAAGAAGTTTCCTGTGTAACCCGCCAATGCAAATAGAATTGCAGTGATGTTGTGATCTACGTTGCATTTAGGGGCCTCTGTGGAAGCATAGAGGGGCCTTATGGTCACCTCTCGCACATTTTTCATTAAGAAAACATCAAATTTGCGAGTGTATGGTCGAATTTGCCATGTTTTGTTTGCTTCCAAGTGCATGGTCTCGTCAGGAGTGAAAAATATGGAAGATGAATTCCCATGAATTCTTACATTGCTGTAGATATCGCATACTGCTGATCTGAAGTTTTTAAGGTCGCACGACAGAATCGGTGTGGTTTTTGAATTCTTTCCCTCGTTGCCTTTTTGACATAAATTGAAACAAACTAATATTAAAAAACAAAGAAGCTTCAAATTTCACAATTTCTAATATACTATTTAATTTATATATAATTGATTTAGTGCATTAAAACCTCAGTTTCAATTGAACCGAACAGGAAAATTAATAGTCAACCAATATGGTGATCTTTCAATGTGCAATAATATGGCCGTTATTAACTGATTTTTCTGAGCAAGATAGAAAACTTCCAGTTAGTGCAATATTGGATCTTATGAGTTATGACACATCTCCTTGTTGAATACAAAATAATGCCAATTAAGATTTAGCCTGGTGATGAGATTATCTAATTTGACCAACCCGACCTGACTCTAGATTCGACGGCCGTCTAAATAGTGGTAATTTGAGACCGATTAATTATCTAATATGCAATTATATAGATGCTCCAAAACTAAAAAAAAAAAAAAATAAATCCAGTCTATCCCTATTTAATTGACAAAATCACGCATTCATCTTTCTCATTACCCTGTTACAGTTTTACTTCTATGGAAAGAGAATCCAATATTGTTGCTTTTGTGAAAATCGCATGATATGTAAACACTGGTGCACATATGCATGCCAGCTACTTTATAAGCGTGGAGATTGATGAATAGTTTAGTAAAGTATATATTGCTCCTGTGGAGAACACTTAAATCGAGTTTCCTTACAATTCTGTAAAAAAAAAAAAAAATCGAGTTTCCTTGTTAGATACCTGTAGTTTCTGAAATTATGTAATCATTTCCTAGCGCACTCGAATTTTGCACATCCAATCCCACTGTCAGGAGAAAAAAAAAAAAACAAATAATGACACTAAGCCAGATTATAAAAGTACGTAGAAGAAGAATTAAAATAAAAAAAGAAGACAAAAATTAATTATGTCACGAAACCAGAATATAAAAAATATAGGAATAATTAATATTAATAAAGAGATAAAAAAGAAAAAAAAACTACATACAATATGAATAATTTCTATCAATTAATATCTATATGGTCATTACCAACGCCAGAGCATAAAAGAATTTTCGCAAATATAATTGAAAATTATAAATTTTAAGAAGATTTGGACACTGAAACTATACCTTTTTTTTCACTAGAAATGGGATTTAAATGCCAAAAAAAAAAATAGGAATGCACCTTTTCATATAAGCCACATATAGCAAGTGTACTGTTTCAAAGAATGTAAATTATATAGTCTAGACATTATCAGTGCGCCAATTACCAGATCTGAGAGAGACAGTTAATGGACATGAAATAGGAGAATGATAGAAATGCACCAAAGAGACAAGAAAACAAGCAACAAAGAGACAACTGATCATCTCCCCAACACTCCTAGCCCACTTCATCTGGTACCCTATTTTGCAAATATATTCTTCTTTAATTTAGTTTGAGATAGAGAGACAACAGGCGGAGGAGCTGACAAGGTTTAGCTAGAGAGATAGAGATTGGATGAGAGGAGGGGGGAGGTTGTCTATATATTGTGAAAGAGCTAGTGACGATGTATGGACTCAGATATATGATGTTTTTTGCGTTGTACTATTTCATGAAAACAACACAAAAAATCATATATCTGAGTATCCAGAAATTAATACCTGATAAGGGAGTCAAGTCAACCACCTTTAATTTACTTGGAGGATTAAGTTTTTATTTTGCAGAAATACGTGTTAATTATGCATGTGTTACATGTATGCCAACTATGCAGAAAACATGTGTCCAAATATGCTGAAGTAAAATAAAATTATATGATTCTGAAATTTGGGTTCTGAATCGGCATATTTTTTTGTTTTTGTTTTTGTAGAATTGGAATATATATATAAGAGACTCGGAAGTCGGATCGAAAACTTGAAATTTTTTTGGATAGCTACTATTGCAATTAAAAAAATAGAGAAAATCAGATAAAAGAAGATTTGTTAGAAATTATTTTATGACAAATATTTATTCTACTCATAATCAATATAATATATAATAAAGCATTCAAAAATAAACAAAAAGTCAGATATAATTGATTGTAAATGGGCGCGCGCACACACGCACACAAACACAAATATTCTTAATGACAGATACTATGCCATGCTGTTTGGGTTTATACATATATGAAAAAAAATACTATAATTTTTGTATGAGACCAAAATTTACTGTAGTAAAATAGAAAACTAAATAATTTTTTAAAATATATATTAAGTTTAGTTTAGTCAGGATTCCTTTGTAATCTGTTGGCTAAGGAAGTATGGTATTGAAATACAATTAGTGTAATCTTATTCTGGTAATATATATTGTAAATGTGGAAAATATTCAAGCAAATTTTATAAACACCAAAAGGATCATAAGAAAAAAGGTGCCACAAAAGCTTGATTATTTATTACATGTAATGTATTACAGAGACTAGGGTAGCGAGTCAAGAATATATATTAAATTGACCCGCCATACGGAACAAAATAGATATACAAGAATCAAATCTGGATATTATACTTGCTGGTAGCCTTTCCTTCACAAATAAAAATTTATCGTTCTTTCTCGTCTCCTTCTCTCCTGCTCCACTAAAACTTTATCCTCATCAAAAGAATGTTGGCATCAAATGAATGAAAATAAATAAAAGTTTACACATCTTACATCACACCTTAACTTGCGGATGAAAATAAATAAACCAGTTGCATAATCAGCTTAAATAACATGAGTTGAAAATTAGAAAGAAATCCTAAAATTAGCGAAATAGTTTCACATTTCTAGTTATGTTACTCATGTACCTGTTGGAATATAGAAGACAGTTGCTTGTGCTGGGGCTAAGTTAATCTTTGATTAATTAGAGAACGCATTTAAAGAGAGAAAGAGAGGGTCTAAATCAATCCTTGATTAATTATAGTTTTAAGAATATTAAGCATAATTAATTTTAGTTTTGGGTATATTGATATATACTAAAGTTATATTGGGTAAATATGTGAGTTATTAGATTTTTAGATAGTAAATATGTAATTATAGAATTTTGGATGATAAATACGTAATTTCACAGTTTTTGAGTGGTATATATGAAATTCTCCCAAAAAGGCTCCATCAAATTATGATGCACAGTATATATCCACTATCCACCTTCAAGTCTCACAGTCTCACTTGAAAGAACTTTAGGTGAGAGAGATTGGTGCTACGTACCTCTCCTCTAGGAGAAATGGTTCCAAAAACTAGCACAATAATTAACAAAGACAAACTGACCTAGAAAGTTTTGGAAGTTTTGGACGCTACTAACCTCCAATGTCACGGTGCTACTCGCCTATCGCTTTTGTTGATTTATGGAAACAAAACACATTATGTGACTAGGAAAAAATTCCCTCAAAAATGTAAAACACCATAAAAAAATAATGTCCTGCCAGCTATGTTGCATGGATACAGGTACGAGTATTGTATTGGATACGATACGGAGACGGCAATACGATAATTTTTAAAAATTAAGAATACAATACGGCTATTAAATATATTATTTTAATTATATTATTAATTCAATAATTGTATTATATAAATTAAATATAAAAAATTCTGGATTAAACATCCCAAGTAAACATTAAACACCATAGCTACTGACTTCTAACAACAAATTTGTGTTGGTGTAGTGGTTGAGGCTGTTGGAGTTAATGCTGTGTAACCCAAGTTCGATTCTCCATGGCATTAGAAAATAAAATTTTGTCTAGCGGTCCATGCACGGTGCACACACACGATGCGCTGATGTTGGCATATCCGATCCGTATCCAGGCGTGTCAGATGCGAGTCAACAGGTATCGAAGACTGTATCAGGAGGTATATAATACGCCAGCTCATCCAATACGCCAGCTGCATATCCGATACGTATCGGACGTGTATCGATATCTGATACGTATCCGATACGGGTACGAAGCCCATATAGGAGTATCAGGGTAACATAGCTTGCCGGTAAGGTGAATATGAGATGCCGAATCAGACCTTCAAACTATAAGATCAAATGTGAATGAAGATCAATTATAAATCTTCCTACTGTGACTAGTGCTCAATTTTACTATATTCATAATATTTTACTCTAAACTATATATAATATTTTGTATAAATACAAGAATTTTGAAAATGAATAAATATTCATTCTTTGAATTTATCTCCACCTCCGATGAATACCATGAAAACAAATAAATCAAAGACGAAATTTATGGAACGACTCAAATACTTATGTATCTAGTTTTCTAAATCTTATAAAATTAAATGATAATATAAATTTAAGAAATAATAACATTTTAAACTTTTTTTTTTATCAAAATCAATAATTTCAAAATTCGACGTCCAAAAAATTATCTACATCAGTGCTTTAGTAGAAGCTCTTGATGTCATTCTAAATTACATTAAAATGTTGTATGTTTTACGTTTGCATAGAAAAAAATATTGTATATCATATCTCATGTTTTATTTGATATTTGAATTTAAAATTTTGAGTTATTGAGATTTTAAAAATAAATACATAGTAGACGCTATGGATCGATGCACAAAAAATAGCATTCGAACCCTCCTCTAGCAATGATGATGCTGATAAATAATAATAATATTGATGAGAGGGGAGATAGCACAGTTGGTTAGGAGAAAAATTATAGAATTATTAGTTACTCAAAGGTTGAGAGTTCGATTCTTCTTCATAACTTCGCAGCTTCTACGAAAGTTTTCAAAAAAAATAAAAAAAATATTGATGAAGTTGATAATGACGACGACAATGAATTAGAAAAATAACACATGAAAATTAAGCAATGTCCTCTTAGAGCATGTGAACTCTAATCTATGCAGCTAACTCTTGTTGAGTTAAGCAATGTCTTTTTATAGCATTATGCATGCCATGGTGTGGCAATAGATGCTATAACATAATAACACTATGTCATGATTAAAACAAAAACAGAATCATTACAATTTACAAGAACAATTGGAAGAGATACTTTATGGTTCCAGGATGTGAAACTGACATATAGTGTATTGAAAACGATCTGGTCTAAACCCTCTCCGGTCCGGTCCAAGCTCGGTCCACGGTTCTAAGCAGTCCGAATCACTCGGTCCGGTTTAGAAGGGAATGGCCAGATCCTTGATTGGATTCATGGTCCCGATCTCTACGGGTTTACATGGTCCGGTCTGACCCTCACGGATCTACATGGTCCGGTTCGTTTTTTTTTGTATTTATAGATGTTATTAATTTTGAAAACTAACTGTTGAGTTTTTTGAAAAAAAAAAATTAGGTGGGATTTGGACAAGTTAAGAGAGGTAAATGTGTGGGTTAGGGGGTAAAAGGGGGAGAGAGTTGGGGGTGTATGGGGGGGTTGGGGGGGGGGGGGGGGGGGGGTCTGGACTAACTCGGTCCGGATTTTGCGCGGTCTGGGCTAACTCGGTCCACAGGTCTTGGCCCCTTTGAGTTGGCACGGTCCGGTTGAAGAAACTCAAGTAAAATCTCTGCTAGATCTGTCCTGGAAACTGTCTAGACCGCCCTACCGTCTCCGGTCCGGTCCGGTCCCAAAGGTTTTACGGGTCGGTTCTGGACCGGTCAGATTTTTTCAATACACTACTGACATCTCTGCCAAGACGAGACGCTTTGTGAATATAGTGAGATGGGCTTTTTGGGCCGATTAATAGTCTTCTGTTAGAGGAACAAGAGAGGATCAGTCCAGCAATCTTTGCCTATTTAACAGAGATCTAATGCGCGCATGGCCCATTTAGCTTTTAGAATAATGGGAAAACGGTGAGGTGTTTCTAGTGTGGGACCCCATCTTTGTTTTTTTATACTTTGGTCATCACTTCACAATTATTTATAAGTTATCTGATTTGATTATATCAGTTCACAATTATTTATAAGAGATATACTTTGGTCATCACTTCACAATTTTTTATACTTTGGTCATCACTTAGAAGGGATTTCATAAGTTATCTGATTTGATTTGTTAATTATATAAATCGGATGATTCAGATATAAAAACAGAGTCATGCTTTTTCATGATATATGAAAAATAAAAGATAACAAATCCTAGAGTGAGGCTATGGTGCTATGCATAGCACGGATGGCTAGTGTACTACGGCTCAATATGGTACTTTTTAAAATCCTAACGGTCGATCCGACCGTTCAATGTGATAACCATATGAATATGTACTTGCAAACTAAATTTTATATTTTTTCGAATTTTTTTACTATTTTTTCAGATAGGTAGAATTTTGATGGTCCAGAATTTTCAAAAAACATTGATTTTTCTACCTATCTGAAAAAATAGTAAAAAAATTCGAAAAAATATAAAATTTAGTTTGCAAGTACATATTCATATGGATATCACATCGAACGGTCGGATCGACCGTTAGGATTTTAAAAAGTACCATATTGAGCCGTAGTACACTAGCCATTGGTGCTATGCATAGCACCATAGCCTCGCTCACAAATCCTATACCTTGGTGGGACAAAAGGGACATACATAGAAGGAGAACAGAATTTAAATGAATCGTCTTAACTTCTTAAACTGTTTTTTTTTTTTTTTTTTTTTTACAAATTGAACACATAAACAATCGTCCTTCTTTCTATGACCACCAAAAACTTATCTTTGTTAAACCCAACTGCTAGCCAAATCTAATCTTATGAGCTCTTGAAAAATGCTTAGAAGCTGCAATCACCGCAGTCGCTCCGTCCGAGCCAGATGATTTAGTTGTTGCAGTACTACTCACATCACGGCTGATCACAGACCGCAGATGACGGAACAAGGATGAAAAAACCGATGCAGATCCTTTCTTCCTTCCCATGATTAATTTCCTCTTGATCTCTTAATAATTCCCACTACTTCGGTATGATTTATTCTTGCCTTCTGGAATTGGGTTAGCTTTTGTTTTAGCTCAAATGTTTTATATCTCTTAATTTGTTGATATCTAAGTGTACAACCTCTCACGGCTTATATAGGTGATAGCAGAGAGGTTTAGTGGTTGATTGAGTCAAATAAATTAGTTTAATTAATCCTGTTATCATTAAAACATTTCTAGGGGTTGACAAGTCAAAGAAGGTTCAAAGAAAAAGAGTTGTGATGATATTTTTCCATGATATAATTGTGAACCTTCAGCCTTCGTTGCCAAGTAATGTGGAGTTTAGACAACTGTCAACTGAGAGCTCCAGTCAATATCAACGCCGGTCTAACTCAAACGAAGAAACTTTAAAATATATGTTTCCTGCGAAGTATTAAGAAGAGGGAAGCAACCATCACAATTTGGTGCCCAACCACAACCCTTATTTATAAATTTGAAAATTCAAATCTTCAATGATTAATACAAATTGTTGGTATTTTTTATATTTTTTTTAAGCAATGTATTTACATCAACAATCATAAAATTAAATTTTGAATTTATTTTCTATTGTGTGGAAGATTGAACAAGATCAACATCATATTTGTTATTTGAAATTCAAAATTCGAACTATTAAAAATTTATTGATAATATCTATAATTTGGTGTCCCGTCATGATTATTGTTGGAAAAAAATTTACAACCATCAAGATAACTTGTAAATTTCATGTAACACCCGGTAAAATTTTAAATTATTTTTTTAACTTATTTTTGGATTTAAATAGAATATTTATAGATTTGAAGGTTTATTATGTAACATGACAAAATTATACAAAAAAAGATAAGATGCCAACGTGGCACTAAGGCCACGTGGCCTATGTATGATTTGACATCTTGAATTTTTACCACCGTTAAAATTTCTCTTTAAAGGGTCATTATCTCTCTTTATTTGATTAGAAAAAAAAATGATGACTTAAAATCAAAGTGTAAAACCGAAGAAAAAGAAAATGAGAAGAAATATTTTGGAAAAAAAAATTATGATATCATTTGATTGCATATCCGATTGGAAATTCCGAACGTTACATTGATTCGGAATAGTCGTTGAAGTTCGATTTAGATTTTCTAAATTCATTGCTAACAGGTAACCGGACTTCTCTGTAATCTGTGTTTTCGATTTGTATGGTTAAATTGGATATTTGAATTGGTATTGGACTAGCTATGAGGCATATTTCAATGGGATAGCGGGTCTGAGGTTCGAATTTGATTCTGAACTGATGAGATTGTGTGTACTGTGAATGTGGAAATTGTCTGTAGCAGACATTCCAAATGCGTGAATACTGTGTGACTTGTTTTACTGATAACCTAGACCCAGGTGCTATCATCGTTAAATATGCAGACATAATTTGATGTGAATTTGTGTGGATTAATCCAGTCTGTTTGAATGGTTGTTTAAATAAGCTCATTATAGAGAAACGCGTCATTAAATAACCGGTTACTGAGCTTTGTAGCTTATTCAGTATTGTTTCTTTGTGTTTTTGTTTTCGATGTAAGTTGACGGGACGAAGAATAGATGCAAGGGTGCCTCTCTTGTCGCGATCCCTGGCCTGTCAACGGGGTCGTGACATTTCAACTATGGCAGTTAGGATGTAATTTATATTTTATATGCACATCATACATATAAAAATTAGAATCGATTGAAATTTTTTGATGCAAATTTTACCGTTCAATTGAATCGATTGAAATTTTCAATGGTCCATATTTTACAATATTTGATCGAATATCAAATATATTAATTTTAAATTAAAGCTTGAGAGAACACAAATCTATAAAATAATAAACATCTAACCTTTTTATTTTTAAAATGTTATTGACTCTATTAACAATTGTGCTGTCAAAATTGTAAATGGATTCCAATCCATGTTACATTATTTTCATAAGAAACTCTCTCTAAATATTCAAGCTAAATTAAACAAAGAACCAAACAATTGAAACTATGAGATTTCATATTAAATATCTATAACAGTGTTCATTTCGGAACTTCCCTATCGTTTGACATGAAAAGTATTTTATTTAATTATGATTGGATTGAGATGCGTAAATAAACTTCAAAACCACATGAATTAATTCATTAGCACATCAGTTCTCTGGCTCTGGTCCCACTGCCGCACCACAGCCTCTACCTTCTTTGCATCATCTTCCATCTCTCACGAATTGAAAAGAGTACAATAATAATACTTTAAAGAAAACAAGAAATTCATCATATTCGCTTCTAATCGAATTAAACATTTTTTTTCTAAAGAAAAACATAATAAAAAAATAAGGAATTGACCCTTATTTGTACTGAATTTTTTTTTTTTTCTTAAATTGTATTCTGTGTTACTCGAAGGCCCAAATATTATTATATATGGATGCATTTGGATCACCCAAGAATAGAGCTAATGTTGGGTTAGCTCTACTATTCTCAAACCTTGGTGATCCAAGCACAAATTAGCAAATTAGGTTAGCTCAAGAATAACTCTATTCTACTAACCCATAGAAATGGTGGATTAGCAAGAAAAGAGCTAGTGGGGTTAGTGATATTAATAAAATATTTGATTCATCTCAATTAGAGTTAGTTTAAATATGAAATTAGTATTAAATAAAATATTTGATTAGTATTAAATAAATATAATATTAGATTAGACTAGTATTAAATAAAATATTAGTTTAAATATTAATTGTAATATAATATTAATTTAAAATATAGATTAGTATTAAATATATGTAATATCAAATTAGATTAATATTAAATAAAATGTTAGAATAAATATTAGTCCCAAAATGGAGCCCAATTTCATGGATTGGGTTTGTAACAGGGCTCATTTCGGAAGTTTCCTATCATTTGACTTGAAAGTGTTTTACTCTATTATAAGTTTTATAACTGGAGCTTAAAAGTTGACCAAGTTTCCCATGACTTGGCAAACAAGGTTCTCAATTTCGTCACATGCTTAATTATATTTGACAGCAGACAAAAATACTATAGTCACTCCTCACTAAGAAACAGTGTTTACAACAGTACAGCTCCCTATCATTGAATTTTTCCTTTTTAGTAGTAGCTACAATCTATACCAAAGCTAATCACGGAAGTTCCAAGAAAGCAGAGGTGAACCAATATTTCCTTTACCCAATCACCAAGAAACCTCTCCAACATCAGCCTATATAAAGAGTGACACTTCTCTGTAACCCACATCAACACAAAATAAAGGGAAATCACACACACACACACACACACACTCGTACAGAGGGTATTTCACAATAGGAAATAAACATCTGATAAAGATATTTGAAGGTTAATTGGTGATTGAAGTGATGGATAGCAAGAAGGGATCAAGGTCGGGTTTTGCGTCTCTGTTTACACATTTTCTGCTGTTAATCGGAGGAGACAGCAGTAAGTGTTCGACAAAATCATCAATCGGATCAGATGCAGATCTGGTAGCAGCTTCTAAGCACTTTTCAAGTGCTCATAAGATTAAATTTGGCTAATGTTGTGAAAATTTGTTTATAAAGATTTGAGCTCTGCTTTTTTTTCTTTTTCATATATTCCCCCAGTTTGCCAATTTTCGCTGTACAATAGGTCAAAATCTGAGATTCATGACTATGTAAATACGGCCACAATTTATTAAGAAATAATTCTTTATTGTTTAAATTTTTTGTCTGAGTTAAGATTGTACTCCAGAATTCAATTGAGAAAAAAACAAATACGACTCAATTAAAAAGTTTGATTTAATTCATGAGTTATTTCCAATATACATATAGATTAAACAATTTCTTAAACAAAAGCTCTTTAGTGTTGCAAGGGAATTAATACACAAAACTAACCTTCTTGGTTGACAAGGTTCCAATTTGTCATGCTAATTATTGCGGTATTAATTATATTACACAATAAGGTCACTTTCATGATCCCTCTGCTCCTTCCTCAAACCTTCAGGGACACATTAGATACCTTGACCAAGAAATGCAACAAACAGCTGATGCTATAAGAGCAAAGCCAAGCACACAGTTGCATTGCAAGAAACAGAAAAATAGTGATCTCAATCTATAACCTTTAGAAGAGACGAAAATTTTGCTCAACAACTTTGTTGATTGAAGTTGATCTAGCAATGGGAAGAAAGAAAGGATCAAATCGGCTTGCATCGGCACTTGCTTCATGGTGCACATGGTTTTGTTCGGGTGTTGGTGACAGTGGTAGTGATAAGAACATGCGAAATTTGAAGCCATTGTCAGGCCCCAATGCAATGGTTGCAGCTGCTAAGCATTTCTCAAGTGCTCATAAGATAAAATTTGGTTAAATTGTTGAAATTGTCAAATTCAAAGAAGAAAGAATGCCTTCATTCTTTTGACTATTTCAACAAAATACAAATGTATAGCGTTCCTCTTTAGTGTGTAAATATCAGATAGCATGGGCCATTTGTATTTTGTAATCTTGATAATTATATATTTGTACTGATGATCTTATTTGATAATCATTAATCTGTACATTCCCATCTCTTATCTCAGCATCCAATCTGTTGCATTTGGAATTTCCTCTGGGTCCACACTTAAGATAAAAAAATTCTTTACTATGTCTGCTCCAAAAGAATTTACAGTGATTTTCTAAAATGATCTTCTATATTGCATATGGCGTTAACTACTTGAGGCTGGACAGTCACTTTCACGATTTCTTCAGCTGGTCAGATTCACAATTGTTGTAGCTACTTGGAATCTAATTCTTTGCAAAAAAAAATTGGATTATGCATGCTTCAACTTTTTTTAAGAAGCTCAATAGACAGCCTACTAAATGGTTTTATGTGTATGATTTTAAAAAAAAGGGTTTTATGTATAATACCAATACCAGATTGCCTGAACAGAAATTC
Source organism: Carex kokanica (assembly GCA_025461125.1). Classification (NCBI taxonomy): domain Eukaryota; kingdom Viridiplantae; phylum Streptophyta; class Magnoliopsida; order Poales; family Cyperaceae; genus Carex; species Carex kokanica. The sequence continues at coordinate 631,228 of JAJGRX010001058.1, read as the reverse complement.
ATTGTTTGTTTCAATTTAGTGGGGTGAATTAAGATTGTACTCAGGAATGCTAAGAAAATGAAATAATTGTACCAATCATGTAATCGAAGTAGTCTAATTTCAGTCATAATTTACGTTTTGATGCAAGAAAAGGTGAAAATTGTTCAAACAGAGCGTGATGCTGCCAATTCTTTTATGTATCATCACAAAAAAAAAAAAATTAAAACTCATGACATTAAAATCCCCAAATGTACAAGACTGATTAACAACATGCTGAGATGGTGCATAATTCCTCCATTCTCCAGTCAATGGAGCTCCTGAAAATTCAGTCATCGATAACCTTACATTTATTATTATTACAAAAGGTTCAATTATTAGATATTCAATAGTTTTAATTTTGATATTTACTGTTCTTTTTATTTACAAAAACAACTGATAAAATTAGATATTTCTCGTTGGTTGATTCAAATCATAAATGTAAGGTAACATTAATTATAGTATTATACATTGCAGCGGAAGTTTCTTGAATCAAAACAGTTGCTTTTACATTTGTTGAATGTAAACCCTAAACCCACCAGCTCAAAGTGCACCTATGCTACCACTACGGTTTGTTAAGCCTATCCCTCTATTCCACAATCTAGATGCCAAACTCCTGAAGTTTTTCAATACTTGGACTTAATTTCCAAAATTAACAAAATTTAGATTTAATATGTAAAAAAAAATACAATGGGGGAAAGAATGGTGTGGATTTAATCTCAGCCGGGTAAAAAAAATTCCGTGTGTATTATAGATATAGGGAGTTTGTTTTGAGATTCGTGTCAGAGTTAAAGACCTGTCCGAATTTCCTCAGGAATATGATCACCAGTACAGAGGCTTTTACGGAGTAAGGAATTGCAGACCGTGCTATTTTGTAAATATGTAGCGTATACTACTATTACTACTACTACTAATAATAATAATAATCATATAATCATAATCATAAGAGACGTATAAAAGTCAGAGAAAACACCAGTAGATAGCGACTAGTCAAATCCATTGAAGTGTTACTCTTGACTGAAATTAGAATTCTAAATATAAGCAGCTTGGTTGACAAGTTTCAAATAACTCGTGCTAAAATTGCAAACAATTAATAATCATTGCAGTATTAGTGTATTACACAAATAAGGTCACTTTCATGGTCCCTCTGCTCTTTCCTATAACCTTCGGTACCTTGACCTTTGCCAGATAACCAGCCTAGAAATTCAACAAACAGCTGATGCTATAAAAGCAAGCCAATCACAGTTTCATAGCAAGAATCAGAAGCATATTGATCTCAATCTATAACCTTTCCAAGAGAAAACAGAAAAGGCGAAAAGTTTGCTCAACAGATTTGTTGATTGAAGTTGATCTAGCGATGGGGAAAAAGAAAGGATCTAATCGGCTTGCATCGGTACTTGCTTCATGGTTCTCTTGGTTAAGTTCTGGAGATAGTCACAGTGATGGTAATAAGAATATGCGAAATCCGAAGCCATTGTCAGGCCCCGATGCAATGGTTGCAGCTGCTAAGCATTTCTCGAGAGCTCATAAGATAAAATTTGGTTAAATTGTTGAAATTAATTGTCATATTCAAAGAATACCTTCATTCTTTTGACATTACATTAAATTCATGTATAGCTTTCCTCTTTAGTGTGTAGTAAATATCAGATAGCAATGGCCATCTTTAATGTTGGTAATTATATATTTCTTTCAAAAAGCTAAATAGACAGGATATTAAATGATTTTATATGTAGTTCCGCTGCCAGATTGCTTGAACAGAAATTTGTTGTTGTTTTAGTATTTTGGCGTGAGTTCAAATTATATTGTGCTCGGGATTGTTGAAACAGAGCGTGATGCTGCCGATTTTTTTTTTTTTTTTTTGTAGCATAAAAAAAAGAATTAAATTCATAAAATTGAAATCCTCATATTTACAAAAGCATCAATAAACGGGACATAAAAGCATAACTGTATCCCAAATGCACTTCACCTGATAGAACCTCTCCACATTAATTTCTTTCCTTTTCTGTTCTGTACAAAGAAGAAAAAAAAAAATCTCTATATCACAGTCCGTAACTGATGCTAGCTTCATGATTTAATTCTGATTTGGTTGGTACAGAGGTTCTCTAAAAGGAAGAAATGAGATAATGCACTTCACATGAGATCAAAAGAAGAGATAAAATAAGTTGCTTTATTATTTTTGTAGGATGCACCAAATTGGATCTATCTTGGAATGGATGTGAAAAAAAAACATGGTTCTAAATAGCTATATGTGAAAAAAAACATGAATTTTAGCACACCTATATTGAATTTTACATCTTTCAATATATGTGAAAAAAATAGTCTTTGAATATAGGTGTGAAAAATTCAATATAGGTGGTCAAAAAATTAATTTAATTGAATTTTACATCTTTCTTTTTTCTTTACAATTTTATTTTACAATGTTGAATATTGCAAATTATTTTTTGACCATCACTTTCAACTTTATTTTTTACAATTTTTATTTTTTTAAATTTTATTATCGGATAGTTATTAGACTTTATATTATGATAAATAATAAAAAAATATTAATAATTAGAAAATTAGTATTGATATCAAGTTTTAAAAAAAAATACAATATTCCTTAAATATCTTTTTAAATCATAATTTTCCACAACTAATTCACATACCAAAAATTTGTTTCAACACGTTTCATAATCATTTCATGTGTACCTATAAGTGTATGTGTTTCCTTAAATTAATATATATGTTTTCGAACCTGTAAATATCATCCTGCATAATTTCATGATAGCTAAACATGTTCTTAGAACCTGTTACTGTACCCGTAAAATCCAATCCCATATAAATTTACGATTAATTATTGCGAAACGGCCTATCGTGTCCGGGCCATGTATCGTTTTAACTTGTTTAATTGCAAATCTGACTTTGTAAATATAAATAAAAGAAAACGGTTGGCTAATTTCGGACAGGATGCCTCCTCTAACTTGTTAGACTGGAGATGGTCCTTTGATGTCCACCCACAACCGCTTTGTTACTATTATTAGCCCTCTATTATTTGACACAGCAACAAAAATATTGGCAGCATTCTTTCCGGTCCTCTATATAATGGAAAAATAACAAAGAGCACAACATAAGAAACAAATCAGAGGATGAGATCAGGAGGAGAAGAAGGCGATGAGAGAGAGAATGGCAACATTATGTTGGCCAAGTGTAAATTGTTCCTAATTCTAGTGACACTGTGCCTTCTCCCATTGACGGCCCACTCGTGCATTTCCGAATGCTCGACGGAGCTTCTTCATCTACCGCTCAAGCTCTCAGATGTGGGAGATTGTTGGAATTGAGACGTCAATTCCAATTAATTAAGTTTGGACTACATGTTATATGATTAATATGTCACATACTGTCAATAATATTATGAGGAATATATAAAATATGCCTAAATGTGATTGACTGAAATAATGGCATAGTACGTAATTTCGCTAAGTTTTGAGACACGAATGCATATAGAACATAATGTAAATTAATTATAATTGTTGATGGACCAATTATAATTAATTCAACTAATACTAGTGATAAATGTAAGAATTATTATGCATATTTGATCAATTATATCAATCAATTATACGATTTGTTTGTCAGCCAAATATAATTGATTTGTATAATTGAATAGAAAAGGAAAATATGTTATGCATATTTGATTGGTTACCAAAAATGCACAAACGAATATCTTTGAGAAAATATGTCATATATTATGTATAATTTTTGACATGAATTATAAGATCTCTCAAAGATACATTTTCACTAGTATAAAAGGCGCTGGGTCTCCAAGCAATCCGGGTAAGAAAATTTTTTAGGGCACATGTGTTGTGCATAGCCACCTTATTCTCCCTCCATTAGAGAATAATACTCTTGAGCTCCGTTCGTGACTCGAGAGAGAAGAAAGACACCAGGGCTTGCTTGGAAGGACTCAAAAGCGCACCAATCAAGCACCATCTCAAGTCAACTCGTATCAAGTGAAGTTTGCAAGCGAGATTGCAAAGCATGGATCCAAGTAAGTAACTAATGCTTCCGCTGTGTATTTTAATTCTTTTTCTTGCGCGGAGTTTTGAGTTTAGGAATTGCAATTGCTAGTTAATTTAGAAATTTGGTATTTGACTCTTTAACCTAAATTGAAATTGCACCCCTTACAGAGGTTGCTAAAACCTTCCTCAAACAAGTTGAGAGGTATTATTTTATTTTGCATTGATTGTTCCTTTTTTATGGTTAGAAATTGCACCCCTTATAGAGGACAATCTCCAGAGACGGAAGGATTCGCTGCATGAACATGCTGAGTCCGACATGGTGGCTCTGGGGCAATTCGACCCGGACTCTGATGACGACCTTGATACGGGGGTTGAATGACCCATTAACTATTGGGTTTTAGGAGGTAGTTAGGCAGGGAAGTTGTAATATCTGTTTTAATGTATTTTACAAAAGTCAAGGTATTGTGTTGGAATGTCAGAGGTTTAGGGAGTGATGACAAGTGTAATGTTGTTAGGGAAGTTATTAGATCCTCGCGATGTGACATATGTATGCTACAGGAGACCAAACTTAATGAGATTGGATCCAATTATTTGCGGCGTTTTTTACCTTCGTATTTCGAACAGGAGTGTGCATTCATTCAGGCTATTGGTTCAAGGGGGGGCATAATACTTTCTTGGAAACGGAATTTCCGATTGGTAAATTGTTGGTCCACCAGGCACTCCCTCTCAGTCACCTTGCTGCATCAACCTTCTGGATCGTTTACAACATATACGGCAGTGTACGGCCCCTGTGAGAATAGTGAAAAGCCTGCGTTTATTAGAGAGCTTGAAACCTTGCCGAATTTGATCAACTTGCCTTGGGTGCTTGCGGGGGACTTCAACCTTGTCAGATGGATGGTGGACCGGTCTTCCCATGCGAGGGACTTCCACTTGATGGACCTCTTTAATGATTTCATTCAGGGGGTAGCCTTGACGGATATTCCTCTCAAGAATCGCTCCTTCACCTGGTCAAGCAAAAGACCTGACCCTACCTTCTCCAAGATTGATCGTGTCCTCATCTCACCAGATTGGTCGGCCCATTACCCGACTATTACTCTGGAAGCATTAGAAATGGTGGTCTCTGACCATGCCCCTCTTCTCTTGACATGTCGTAACATAGCCTCGGTCCCACGAAGAGAGAAATTCGAGACCTTTTGGTTCAAGTATGAAGTTCCCCGGCAGATGATTAAAAGCCTCTGGCCCCCGTCCAATGCCACTTCCCGCCCTCACTCTCTCCCTCACTCGCACTCCTCTTCCCCTCTGGTGACCTTTCATTCTAAAATGTCGCTTTTACACAAGGCCCTACTGCTATGGCAAAAGCAAGGGTTCAATGAAATGGAGAAGAAGCTCAATTCTTGCAAGAGCATAATTCTCAATCTTGATCAGCTGGATGAGCGGCGGCCCCTCACCCCTCATGAATTCAGGTCACGATGTGAAGTCAAGGAGAAGGCCTACGAGTTAGCAAATAACATCGAGGAAAGATGGAGACAGCGCTCCCGCTGCCAATGGCTACGACTGGGAGATAAAAACACAAGATTTTTTCACCTCTTTGCGTCGGCTAGGCACTCCAAAAACCAAATCACCATGATAGAACATGGAGGCCAGAGAATAGAAAATCAACAGCAAATCCAACAGATTTTTCATGAGCACATGAGGGACATCCTGGGAGTGGCCAACCACAGCACCCAATTCTGTCCTTCGGCCATGATTCAACATGACCCGGCCTTGCAAGCCATACAGGACCCATTCTCGGCCATGGAAGTGAGAGCAGCAGTTGCACAGCTGGCGGCCAACAAGGCCTCGGGGCCGGATGGCATCCCCAATGAGTTTTTTAAACTCTCCTTTGATGAGATCCAAGATGAGCTAATGTTGATCATGGAAGACTTCTTCCATCATCGGCTAGACTTATGGGAAATCAACAGGGCTAATATAGTGCTGATAGCTAAGAAGGAATGCCCCCTCTCGGTAAATGACTACCGCCCGATTAGCATAATTAATGCTATCCCCAAGCTGATTTCCAAGGTTCTGGCAAACCGGCTCAGGACTTTCTTGCCAGACCTCATATCCCCTAGACAGACTGCCTTTATCAGTGGAAGGCAAATTTCCGAGAATTTCGTTGCCACTCGTGAGGTTCTGCAGCACATCACTGCTTCACACAAACCGGCCGTGTTTCTCAAGCTAGATTTTTCTAAAGCTTTTGACTCGATTGATTGGAATTTTCTATTTGCGATAATGGAGGCTTGGGGCTTCCCCCAAAAATGGATTGTCTGGATCCGAACCTTACTCCAAACGGCCTCTTCCCGTGTCCTCATAAACGGAGACCAAACTGAATTTTTCTATCACTGCCGGGGGCTCCGGCAGGGAGACCCCTTGTCCCCCTTACTTTTCAATTTGGTAGCTGAGATTTTTCAACGGATGGTCAAAGCGGTCAATGCTTCCTTGCAAGGTGGTATCACAAGAAAAATCAAAGAATCCTTACTGGCCTTTCAGTACGCCGATGATACGGCAGTGGTTGCCTCAGCTAACGTCACTTCCCTAATCTCCCTTAAATTGGTCACTAGGCTTTTTGCTGCAGTATCGGGTCTGAAAGTAAATTACTCCAAAAGCACATTTATACCAATTAATATTGGTGACAGTGATATCCCATGGGTTAGGGCAATTTTGGGCTGCACTCAGGGGGCTTTTCCGATCACCTACCTTGGCTTACCGCTGTCTGTTACCAAGCCGGCCAAAGAACATTTCCGGCCGCTGGTTGAACGCGTGGAAAGGCGGTTAGGGGGTTGGAAAGGGAAGTTCTTATCCAAAGCGGGTAGACTACAGTTGGTTCAAGCGGTTCTCTCCTCCATGCCCATGTATCATATGATGTGTTTCAAATTGCCTATGTGGGCTGTCAGACGTATAGATAAGGCGAGAAGGCGATTCCTGTGGGGACACGCCGATGAGGGCAGAAGGGGTATGTCTCTTATGAACTGGCCTATGGTGTGCACTCCTAAGAAGTGGGGTGGGCTCGGACTGATCAACTTACAATTGGCAAATGTTGCTTTCCTCTTGCGATGGTGGTGGAGAGCGTACCGGGACACATCGGGCCTATGGTCACACACAGTTCAGACCCTCAGGCGAAAAGGAGGGATTCATAGCGGGCCTCACTTCTGGTTTTCCGCTGGCTCCTTTTTCTGGAGGATGCTACTCACTCTTCTCCCTATTTTTGTGTGGAGCACGTCTTGGCAGATTGGTGACGGAAGCGCCATCTCTTTCTGGTTCGACGCATGGCAGGGGCCTCCTAGAGCCCTATCGCTGGACCCGCCTAATCACCTCAGAACAATTTCGGTGCAAGATGCTTGGCATCAAATGTCGGCCCTTGACCCGGCCATAGTAATCAGTGAGGATATTAGTCTAAATTCTGGTGTGGACTCCATTGTGTGGAAATGGGGGGCTACTGGTGAATATAATGCATCATCGCTTTACAAACTGCTGGCGGGGGGGGGAATGATTCGTGATCGGTACTTCTGTGTTTGGAAGGCAAAAATCCCCCAGTCGGTCAAATTCTTTGCCTCTCTGATGCTGCATGGTAAGATTCTAACAAGGGATGTTTTACGGCATAGGGGCATGGATTTAGACCCGCAATGTGCTCTGTGTGGCAACTGTCCTGTAGAGTCCATTCTCCACCTCTTATTCCTATGCCCGGTAGCGGTGGCAATTTGGTACCATGTACAAACTATGCTGCAGTTACCTCTCTTCAAGCACGCGGGGTCAGTACCAGCGATATGGGACGCCTCTTGGCGAGCTGCCCAGCTGTCGCGTCAAGTTGATAAGAAGGAATGGGTCTCGCGATTCCTTTGTGTCACATGGCACATATGGAAGCAGCGCAATTCCATTATCTTCAGGGGTGAACGGTGCTCTGCCCAGACGGTGGCTTTCAGATGTATCCAGACTATGAGGGAATGGCTCAAGCATTGCTGACCAGAGGTTTTTGGGATGACTAGTACTACGGTTGCATTCCCAACCGGGTAATCAAACGCGCCATATAATTCGGTTTCTGCACTTGGGTCTGCATGGCGCTGTAGCCTTTTTCTTTTCTTTATTGAGGGTGGTATGATAACCCACTTTTTTTCTTTTCATATATTGATGTAATGCTCCGTACTTTAATCAAGCACCAGGCAGCTTCTGCCCGGTTTTCAAAAAAAAGAAATTCGGATACTTAATGCGTTCTCTCTCTCTCTACCTCCCTCTTAGCGCTGTTGTAGTCCACAATGCAAGCATAAGATTCTCTGATGGAGCTCGGTTTTGGACTTGGTGCAGAGGTACTAATTAAGAACATTCTGCCAGATGTCCTTTTAATTCTCTATTGGGAGCTACTTGATTTTTCATTTTGTTATTAGTTTTGGTGATTTCTGGGTTGTGCAGGTTCATACCAGTACGGGTAGGGTTCATGCACGGGGACCTGTTGGTGTTGAGGGGCTTCTAACAACAAGATGGTAGTATTATTTCCTATTTAACATTATTCTTATTAATCCATTTCTTTCTGCATGTATATATTTTGATGTTCTTTTGCATATAATATTCGTTAAGATTGTTTACTATCCTCAAAAGTTTGTAAACTAAAGTTGATACTAGATAATAGGGTAGGGTAGACTGTTGTAAACAGGCAACATAAAAAATAAAAAAACTCTGAAAGTTAAGTTTACTGATTGTGCAATAAAGTGTCTTCTTAGTACTGGCTTCGAGCTTTCAAGAATCGTAAGTTCTGGTAAAATATCTGAAGGGTATTAAAAGTCAAGAATCGTAAGTTCTGGTAAAGTGTCTTCTTAGTACTGGCTTCGAGCTTTCGAGAATCGTAAGTTCTGGTAAAATATCTGCAGGGTATTAAAAGGCAACGGCCAGGCAAGTAGTGAAGAGATTGTGTACACCCACAATCTAATGTTACTTGGTATACTCAGAAATCCGAAGGACATAAATACATTACAAGAATCAGAAACACAGTGTGGTCTCAGTCTGCAAGCTTTCCAAGTGAAAACAGAGAAATAAAATAATTGTTCAAACGCCTGGTTGATTAAGTTGATCAGACATGGGAAGAAAGAGACGATCAAATTAGCTTGCATCAGTACTTGCATCAGTACTCATAATTTGAAGTCATCATCAGGGCCTGATGCAATGGTTGCAGCTGCTAAGCATTTCTCGAGTGCTCACAAGATAAAATTTGGTTAAATTGCCAAAAAAAAATATCACTTTCACAGAATGTCTTTATTCTTTTGACAATACATTGAATTAATGTATATTGTTACTCTTTGGTGTGTAAATATCAGATAGCACAAGAGAAGTTTGATAATAAATATTTATACTGACGCATATTATATTTTGTATATTATTATCTCATCTCAATTCTCCATATGTTGAACTTAAATCCCCACTCAGTCCTTGGTAACATTCAACCATGCTGTCCAGAATAATTTGCATTTTGCAAGAATATCTAAAATTCTCATTGCATATGGCCACAACTACATGGCTGCTCGCTTTCTGCGGTTGTTTCAACCATATATGAATTGGACGAACACTGCAACAGTTGTTGTAGCCACATGGAATCAGCCGAGATTTTTATTTTACCCAAAAAAAAATATATTTTAATATAAATAATCAAGTTTTAAAAAAAATTAAATTTATACCCAAACCGTAAGAATTTCTTACGGTTTGAAAACGGGTTTAAACCCGCGATCCCTCTCTGTCTCTCCGCCAGAACAGAAAAAAAGCTAAACCCTCCCCCCCCCCGCCTCCGCGCCTCCGCTCCCTCCGCCCGAAGACCGGCGCCGCCACCCCCTCTCCCGCCGCCACCCCCTCTCCCGCCGCCATCCCCTCTCCCCGCCGCCACTCCCTCTCCCCTCCGCTGCCACCCCTTTCTCCTTCACCGGCAGCCGTCACCGCCTCGCCTCCCTTCTCGCTCGTGGTCCTTGCTGCCTCGTCGCCTCCTCGATTTGAAATTTCGGGTAATTTTTTTATTTTGATTATAAATTCTTTATTTTACTAATTTTCTGTCTTAGTTCAGTTAAAATAAGTGAAAATTGCTAGTACCTACTTAAAACTGAATTAGATGACTATTTATTTCGATCTAAGCATGTGTACAATTTAAAACCTGTTTGCATTAGAGCTTGATGTTAGGGGATCTAATGGGTAATTAGAGATGGCTAAGTCACTTCTATACAATGAAAATTAGTAATTTTGTTCTTTATATTTTATAACAGAAATTAAGTATTTATATCTTCTATCCCTCTTTATAAAAAAAATTACACCATAATAATTATCCAGCCCTTCAATCTTAATTTATAATTTCGCCTCTACTTAGAAATACAAACAAATTCGAAATTTATAAAATGTAGTAACTTAAGTTTGATTATAAATTTGATTATAAATTCTTTATTTTACTGTTTGCCCCTGTAATTTCGAAATAATTTACTGAAATAAAATGTCATCATTTATTATCATCAAAGAATAAATCTATGGTGGAAATTTCAATTGTCATATTTATACAAAATAGTCACGTATAATTTTCACTTTGTTTATTATCATCCTTCGGTCTTTTACTGGGAGGTGTTATACAAATATACTAAATGAATTTCCAAGTCTAATACTATGGGAGGTGTTATACAAATATTTTTAATAAAATCTAAGTGTATATTTTATTTTCAAAACTCTATGAATTTACGTCGCTCTATCTGAAATTTCGAATAACGTATATTTACTCCAAAAGAAAAAAATATATTATCTTTATCAATTGAAACTAACTTCACACGAATTAATTATTCATTTAAGTTCATGCTAAACTAAATAAAAAAATACAAAGAAACAATATTCTTCATATCTTTTACATATTGTAAAATTTGATCTACAAATACATTTACATATTGAATGGTTGAGATCTACTGTTAAGACATTGAAAATAGATATATTAATTCATAGTACAAACTGATCCGCACTTTGCATAACTTAAATGTGTTGAACTAAAAATTTTTTTACTGTCCAATTTTTTAGATTAATATTTTGAAAAAATAAATTTAGCTCTTTGATAATAAAATTATAGTATGACATAAACAGTAAGAATCACGCAAAAAAAAATATACTTGAGAAATGATTATAGAAAGTATAGATGCTGATATGCATAAATTATTCTTAGAAAAATCATTCTAATAATTATACTATTAACTATTAACGTAGGACTGTGAAGGTGTGCGTCCGAGCTCTACTCAGCACCTCTGGTTAACATATCAAGGCAACTTCAAAAATCATGAAAATTTGCCGACATGCAGTCTTGACTTCGTAGAACAGGACTGTGAAGTTTCATGCAAAATCTCAAAACAAATCGTGAGATATCATCTCTCAAAAATTGCTCGAAATGCTGAAGTTGTGCGTCCGAGCCCTACTCAGCATTTCGAGCAATTTTTGCATGAAACTTGACAGTCCTGTTCTACGAAGTCAAGACTGCATGTCGGCAAATTTTCATGATTTTTGAAGTTGCTTTGTTATGTTAAACAGATGTGCAAAGTAGAACTCGGATGCACTTTAACTTAACAATTCATACAAATAAAATTCATACAAACCTCTAGCTTATTCAAACATATTTTAAATTTCAAACCAACTGAACAACATAATCTCCAAACACAAACTAAACTAATATTTCGAACCGATAATATTATTTTCTCCACGCATCTCGGACAGTCCTTTTCAATTCCGTTTTCAAACCGTAAATAATATTTACGGTTTGAATAAAGAATTCAAACCGTAAATATTATTTATGGTTTGGGTATAAATTTAATTTTTTTTAAAACTTGGTTATTTATATTAAAATATATTTTTTTTGGGGTAAAAATAAAAATCTCGGTTCTCTCTTTTCTCTCTTCCTCTCTTTTCTTTCTACCTTCTGATGCCAAACTCCCTTTTATAGCCAAAAAAAACGGTTTTTTTTTTTTAAAAAAAAAAGGAATTCAAAAAAAAAAAAAAAAAATTCAAACCGTAAGAAATTCTTACGGTTTGGGTATAAATTTAATTTTTTTTAAAACTTGGTTATTTATATTAAAATATATTTTTTTTGGGGTAAAAATAAAAATCTCGGTGGAATCAGAATACAACGCATTTTTTTTTATTTAGGCATACTCAAATTTTTGTTTTTAAAAAACTCAACAGAAAAGCTATAGATTGCTTTTCATGTGCAACTTCTATAAGCTCCCGTTACCAGATTGCCTGAACAAAAATTAACATGCAAGAGGCGAAAAGAATAGAAATTGATTGACCATGTGAGCTCCATGCCTGAAGTTTTGTTCCATTACATTACTGCACTCTAAATTTTGTGCAGCCATAAATACAGCATCCAGATTTAGGTTTGGAATTAAAGACCTACAATTTACAACCCAGCCCATCACTAAATAAATTTTTCAAACAAAACCTTTTCTTGTATTAAACATGGTTTCTTTTTAAATCAATCCCATAGGGTAGGGATATTAAACATGGTTACTTCAGAAAGAGAATAGATATCGCAAGTTCTTTCGTATTTTGAAGTAATGGGCTAACATCTCACAAGTACCCGACTTACCCCAGGTCAGCTGCAAAATTCTTGAGTCAGATCAGTTCAGTTCCTTGTGCAAGAATTTATGATTGTTCTGGGTTGATCTTAAACCGTAAATTTAAGATAAATGATCCAGACAGTCATCCTTTTTAATGGCCCTTAAACCCTAACATCAGACACTATGGTTAGCAATTTTGTAAAGAGTGATTTGGATCATTGATCAGAAATGGAGAGGAGTCCCTCCAAGATACCTGGATAGTCATGCCATGGCTATCTGTTTAATGGGTATACTATATATCATTTAAACTTACAGTTCGGTCGACTTTTGTTTAGTTGATTCTGATATCTAACATTTTTTTTTCTCCTTATTGCTTAGACCAAACTAGAAAATAAACCAACTACAGTTAGTTTAGCTGGCCAAAATTATGTCAGTTTAACAGCTTCTTAGTTTGTCAAATTTTCAACATATAAACTAAACAGCTGATTGACAAGAAGGATATTGTGCATTTTTAATCTCACTGAGATCTCTCTGTGTTCAAGATTAGTACAGACCATTTGAAATTCCCTATATGACCATTCAAAATTCTATATCAAAAAAGACTAATTTCTTAATCAGAAGAGAAAAATAAATAAACAAGCTCCCCAAGTATTACAACAGACAGCTCAATTGCAACCTGAGGCCAGCCATAACCTACCACAATTGAAATCTGAATTCCCCAATCACAGTCAATGGAGAAATTCAAACACCACTAACAAAACCTGACAAAAAAATATCCACTCACATGACCTGCCGATCAGCTGCATCAGCCACGAAAGGCAACCTCGGGACCTGGCCAAGGAGGCAAGCTGTTGACCCATACACCAGCGAGATAAGCAGGAAGAAAAACACAGTGCTGTCGAGGCTCTGCACGATCCCCATCCCCACCCCATCCTTCGGCACAAAGGACCGATCGAGCAAATCGGGGAAAATCAGAAGCACGTCAAGTGCAATGGCCTGCATGGTGTTGAACCTGACGTAGCGGCTGAAGGAAGTGGGGTTGCGAACAACAGCGAAGTAGAGAGTGAGGAAGATGAGGATGGGGGTGATAGGGGAGGCGCGAAAGAGGTGGAGGAGTGGCGCAATGGGGCGGAGGGGGACTTGGAGGATGGGGAATTGGGAGAGCACGAAGCGGCCGTATTGGACCCCGTCAAGGAAAGGGTATAGGTAGCATGCGGCCGAGAGGATGCGGTCGGGCGGCTCGATGGAAGGGGTGGAGTTTTTGTCGTTTGAGTGTGGGATGAATGAGCAGTAAGAGGAGGAAGAGGGGAAGAAGGTGAGGTATTGTCTAGCCCGGAAGGGGAGCGGAGAGAGGAGGTGAGATTTGGATGGGAGGAGGGGAAGGGGACGAGGGGTGAAGGAGAGAAGAGAGGAGGCCGCCATTTTGGGGAGAGGGGTTTTTGGTTGTTTACTGTGTTGAACTGATCCAATCCCCACGGCACCTCTGTTGGTTAATCGGTGAGCGAGTGGAGAGCTGAGCTTGAGGAGAGGTATGGAGATGGATCGGTACACGGAGAGGAAGAGGGAAGCGGATAATTAATTAATTAGCGGACTCGGAGACTCGCAGGAAATATCTTCCGACTAAATGGGCCTTAGTAGTTTTATGGCCCAAGTCTATAATATTATTATAGGTAGATCGGGCAATTTCAAATCAGACAGTCCGGATTTCATTCCAATTTGAGCTGCCCGATTTACATCAAAAGGTTTAAACTTGCCTGAGCTGAGAACCTTTTTTTTTTCTTTTTGTAAGCATCGAGTTTCTTTCCCTCAATATTTGAGAGCAGCAAGCTCAATTAGGCTTGATCAGCATGGTCATTAGCAACAGTTTGCTTCACTTTGTTTTTCTTTGATGTTCTTGTAAATTTAAAGTAAATGATCCATAAAGTTTTAGTGAACAAAACGACAGTGCTATCAAATAAAGTTGCTGGACTTTACAGTTTACCCTTAAGGGTCCCTTAGTCACCTTCTCGGCACTAGTTTAAGATTACAACGACCTTCATTTAAAAATAAAAAAAAAAAACTTACTAATTTTTTTTTTTTGCAAAAGCAATAAAGTACAAATGGAGTTATAGTAGTAATAAAATTGAGTTGTGACAAATTGTATGGCATAGAAAGACACCTAAGGTCACAAGGACAGAAAGAATCATATTTCCTTTGCTGCCAAGGAAAGCTGCCTTTTTCAAATTGCCAGCTCAAGGAGGTTTATAATTTTTAACCTAAGGTTCTTAAAGAGTAAGACAGATTAATATGGTCTTAACATGAAAAATTAACATTTGAGAGATCAGAGGAATAGATAATTAAGATGGAACCAGAGTTGTAAACTTATAAAAAAATTAACTCCTAGGCCCCCCTCTCCTCCCAATCTCCTCTCTCTATACAAGTATACCAACCTAGTTCTCTTAAAAAGAAAAGCCCTACCTTAAATTTAAGAAAAAAAATCTACTGATGCTATACATGGATCTCTAATCATCAAGTATAAAGATCAATTTATATATAAAAAAAAAGTATCAAACGTACTGATAATATCACAATGTCTATAGCGCATCAACTTGAGGAAAGCACTCGTGTGGATTGGAATAGAAATAGTCTTCTTCCTTGGGTCTATCAGGAATCACAGTTCTAACTGATGGCGTTCCCATTCGATTTCTGTGGGCTGCCTTAATTTCAGTGGCAAACTCATCCCAGTTCAAGGTGCCATTATTGTACTGATCTACTAATGAGACTATATTCTTTCGGTCTGGTATGATTGTGCTCTTGAAGCCCAAATATCTGTACAAGGTAAATAGTTTAGCAAAGATTAATAGATAAGTTATTTCATGAAATTAAAGTTGTGATGGGGTTTACAGTCAAGAAATATATGATGTTGAATTTTTAAATAATCAGCATTTCCGTGCAAAATTAAGTGAGTCTTTGAGTTGGCAAGTACTACCTTCGATGGCCTTCAACAACTCTGGCCATGTTGCCATCATAGGTCGGGACAAAAATGTCACTCTCCAATGACACAAAATAATCCAATGCTGCCATCTGTGATGAGTGGTTTTGGAAATACCTCAAGTCATCAGGTCTCAATAAAGTCTCCTTCTTAACCTGTTCATAAATCTAGATTTCGTCAGGGAATCCAAAAAAAGAATTAACACTGCTTGGACCAAAAATATATTAATCTCTTTTTACTTTCCTTTCATTATTGTTTTGGACGTTGTTAACAAGTTACATTACTTGTAGTTACCAGTTTCACAATGATTTCCACCAACATATAGTTATTAAGAGAACCAGCATTTGTCTAGTGCCAAAGGCACATGGCTCTCATGTGGAAGGTCATGGGTTCGAAATCCACAAAGTGGGGAAATTCTTCTTTAATATAAACAGAGGTTTGAAGGAAACTAGTAGGCCAGACCTCCACCTTTCATTTCAAAAAACATATAGTTATTACTACTGTCTGTTTCATTCCACTTCATAATTTGAAGCATAAAACTTAGTTTAAAAGCAAGTCAATGATTAATCAAGGCTTAAACATTTAACTGAGTTAACACAATTGTACAATTTTAAATTACAACCAATGTATAAATTACGAACCATGTTGGGATAAGACGAGATAAGAGAAGCCAATCTCCGAGAGCCTCCAAATATATCTCCAGCTGCTATGTAAATTTGCATGTTTCTATCAATTTCTAGCGCTCTTAAGACAAGTGTGGTTTCTTCTGGAGTCAATGGACAAAGCCCATTTTGTCTTTTCTGATCCGAATCAATCTCCTTCTCTTTCCACCATGGATACGCATATCTGAAATTAATTAATACAACAAAATTTATCATATGAAGCATTCATAATTCCATCTAAAGTTAAATGCTTCTGTTTAGCATTTCCATTGCGTGTTTCTTCCCTTCTCCATTTTGCATTTGACAAGGAATAAGAGAGGTTATTTTAAACTCCAGAATGGGACTTATACCTAAATTCATAGCTTTTATTAGAATACTTAATATTGGCCGACAACATTCTAGAAATTGTGGGAATTAAAAAAAAAATAAGGTAGAAAAGACAAATATGAAATCACAGCTAAGAGACTGTTAGGTACAAAAATGAACTCTAGTCCAGGAACAATTTATAGATAACTAAAATTTTGAAGTTCCTCAATTGTCCTTTTTAATTCCTTTAGGAGGATTGGAAAATAGCTTGATTCATTTTCTAAAACCAACTTAAAGAACTAGCACGGTTCATAAGCAACATACAAAAACAAGCTTGAATACTTTTACAATTATTCTTTAAATCTTGGAAAATCAATTCTCAAGCATGATAAGTCAAACGTACCTCATTTTTGTTAGCTCATCAGCTTCTTTCTGGGTACAACCCTGGGTGCAACCAGAAAATGCAAGCATGTCCATCTCATATCTCAAGTGAAGAACCAAATAAGGGCCCTTTTCACGAAGAAATTTAATCACCCGTTTCCCTAACTCTTCAATTTGAGGGGTGAATTTTAGACAGCCATAGTTTACTTTACATCTTAGGTTTTGGATTTCAGGAGGAAGTCCATTGTTTGCCAGCCTGGAATCAGTTTTATTAAAATGTACAACTTTGTTCTCCTTGATCAAAGGAAGAATCTGTGTTATGCAATGGAAAAATAACAGAATAAATCATTAGCCTCATTCATAGTGAATGTAAAGTACAAGAAGTTATTCTTGCACCATTGGTTAACCAAGAGTTGCCAGAGAACCAGTTTGGTACCAACTCAAAGGGCTCATTTTTGTTTTTGAAAAACCGATAGCCACATGACACAACTTGTAATTATTGCCTAAAGCAAGCACCGAGATCTAAAATGTATTGAAGTGCTAGGGACCAATAGCAGAAAATATTGGTGCATACAATCCAGAAGGATAATTCATGTTAAAGGCTTGTACATTTAACAAGACATGACTAGAGGACAAATATTTCTATGGGAGTATATCAAATGTACAATCTAACTTTCTAATAGCCAAAAAGTTTCAACAAACCTTATCATGGTAATAAGAGATGTTAGACCAACTAATAGGGGGCATCGAGGGCACCAATCCAAGCTTGAACCGCTTTTTCAACCTTGATGGTAGTTTCTTTACTATTCTGACCTCGTCTCTCAGTGAATTTATGAAATGGTCCACATCAAAAATGTCTTGGAAATCACTACAATTTTGAATTATTGCATATGGTAAGTGTTCTTAAAACTTCAGTGGCCCAAAAATCATATATAAAAAATCAAGCATACCTAGAATCCTGCCAAAATGAGGTCTTGTCTAACTCTGGTACAACCAGAGTAACATTTAAACTTCTTGCTATCGCAACCATATCACATATCTGAGAAAAACAGAGATTGTTTGAATTGAGAATGTAAAAGTTCAAGAAATTATAATTCAAGGAGATAGTTATTCAAATAAAAAAAAGTCAATTAGGGGACATATATAACATATCAGCTATAAAAAACACTTGACTTACAGCTGATCTCATCTGATTAAGTCCACCATTGCATGAAACCATGAGGTAACCATTGCTATTGTATATTCCTAAATAATTAGGGGAGAAAGATGGCATGAAATCAGCAATACAAACAGCATATAAAATTTATTAAGAACACCTAATATTATGTTAAATACGGTTATGTCAACAAAATTTCCAAAAAGAATGTTCAGAATGGAAAATTCATTAATAAGGAACTTATAATATGTTTAGGAGCATAAACCTATCAAATATAAAATAAGTAAAATAAATTTAGAATTAATACAGTTGGATAAAAAAAAAATAACAATGATTGAAATAAAGAACTTCTTCATGGTTGTAAGCACAACGATACCAACTCCAAAGCATACAAAACATAAAATATACTAAAGAATAATAATTCATCTAAAATAGAAGCTCACTTTTAGGTGGAAATCTCCTTTCTACAACCTGAGCCGACATCTGAATTGCCGGAAAGGAAGATTGAGGAGAGGCAATTATGCAAGAAGGCCATCCCTTGAGCAAGCGTGGGCCCCATGAGTCAGCCATGGTAGAGAACTGCACGGCACACAACCACAGGAAGAGCACTATGACCACTCGCGACATCCACAGCTTGACACATGGCCTTGACAAAGGAGGAGCCTTTAGCTTATTATACCCGAATTTTAGACCCATCTTCCTCTCTCTGTACTCCGACCAGATTACCTTCTCGGATCGGCACATTACTGGAGATGGAAGAGAGCGGCTCAATGCCACATTACAAGGAAAAATAAAATAGAGGCGCGAACTGTAAATCCCTCCCTCTTCGACAAAATTGGGATCTATTTATTTCCTTCGTAAAAGAATCCATTTCAAAATTGCGTGCTATTTTTGGTGTTAGGCGCAAAGATACACCGTATGCCGAAATTTCATAAAACGATTTTGAGCTACTACGAAGATTTATTTCTTCTAAAGGCGAGAGCATTCGGTTCTTCCCTTTTTTGTTTGATTTTCTGGAGAAATGAGCTCCGCTCTCTGTACATGGAAATAGGGAGAGAAAAGAGGGGATCATTGATCATTGTCTCTCTCTCTCTTCCGCTCGCGCCTTGTTATTCGGCGTCGGTGCTTTGTCTGTGCGCAAAAGAATTCATATCGTCTAAGGTAAATGAAAATTTGAGTTTATATCCGAACCGTCCGATCTTCGTTGGCACGAATGATAAAGCGAGCGATTGCATTTCATCGCGGGCCGAATGGTCCGGATCCAAACTCAAAATTTGAGTTACCTTAGAGAATCCTCATTCTGCGCAAAACCGTACTATAAAAAGCTTTGTATTATAGTATTTAGTTTTTACAGTTAAGAATTGTTCCCGGGGTGTTATTAGATTCTATGTGAAACGGAATGAGATAGCTTTTTATTTATTAAATTTATGGGTATTTTATCTTTTTCGTTAAAATTAAATAATGACGAATGAGTAAATATCGAATAAATCAATAATTTATATAATTTAACTTCAAATTATAGCGAGTAAATAAATATATTAAACACTTAATGTATGTAGTTAGATATGATCTATGTTATTTTCTCTATGTGCTCATAAAAAGTTATCACATTTCAATTTTGTTTTTATGTGAATCAATAAGCTGAAAAATCAACGTCTAGAAATTATCCATATTAGTACATTTTTTAAAAGCTCTCGATGACAACCAAAACAAAGTCGAAATGTCGTAATTTTTTACATGTTCATAGATAAAATGATGTAAATCATAACCAAAGGTTTTGTTTTGACTTTTAAGTTTCAAATTTTGAGTTATTAAAGTTTTTAAAAATGAAGGCATGGTGGAGGCACAAAAAATGGAGGCATTTGAACCCTCCTCTTATAAAATATAAAATTATAATTATTGGTCCTATTATTTTATAAATGTAATTATTAGGTAAATAAAATGATATAAAATAGTGTGTAATTCAATTTGTCATAAATTAGTAATTAAAATAATAATATCAAATGTTGTATACTTAAATTTTATCATATATTATTTAATTAAAAATTGTTTAAAATATTCTATAAATTGTCAACGTAATAATAAAAATTATATAATTATATGTAAGAATAAAAAAATTATATATAATTTCAGATTTATTCATTTCCTTATTAAAAGAACGGATATATAAATAAACTCCTATTGTTATCATTACTTGATAAGTTAACTAATTTTTTTTCTTATCTGTATCTTAATCTGTTAAGCTAACGGAAATAATTCTTAATCTGTTAAGCTAACGGAAATAATTCTTACTCGTATCCGTCTTGTCAAGTATGATATGAATAGGATACAAGATTCCTTAGTTTAGCAGCATTTGTACCGATTTAACCTTAGAAAATCAACAAATTTGAGTAACTTTCGTAAGGAGGGTAAATGAGAGGCTATTTTTGGCATCTATTTTTACTGTACTATTTTTGCTACTCTGAGATCCGGACACTCAATCAATTCTTTGTTCATCTATACACAATTATGGCAAATTCTATTTTATTAATTTCTTATATAGTATTGGATATTTTAATGTTAGCAACATCCGAATATACTTCATTTTTGTTAGGTTAAAATGCCATAGGTTATTTCTAAAGTTAACATTATCTAAATGTTGTTGTTCTTCTATATAAGATTAATTGATGACAAAAGAAAACATGATATAATTATTTTTAATTCTAATATAAGATTATTACATTATGACCCAATTTTTTTTTTTATTAGTAATTAATTGTTGAATTAGAATAACTATTACTTGCAATTAATTAGATTTAAAAGTTTTTTCTAATATATTAGAAATTACTAAACATTGCTATTATTATTATTTTTTTAGAAAGGATCAAGCCCCTAACTTATTTTTATTTTTATAAAAATGAAAACAAAGTTTCTTACACTGAGAAGCTTAAAATAAGAAGAAGAAAAAAAATGATAATTTAAGTGAAGAAAACATCAGAGTTCAACCTGAATATGTTGCAGCAATTTGTCAAGATGAGAAAAACAATTTCTAAAGATACTAAATTGAATTTTTCTTGTCATAAAACAAAACATGTGATAAGATCATAAGATAGATTATTCTTCCCGTTGAAATCAAAATGGTACAATAACTATGTATGTTTTGGTTGTTTGCTCAAAACGGTTGAAATATAAGGACCTTAGTTGGACTCTGATCGATACTACCACATAAATATAAATATATTGAAAAAAAAAAAATAACTTTTTGGTTTATTTCTTAGTATTTTGCTAAAAACTTCGATATTGAATCAGTGTTGTAAATAACGGTATACGGTCGTCGGACGGACAGGGTATCGTCAAACAATTAATCAAGAATAATCGGCCATAATCGAAAATAATTGGCCGATTAATTGGAAAAATTCGTAACAGTTTGATCACAGCCAATGAATAATCAGTCAATTAATAGACCTAAACAGACGGTTTTTACAACACTGTGTCGAAGTATAATGACGTATGTGATTAGAAGATAATCTTTAAAGAATACGAAGATCAAAAGGCATGCTTCACGCGTTCAAAGCTAATATTTTAGAAGTAGGTCCAAAATCTATTCATTGTAGTTGTTTTTAATAACTAGGTTTTTAACAAATTATCTAACCAAGTATATGAAGACATGTTTGTTTCTCTCTCACGGAACTATACAAAATTGAATTTGATGGGATGAGAACTCACTTTTGAAAAAGTGAGAACTTATGAGTACGGATAGTACGGAATTGATTATAAGGATATACTTAATAAATGTTTGATTGTATCGCGAAATTAATTGCGCGATTTATTGTAAAAATATATATATTTATTTAAATTTTCTCATCTATTTAAGTAAATTTTCTCATATTTTTAAATTTTAATAAATTGTAAAAAAAAAATGATGTAATTTATAAAAAAAAATAATGTCCAGATTTAATGAGCGGAAGAGAGACCTCTACGAAGATTTCAAAAAAGAGAGGGAGAGAGAGAAAAGGAAAAATAATTGAGTCGGACTCAATTATTTATTTCTCATGATTTTGAGTTGTATGAATAGGAGTTGGGAAGAAAGAATGAGAACATGTGAGAAAAAAATTGAGTCATCTGAACAATCCCACTTTGTCTATTTTCGTTTAATTCTCACTGAAAAATTCTATGAACTAATTTTTGTATTAAAAAATTTTAGACACCTGTAATTTTTTTTTTTCAAAATGCTAAAAATGTATAATACGACAAACAACACAATTAGTTGCACACTAATTCATGCAAAAAAATACAAGAAAAAAAAATGTATTGTTTTAAGTGTTACATCACACATTAGATAGATCACACATTTTTCAAATGGAGAGGAATCACAGTACATGAATCATCCGATAGAATAGATAGAAAAGAAAAACAAAATCAGGTAGATGAGTGCATTAATAATGTCGAATAGCGAATTTTTTTTATAAGCCATAAATAAAAAAAAATTCAAATAACCAACTTAATTGGTTGGTTTTTTACAAAAATTATAAGTACCGAATAAGTTATTCGGCACCGAAGAAGAGTTTCACAAATTTTCAGCATGAACTATAACACAAAAAGTGAATAAATTTCAGTGCCGAATAGCCTATTCGGTACTTATGATTTTTAAAAAAAAAACCAACTAATCAAGTTGGTTCTCTTAAATTCTATTTTTTATTTATGGTTTATAAAAAAAATCATCCAATAGCTACAAAGCTTGAAAGTTTAACCTTATTATGTATTATATTTACAATTACAAGTATATGAAATGTTTCGCTCCCTAAAATATATTTACAAACATCGTTAAGCAGGTTTCACAGTTGAAGTTATATTTTTTTTTTCGGAAGAGAGATTGAAGTAAAGTCTTCAAATTTTATACTCATGTTATTATAATAAATAATTTTTTTCAGTTGAGTTTTGAATTTATAATCTTCCATATCAGAAATTATATATTTTTGTCACTGCATCAAAGACTAATTATTATTGTTGAAGTTATTTGAAAAATAATTTTCCAAACACCATTCGATATACTTTTTTCCTCGTACCATTCAAGTAATCTTTCACATATTTTCATCAAAACATCATGCTAGCTAAAAAAAAAAACTGAAATTTGGACAATTTTTCCGAACTTTTTATATAAATCATAAATAAAAAACATAATTTAGGGAATCAACTTGATTGGTTGGTCTTTTACAAAAACCATAAGTACCTAATAGGTTATTTGGTACCCACTATTTACTTTTTTCGGTACCAAATAGCCTATTCGGCACAAATGTTATTCATATTTTGTGTTATAGTTCATGCTAGAAATTTGTTAAACTTTTCGATGCCAAATAGGCTATTTGGTACTGGAAAAAAAGTAAATAGTTGATACCAAATAGCCTATTCGGTACTTGTGGTTTTTTTTAAAACCAACAAAACAAGTTGGTTTGCTGAAATTCGTTTTTCTATTTATAGTTTATAAAAAAGGTATTAATTACTTATATGCCCTTCAACTTGTTCTGGCTTTCTTATTTTCCCCTAACAGTAATAAAAAAAATTATCCAAATCAAATAATATAGGGAATCATAATTAATATTTGGTTTTAAAAAAAATGGACTGAAATACCCTTAAGAATTAAAAGAACACACCGCTTCTTTCTCTTTTGTCTATGTGTCCATTGATGGGGATTATTCTGCATCGGCAGATACAAGAAGTCATGGATCCCTAAATTAACTCCGAGCGATAAGCACTTTCTCCTCTTTTGAAGGATTTAAATCCTGCCACCAAATCCGACTCCAAAATTAGAATCTCAGTGATGATTTCTATTTCGCTGGAAAGAGGTAATTCTAGAGGAGAAATGTTCAAGCTTGCGAAGAGGTAAAAGAGCTCAGCATCTCCATGAGGAGAGTTTCACCTTAATATCATATTCTATTCAAATCTGGACTTCAAGTTTCTTTGAAAATTCAATATTTGAGATGGAATTGTCAAATCCTTAATTTTCTTGTTAATTGTGCCTCCGCGTCGCTTATTAATAATCCCATGAGCATTCAAAATTCATCTGCTAAGTGGACAAAAGTATAAAAAACATATATAATTAGCTTGGTTCTATTAATTTTGATGTGTGCTCATGCTCGGGTTGTAATTATCCATTAGCAATTGTAGGTTTTTTTATTGAGGTCTTTCTTTTCATATTTTTCTAGCAACTAACCGGAAGGCAAAAGGATAGTCTTTTCACATGTTTTTATGATTTGAAGTAGGGGTGACAACAGGTACGGTAAGGGTTGGATGCAAGTATTTTCATACCCGTATTCATTACAAATTGTTTTTATCTGTACTTTACCCTTACCCGCTACAAATTATCTTATATGTACTCTACTCTTATCCATTATAATTGTCGGATAACGAAACGGTAACGGGTAATACTAATATAATAATTATTTTTATTATTTATTAAATAAAACATTAAAACATATACATTCATTTCACACATGTATAGTACTTTATTGAAAAAAAATTCTTATCATGCTAAACGCAAGTAAACCAATTAAAGTACTATTTTCAATGCTTATTAATATATATATATTTTTTATAATTTTTTTTATAATTACTCGATCGGATAACAGGTACAAAATAGGCTTTACTATACCTTACCCGTTTAGAACACGAAAAAATATTTACCCGTACCCGATAAGTTTATGAATTTTTTTTACCCATACCCGTATTATCGGATACGGTACGGATCAGGTAAACGGATAAAAGAGTGCCATTGACACTCCTAATTTGAAGACGTGGGAGAGAGAGAAAGGACATGGCCCATGGGTAGGGGTGTCAATGGGTACGATACGGGTCAGGTGGAGCCATTTTCATACCCATACCCGTTATGATAATGAAAAAAATCTTTACCCTTATCCGTTTTTTCGAATACTGTATGGGTCAGGTAAACGGATAAAAAAGTGCTATTAATATCTCGATTTATGCTTTCTATAAAATATTTTTCAAAAAAAGAAAACGAAAGAAAATAACAATAATGAATACAACTAATTTGTATTATGTAAATTTAGTAAAATACAAAATTTTATTGTATAATGTATTATCTTCATACAAATATATATCTATATATAATTTTACTTAAAAATTATCTTGTAAGATAATGAAAAAAAATCATTACCCGTACCCGATAAGCTAATGAAAAAAAAAATTACCCTTACTCGTCTTTACGGATACGATACGGGTCGGATAAATGGGTAAAAGGGTGTCATTGACACCCCTAGCGTAGTAAAATTCGGTGAATATTCGGCTATATATTCCTATTTAGTGTCCGGCTGAATAGAAAATAGATATTCGAACCGAATATTGAATCCATGCTTTAAATTTTTTTAAAAATATTCAAAACCCATGAAAAGAGTTCCGGACCCGAATCCATAACCCATTAAATGAGTTCCAGACCCGCCAGATAGGTGTTCTCTTCAAGCGTCCCACTCAGAAGTCTTTTATAACCTCTCTACATGCTGCCTTATTGTATTTAATTATTGTGGAATTAAATATTTAATAAAAAAATCCGTATATATAAATTTGAATAAGAATCTGTATATTCGGCCGCATACCGTATATAAGGTATGCTGCAGCCTTCCGAATACCGCATGAGAACCGAATATTAATACACTGGACAACCCTACCCATGGGGAGAGGAAAGATTGCGGGTATTAATCTCAAGGGTATGTTTGTCATTCTATTTGAAAGTAAATATATATTATTTAGTTTGATAACTTTCAAAAGGAACTAATGCATATGATTTAATCTCAAAGGTAAATAAGAAATAATTTGAAGAGTTAGAGGTCATACATGAAATATTGAACTCCCAATTTTTTTTCACTGTTTTTTCATACGCACCCGTGAATTCTTGTAATTTACATCAGTTGATTAAAATTCCATATCTGCCTGCAACGTCGGGTACATATTCCATAGCTACGGACACGGGACACGGGACACATAGCATTGGACTAACGGTGATTTTTTTTTCTTTTTTCTTTTTAGAATAACGGCTAGATGCTTTTCAGTTGAGAAATGATTTTGACAATTGTGCTGACCAACTGCTGGGGATCCCGGATCCGGCATTGAATCAAAATGACGGTTTATATTCAAATTCAATAGTGCTCGCCTGAAGCCACCGTTTCGTTCTGTGTAAATCCCGTGAATTTTGTAATTCTCCCGACACAGTGACCAACAATTATTCTATGTATAAATGCATGTTATCTTGGGGGTGAAAACGGAGGTGACCAGCAATTATTCTATGTATAAATGCATGTTATCTAGGGGGTGAAAACAAAACTATATTCATATCTCTTTGGATACAGATACGGATCAGATATCAATTGAATACAGATACGGATACGGATTGGATCGGATATTTATTAAAATAATATTAAAAAATACCAAATTTCATAATATTTATCTAATTTTAATGGTGAATAACAATATTTTTTAATAATATATATTAAACTATATGATATATAGAGTCCGACTAGGCTAAGCCATGGTGTAAAACGACTTGGTACTCCATGTCATATCTTCATTTTCAAAGTTCAAATAGTCGATTCGAACCTTCCAACATGTTCTTCATATTTAAATGTACTTGGAGACCAAATTTTACATTTTTTGGAATTTTTTTACTATTTATTAAGCCACTTTGAAAATCTGAAAATCCTTATGAACAGTAAAAAACAGTAAAAATTTCTGGACCGCCGGATCAGTGATTTTTAAAGTGGCTTAATAAATAGTAAAAAAATTCCAAAAAATGAAAAATTTGGTCTCCAAGCACATTTCAATATGGAGAACAACTTGAGCGATTCGGATCGGTAGTTTGGATTTTCAAAATGAAAATAATGAGGCGTGGAGCACCAAGTTGTTTTACTCCATGGAGTAGCTAAGCCCAGCACTATATATATATATATGAGGAGGGATCCAATTACACCCTTGTTTTTGACACATCATGACACTGTTTTTTTTATAGGTCAATTTTGCGATTTCAAAATCCAAACAGTCAATCCGAACCATTCAACGTGATCACCATATTAAAATGTGCTTGGAGATCAAATTTACATTTTTTTGAATTTTTTTTTACTATTTATTAAGATGGTTGCAAAATTGTTGTTTTTCAATGGTCTGAAAACAACGCTTTTGTAACCATCTTAATAAATAGTAAAAAAATTCAAAAAAATGTAAAATTTGATCTCCAAGCACATTTTAATATATCCATCATGTTGAACAGTTTGGATCGACTATTTGGACTTTGAAAATTGTAGGTGTCAAAGTGTGTCACCAAAAAAGGTATAATTTGATCCCTCCTCTCTCTCTCTATATATATATATATGAGGAGGGATCCAATTACACCTTTTTTGGTGACACATCATGCCACCGTTTTTTTTATAGGTCAATTTTGCGAGTTCAAAATCCAAACAATCGATCCGAACCGTTCAACATGATCACCGTATTAAAATGTGCTTGGAGATCAAATTTTACATTTTTTTGAATTTTTTACTATTTATTAAGATGGTTACAAAATCGCTGTTTTTCAATGGCCTGAAAACAACGATTTTGTAACCATCTTAATAAATAGTAAAAAAATTCAAAAAAATGTAAAATTTGATCTCCAAGCACATTTTAATATATCCATCATGTTGAACGGTTTGTATTGACTATTTGGATTTTGAAAATGGTAGGTGTCAAAGTGTGTCACCAAAAAAGATGTAATTTGATCCCTCCTCTCTCTCTCTCTCTATATATATATATAACTCTCTCTATATATATATATATAGAGAGAGAGAGAGAGAGAGAGAGATGGGCTATTGTGCTTTGCAAAGTAAAACCATCGTTTTACTTCGGCCTCTTTTTTGAATACGGATAATTGAAACATAAAACCATATCAATATCCATATCAATATCCATATTCACACGGATATTCGGATATCAGATATCCACATTTAATTTTTCAAATACGGATCGAATACAGATTGGATTTTATCCATACTGCTTTCACCCCTAATGTTATCATATTGAGAAAAGAAGAAAAAAAATAGAAGTCATACAAGAAAATATGCCAGCATCAAAATAATGTGCAGGAATGATTTTTTTTTTTTTTGTATAATAATTTGAAAATCACAAAACATTTTTTTTCCGAAGAAAAATAATCTCTCTGCATATGACGAATGCTTAAGAAATAAAAGAAATACAACCATTAGTATGACTAATGTTTTTAAATACGGTTTTCATATGGTATGCGGCTGCATATATGAATTTTTATGCGGACTTATATATGTTGATTTTAAAAAGAGAATTCATATATATAAACAAGTATACGGTAATAATCAGTATTATACAAACAAGTATTCGATAATATGCGGCTAAATATGCGGTAATAATATGTAGCCAAATATGCAGTAGTAGTATGCGGCCGAATATGCAGAACCGCATATATTGACTACATACCGATTTCTATGCGAATTGCATATGCTGCCGCATTTTACTGCACTGAGTATGATAAAAGCAATGGCAAATTGGCAGCTCATAGCTTGTGAATAAGAAAACTCATCAATATCACACAACTTGTGATATGAAACGTGCTACAAAATCTGAAAAAATTAACTTATCCGAAGATGCGGATGTAAAAAAATAATATGAAGATCAACTATATTTTAATTAAAGATTTTATACTTATTAGAATTAGCACAAAATATGGAGTCAATTATCATCATCATCATCATTATTATTATCATTATTATTATTATTATTAGAGTGATGTTACGATGCTTTGGGAAGTAAAGATGATGTTTTACTTCCCGCTCATATCTCCATTTTCAAAGTTCAAAAAGTCGATCCGAACTTCTCAACACAATCTTTATATTGAAATGTGCTTGGAGACCAAATTTTACATTTTTTAGAAATTTTCTACTATTTTTTTTATTTTTTAAAATGTGTTTTTCTGAATTTTTTATTATTATTTATTTAATGAAGAGCTGTGATTTTTCAAAAATTATAAAAAAATAATAAAAAATTTTCAAAAAAAATATAAAATTTGGTCTCCAAGCATATATCAATATGAAGATCATGTTGAGATATTCGGATCGACAATTTGAACTTTGAAAATGGAGATATGCGCAGGAAGTAAAACACTATCTTTACTTCCCAAAGCACTATAGCCTATCTCTTATTATTGTTATTGTTATTGTTATCTATCTATCTATCTCCATTCTTATATACTTTATGTAGATGTTCTAATTCGCCAACAGGTTGTGATTAAAAGATGAATTTTTGAATTGAATATCATTCCTTTAATTGAACAATCTGCCTTTTTTTATTCTATACATTTTTTTCTCTTTTTACGTGTATATGTCTAAATTTATTTAGACACGTACTCGCAACATGTAATCGACACATTTAGATGTCATGACATCTCCATTTTTTTCAATTTTTTTCCTAAACCCTTTTATTTGATTGTATTTTTTTTTTATTCCGTTGTATGTCATTTAAGAAAACAAATCCACATGTAATAGTAATAAAGATTACAGTCCACATTAATAGCAAAAACTATATAAATTTTCATGCAACATGACTACAAAAAAATAGTTCATGAATATTGTTGAATAATTATTTTTTTCATTGATCTATTTTTTGCAAGGTTCTAAATAGCGTTTATAGCGTCGTAGCGGGATGGCTAAAAAAAAAGCTATAGCAAATAGTGTCGCTATAGCGGAAGCTATTCCAAATAGCGTTTTTTTTTTTACATTTCGTATATTCAATATTTGTACTAAATATCAACATTATCTAAAGTCTCATAGAACAATAAATAATACCATAGTAATTAAGAAATTATAATATTCATATTGAACCCGTACAAAGTCCAAATTGCGGTTCAAAATATCCATAGTAATATCATAAACTATCGATTTTTCCTATTAAAAATATCTTAAGCATCATGATTCATGACATAATCTATTTTTTTTCTATTCAAATTTAAATTTCGGTTTAGACTTTTTTTCTATTCAAATTTCAATTTCTATTCCCAATTTCAAATTGATTTATCTGTAGCAAGTAGCAAAAAATTTAATTTCGGTTTGAGATTTTTTTATCTTTATTTAACACCCATATAAATTGCTTTAAAAAAAAAAAAACTCATATTGTATAGCGCAAATAGCGCTGTAGTGGACCGCTACAGCGCTATAGCGCTATAGCGGCCGTAGCGCAAATAGCGTATTTTGATGTCATAGCGTAGCGTTTGGGGTCCAAAAACGCTATAGCGGCGCTATTTAGAACACTGATTTTTTGTATGAAAAATATACTATTTTGTATGATAATTTTTTTTGTTCTCTTATATATATTCCCGTTGCAACACATGGGCACTACACTAGTATATATAATTATATATAGCAGAATAGTTTCTCAAATTATAATAAAAGTATCAATGCAATTCACCAAATTTTGAAAAAAAAAAAAATATAAATTACTTAGAAGGTCAAACGACCCCGTATAATCTAGATATTTCAGGACTACATAGCATAGGATCATTCATCTAAAGGAATTTCATGTAAGACCTGATGGCTAATGCATAAATCTGGCAGCATCTGCCATGACTTCTCAAAAAAAAAAAAAATCCCGGCCAATTAAATCAAAGGGGACGATGTTTACAGAACACTTTTCCATGAAAACTGTCCTTTGTAAGTTATTTTAAACTTGCATATTAATTTTTCTATTTGACCTTGTTTTTTAATATGACACCTTTATCGAAATCAAGGAACCCGTGGCGTAGATCATAAAGAAGGTATTTTAAAAAGCAATTAATGTCAACAGTCTATCGTCAATACAACTTTTTTATGTATAATAAAATGGCAAATTGTATCCATCTAGCTAGCATCCAGAAAATATATATATAGAGAGAGAGATAGGCTACCATGCTTTGCAAATTAAAGCACCTCTTGTGCTTTGCGCTCATTTTCGGATTTTCAAAATTCAAAATGTCGATCCAACCGTTCAAGTTGTTCTCCATATTGAAATGTGCTTGGAGACCAAATTTTACATTTTTTGGAATTTTTTTACTATTTATTAAGCCACTTTGAAAATCGCTGATCCAATGGTAGCACTAGCAAAACAGTAAAATTTTCTGGACCAATGGATCAGCG